>OX336365.1:3100196-3700196 GCA_946902895.1 Fragum fragum
GAAAACTTGCGCAAATGATAACAAAGAAACACAATTTTTTAATAGAAATTATTTTATAGTTCTTTCCTATTTTCATTGATCAGCAATTCAATACATTAATAGTACATGTATATTTTAAGATCATTTGAATACATTTATTTAATTCTTTCAAGATTGGCCGGCCCGAGACAAAATCTTTATTCTTCATCGTGTCAGCATCCTACCAGAATAGAAATAATTGTATTTTGTCTTTTTTTCATGGTATATGTTTAAAAATCGTTATGTTAATTCGTTGTTTAGCAACAATTACGTCGAAAACACAGTTTTTTTAAAGCTTTAATTACGATAATTTTGTCGCTTGTTGACATTATCTGAGAGCTTAGAGCAAACACATTGTATATGTCTATACGCTTTATTAACACATACAATATTTTAGCTCTAAGCCCTAGATATCTTCTTATGTTCAGGAAATAAACCATGTAAGACGCAACAACAAAAATATCTGTTGCGTAACATGCACAAACAAGCCATGTTAAGTTTAACCGTGACAAAAAAAAATAAATTTTGTATAAACATCTTGAAAACAAATGGATTACAAAACATACTCTTTCATGTGAATCATGTCTTGACGAAGTAAACAAACGGTTTTGTCTGCTAAAGAAATGTTTTCGATGGATAAAAATGCTGTTGTTGTTTTTTTGTCAATTTTTTTCGTTTTTAATGAATTACTGACAATGATACGTGTAAGCTTAGTCTCCAATGTATTCTATCTATGTCGGGATCAAATGGACTTCATAATGTCCATTTAAAAAAATAATTTACTATAGTTATGTTACTTACAAGTAGGCTAGTTTATCCTTTAGCTAGATAAGCTTAAGGCAAATGCTTACATATTGGTCGAAGACGCACGCAAAGGGAGGGGGAGGAGGAGGAGGGAGGAGAGAAGGGAGACCAACCTATTTTAAGGTTATTGGATGGGTGATTGGGGCTGCTGTCAGCCCGAATAGCTCAGTTGGTAGAGTACTTGACTTTAAACCTCAAGATCACGGGTTCGAGCCCTGGGCTGACCATATCAACTAACACAACTAGTTGTCTTTCGGAAGAGACGTTAAACCCAGGTCCCGTGTGACGATGATATCCACCGAGCACGTTAAAGAACCAGGCGGAGCTCTCAGCAGTTTCGTCCTGTATCCTTGCACTATCCCCCGTAACAACTTACCGTCTTCTGGGGGCGTCGCTCATATGGGCAGGTGCTATGGTAGCGACGATAAATAAACGGAAATACACACAGATTGGGGCTGCCCCAAGGTTTAGATTAGTTTAGTTTAAATTTAATTATTTTATATATATTGGGAAACAAGTTTTTCCAACTTAGGCTAATATAAGCTAAAGCTACGATGTTTTAACCCATTACCAGACAGCAAAATTTTAGACTTGTCCAAATTGAAACAAGTTGCAGACAGCAAAGTTTTTGGAGCTCTTGATTTTTTTTTTCAACTTTCTTGGTAGAAAACTTTGTGTAAAGTGAAGATATTGCTTGTAACATGCAATTTCTTCAATTAACACAGCGTTTCCTAAATTGTTTTTCATAATGGGCTTCAAAAAGTGTCATTGTTTTTGAATGAGTTAGTTACTTATCGACGATAGATAATTTGAAATAAACACCTTTTCATTACGCCCTAGAGTATGGAGCCTAATGTTCGTTACATCCCACCACTTAATTAGATTTTTTTATCGCCTCGAAAGTTAGCCCATCCTACGTGACTAGCCATATTTATTTATTTTGCCTCTCTTGCGGACCGCCGATTTGAAAGCCTTTTGACTACAGACTAAGTAAAAAAAAAAAAAATAAACGGTCAAAGACCGAATGCACGCGATGCTCTGTTGTTAATTTCACGTAATGACAGTAGGTCAAATCTGTCATCTTTAGTCAGCAGATAGTAGTAATTTCGTAGTATTTACTCCGTCCGTAATGCGCTCTAATAACCCATAAATATTTCTTTACGTTAGAATTCAACATTAGTTTACATTTCGTGAGACATTAAAACGGGATAAGACAGTTTTTATAAGCCCTGTGGCTTAACCCGAAGAATGGTAGACTACGTTACACTGTTATTTACTTTCTACAGATTTGTTTAAGTTAGATAATTCTTGTCAACCCATTCCCACACAGTGACACTTTTGGACGCCCCTCAAGAAAAACAATTGGGAAAACATTGTCTGAAATGAAGAAATTGCTTGTTACGAGCAATTTCTTCATTTTACACAATGTTTTCTACCCAGAAAATTGAAAAAATCTAAAATTTCATAAACTTTAAACTATCAACTGCATTTTCTTTGAATTTGGACCAGTCTAAAATTTTGGCATGTGGGAACGGGTTAAATTAAGATTTGTCTTTGACAACTAGTATTAAACTGTTATATATTAACACTCCAAGAGATTAGGGAACTTTTAATCATGTGATCGAGGCCAAAAGGTTTGGCGGTGCTGTATCATGTAAATCAAAGCACCCGAAGTACTGTAAGCTAGCAAAGCATAATTTTGTTAAATAATCTTCTTTGTCAATGTTATCATGATTTATAAATGAAGTTAAAATCTGGTTCGAATTGAAAGAACGACAACTTGAAGTTAGTAGAAAAAAAATTCCTTGTTGGTTAAAAAACGTTGTGGACAATGATGAAATTGCTTGTCACTAGCAGTTTCTTCATTGTCCACATTTTTTTCAAAAGTTTTTTTTTCTTATTCAGATGCTTAAATTCAGTGGGAATCGGTTAAATAGCGTGATTTTTCAAAGAGTTCTGCACAATTTGAATACAGTTGGTAAAATTTCTGAAATACATAAGAATTACTTTCATGGCGTAGGCATTCAAATGATCTAGTGGTTAATCCTTCAGTGGCAGTTTGCACTCGTTGAACTTTGAGAAGACCTCACAATTTTGTGTATATACTTAAGCTATCAAAGCTGACGCTTTGCTTGTTTAATGTTGGTTAAGTCCAAAAATGTAAGTCTTATGAAAATCTGAGCGTGAAAAATGCTGTACCCCAAAAATTATATTTTATTTTCCTTTCTGGAGTATATGCATATAAATGAATAAATGATGCAAATTTAATAGTTTATTTTCAAACGCTTTCAACTTGAAAATCTCTTAGATAATATTGCAAACAAATTAATAACAAACATAATATTCGTTGATAAACTCGAGAAGTGTAGGCCGAGAATCATACATTGTACATCAACAGCATTTATCTTTTATCTTACAACATTCTATATCTTATCTTATCATGAAATTGATATACAAAATTAACATTATTAATTACACAAATTCTAAAGTCAAATCAGAATCAGAATTATCTTAGTATCCTAATAAGCAAATGGTGTACGTAAAGTTGACCGTAAAAATTTCTATTTCCAAGTTCAAAACAAAAATAAAAGTGTTATGATATAGATATAAAGCTAACGGCTTAAAACATCAAAACGAGGCCAAATGCCTTAAGCGTTTACTTTAAATGAAAGGGTTCACCGCATTCTTAAAATGTTAGTTTCAAAAATCTTAGCGCGCAAAAATGGTGATGTACACAAAGAACTATTTACGGTGTCACATCAAGGATATCTACGTTAACATAATGAAATGCTAAAATCTAGTGATCTTTCAAACTATTTAATTAGAGATGGAGTCTATCTATTATACGAAACGAATAAATATCATTTATCAAGAATTTATTTAATAAGCATGAATTGTGTTCGCAGATAATCGTACATTGAACGGCCCTAAACACACAATACTTGTGATTATCTGTTATCTTAAAATCTGCCATATCTCCTATCTCATGAGATTTGTTTATAAGAAATAAATAAATAATCAATTCCACCTGATTTGAAACCCCCCCCCCCCAAAAAAAAACAAAACACAAAAACAAACATACAAACAGCAACAACAACAACAAAGCAAAACAAACAAAACGGTTCAACATGATATCTTGGTCTTCCAAACACATTTGGTATACATAGAGAACAACTTTTGACCAGCTCCAAAAGAGAAAAAGATGACAGTCGATCCCCTTTAAGTACATGAGCTAATAAGTCTTTTATTTGTGTGAACAAGGTCAAGAGTGTTATGGGGTTTGGCAATGGGTTTGGAAATAATAGTCATACACAATCCAGCGTACCAGTTTTAGTAGAATTAATACCGAAAAATATAATGGCCTCAATTACCTATAAATTGAAATTGAAATACTTTTTATGCCATAGTTCATATTGCAAAGTTAACAAGCTGCTTTGACTTAAGATGATATTGTTTATATATATAAAATCTCTTGCAATATTAAATTTCGTAAAGGTTGAACTGCCTCTTTAATCACACGTCATTTTCAACTTCAATATAGAATAATTCATCTTATAGCAATTTATGAAAGCTATTTTTCTTTCCTTCATTTAAGATGCTTGATGAAATATATGCGCGGTAGACATGTATAAGCGGTCTTGCCTCTCTGTGTACACCAAATCAAGACTTTAATGGTTTTACTTCATTTATAGACAAGTCTCGTTATTCCTTTAAGAATGTTTTTTTCTTGTATATACTTCTTAGATATGTTTTAAACACGTTGATGGCTTAAGCTTGTGTAAAGACTAGCCAAAGTTTATTTGGTTATGCTTTGCACCCGTCATTCTTTGAAAAGATTTAATCTGTTTATAATAAAGCGTCGTATGTTTCCTACAGTCTCATATCTTAGTAATTTATTGCAAGATGTAAAGCCAGTATTTCAATGAGCTCTTAGTTTTAATCTCGGCTATTTTCGGAGACATCACAAGATATTGCCATAGCCTTGGCTACTTTATTGTTGTCGTCGTCTCTGGTATAACTCAAGGCATTCATTTGAAACCTGGATTACATTCTCTGACGAGAAACATATACTATCAACATATATAATTGTAAATGTATTTTTGTAATAAATATTTCCATATTTCGACTACGATTTCTGACCATAATCCAGAACCCAGCGACCGGGCGTTAGGTAAGGTAGGCGGTACTTTTTTTATCAAAAGTTTATAGACTTTTTATATCTATGTTGAAACTTTAAGATATCAAGTGAACTCTATTTGAAATGTGCACATGTAATTTCTAGATTTTAAAATATACTTTCCATGAAACATTATTGGTAAGAAGGTCTAAAATAAACAGCACTTCCATTCAATATGCATAGAAACCAAACGATTAAAAATACATTGACTTTCTAAGGGGTCGGGTGCATTAAGCGTTCTCTGCGAACACCAGCCCTTTAGTCTTTTCGTTATCCATTTTTGAAATGTATATAGTCAAACAGTTTATCAGTACAAATGAGTTATAAGTGTCTTTTGAAAAACAGATAATCCCTCAGGGAAAGGTTCACTCAAATTTGAAAAACCAAAGTTATGATTCTCTACGTACACCTAAAATGTCTAAGACACTATGTCATTGTTACAAACTGGTGAAACTATGATTAGGCGATTTTAAAATTATAAAGAGATTTATAAGTATCGCAGCTTTGGTAACAATCAATGTGCGGTTGGTTATTATATATTGATTACATCTCAAGCTGAAAGATTTTGATGACCCAACTATATTTCGGCATCTACTTCATTATGTGCATATACTCTTCAAAGTGATATGTTATAGTTCTCTGCGTACATCGGCTTTTTGCACTCTCAGATTTCTTTGAAAAAAGTTGAGATCGTCGTGTTAGTTGAAAGAGAATGACTCATATGTACACAAATATGTAAGTTATCGACCCTAATTACTCTGCACGAGCTGCGTAGTCTGACTAGAATCGAACATTATCGGTAAGCACATATTTTATGAATCTAGAATATTCATTCTACCTCACCATCTTTTAAATTTTCGAAATAATATCTCTTTTAAAAATATTAGTTTTACGGACCTACCGTTAAACCCCTTTTACCCCGACGTGTTACACGTAATTGATCGCTTCCCATGCAACTGAACTCCGACAGGAAGTTCACCTGGGGTAAAAAACGACATTATTTTGTACAACATGAGGTCAGAGATATATAAAATAAAAGGCAGTTGTTTTTGTTGGAGACGGAAACGTCATAACCACAGCTTGATTAAACCCTACTTACAGCGTATAAGTGGCCAAACTAACAAAATTACTTCACATAAATGTTGACCAATAGTGGAGTTCAAAGTTCACTGAACGAATTAATTGATTAAACGATCGATTGTTTGATATACTCCGTCAATTATTAAATTCATACGGCGCTTTAGAAATTTATAAAGGAAGATAACCAATAATCATATCATTTTAGGATGATAACGTTGGTTATCTCCCTTTAGCCACGAAGAAAATCTTTCCAGATGTGCCCTTGATACGTTTTATTTGCAAAGCCTTCTCGACATTGGGGGTTAGAATTTTGATTGAAAGATAATATTGTAAAATTTCAACGCATCATGTTTATATTTTCAGTTTTTAATTTACACCAAACCCAATAATTTCTTTTATTACAATTTACTACAATGTTTTTTGGGCAAAATAACGCCGTTTAATATCTGATTTGAACTTCCTGTAGGAGTCCAATGCGCGAGACGAGCGATCTTTTGATTGATACCCTGAAAAATGCTTGATGCTATTTGTTTCTGTTTTTACTGCGAAGTTCTTTAATTTGATTAGACCTAAAGAACAATAAACTGTTCGCGCATCCAGAATTTGAGATCCAAATTTAACCCCCCCCCCCCAACCAAAAAATCAACAATCAAAACAAGACAACAAAAACAAAACAAAACAAAAACCTATTGCATATATTAGGGTTTCGTCGATTTTTGTTTTACAATTTGACATTTTCATCTTTGTTTTTGTTCGCTCGCAGCCTTAACTCTTAAATACATGCATGGACTTTAAAATTACGCAGAAGATCGTTTTCTGATGCCCGAAAGAAATATGAACGTGGACAACTTTGCGGGAAATGAAGAAATTGCTTGTAACAACCAATTCCCGCATTTCCCACAATGTTTTCAACATGAATTGGCACTTATTTTTTACTTTTAGCGCATCTCGAAATGTCTTCTGCAAGTTCTCTCAATTTGGACCTGTCTTAATTTTTATCGTCAGGAAAGGGTTAAAAGTCCTAGCCTACAGCTCAAATGTCAAGTTCGCACTTAGAGTTCAAATCAGAGGTTGATTGATGAAATGGGATTTAACGCCGCTTTTAATAGTATTTCAGTAATATCGCGGCGGCTGGAGCACCAAACAATGGACTCCTGGTATTTCTCACACAAGTACTACCACTATACCCTTTCCTAGCCTCCAATTGCTATCCCACTTAGGTTTACGATTATCCACCTATTGGTGAGAAACAAATGTTGGAAAGGATATGTGCCACCGTCGGGAACCAATCCCATGACATCCCATGTTTGAAGATTAGGATTCTGACGCCCTACCGACTGCGTTATGATCCGAGGTTAAAATTTGAATAACAATGAATAACCCATGTCTGTTCCCATAAAGCTCACATACTATACATGAATAGATTTCATAATTTCTTAAATCATTCGAAACAAGAGTTATTGATATTGTATCACGTCGTCATTGAGCGAACAAAATATCGTAAATACAGCGTATTCGGGCTGCAGTTAGAATATTTTGCTGATAAAACGAGGATCTGTACAGTGAGTACATCTATAAAGGTGAACTCGATGTATTTTTTTTTATTTGATATTTTTGTGAATTAAATATATCAAAAAAAGAGAAAAAAATACCTATTTGGCGAAAAGGAACCTTAAGGGGGCAAATATTTGAAAAAAAGGATAGGATTCAACAAAGGTCAATTTGAGGCACTACTTTTAAAATAAATATTTTACAAATATAGGACACCTGTTTCTTTCAGCCAAAGATCGATTTAACATTGGACAACAAAAGCTTAATCACACGAATGTATGAATCCGCTTTGCGCATTCATACAGTGTGTTTAGGGTTTTTAGGATCATACCCCAAATGAAAACAAACAAAAGATATCCTCTTCATTTATTGACAAACAAACAAACAACAACCCCCCTACCCATATAAACCCGTGTGTATACATCTTAAATATTCAAGGTAACGAAAAAATGTATTGTATAAAGATTCCACGTCAATTAAGGGGTAAACCTGGAATTCCAGATATAGATCTAAATATGGGGTAAATTGGTGCCAGAATTGATAATCAGTCGCCAAAAACTGACAGTAAACCATCTTTCTTACAGAGGTAATAAGTATAATTTAGCAGGCAATACAAATTAGTGTAGACGCCCGTTTGGTTTGCTCACATGCGGTGCTATTAATTCCGAAATGATCCCCTTACTAACTCGGCAACAGAGTCCGTCATATTGATCCTCTTTTTAAATTGTAACCTTTTTCATACAAACCCTGTCTGTTTGGCGATTAATCCTTTCCTGTTCAATTCCTGGTATTTACGTCTCTGTGTTTTTATACTTGTGAAAATATTGTGGAAAAAGACGACAGTTTTGCCACATTGCCAATTTCACCCCCTCTTATTACTTTCATTTCGGACTTGTATTGATAATTTATTGGTATATCGTCGTTGTCGTTCTAAAACGTCGTAACTACAGCTTTTAACACTTATACTTTAAACCACGTGTTTCGGGTACCGTACTCACTGTCTCGTCGAGAAGATTCCAATTAGTACCAACAATATAGGATCTTGTTGAGAAATGAATCAATAAATAAAAAAAAAGAAGAAATAAGGCGTTGATCACTCTTTTATAGACCTCTGTTCACGTTCATAGTTGAATAATTTAATTTTTAGTTTCGCCTATCAAAAACGAGCGATCTGATTGGTCGAAAAATTTAATTCATACCTCCATGAACAAAATTTTGAGCATGCAGCCATTTTGTATGCTTCCGCACAAAATAGTTTCATACAAAAAAGTATCAAAATGTGTAAAGTTTTGCTTTTATCGCTCGATGCTATTAAATTATAAGAAATGAAGAGAATATTTTTTGTTTTTATGGAGGTATGAACCGTAAAATCTAATCACAAATATGTATGAATCCGCTTCGCGTATTCATACAGTGTGATTAGTTTTTTCGGTTCATACCTCCATGAAAACAAAAAAATATTCTCTTCATTTCTTGATTATGTAAAATGTAAACTACTACCTCTAGTACAAATAATGATAATCGCATCTTCTCGTTATTTCGCACAGTGTCGACATTAACTGATTGCTGGCTCAACCCAATTGCTCCGCTGACCCCGTCCATTGACTCCGACAGAAAGTTCCACTTCGATTTTAAGGGGCGTTTTTGCAAAATTCATGGCCAATATAGCATGTAACAAAAAGTATAGGAAAGTTAGTTGGCGACCTGAACTTCGTGACTACAACTTGAATAAGCTGTAGTTACGACGTCTTTGTCACCAAACCAACAAAATTGTTTAACATAAATGGCTGCCGATGTCAGAGTTCAAAGCAAACTTGCAGTCTATTTGGAGGTTTCATTGGTCGACTGCTTATTTGATTGACAGCCGCGATTGTTCAATTTGGCACATTTGGGCACAACACTTGAGCAATTTTGATAATTGTCGCAAACGTTACCGTGATAATCCATTAAATACGCTAGGCATATTTTGAACCAGAATGATTCTCATTTCTGAGATAAATAGATACACAGAACGTTGTCTGAGATTTTCGAGGCCGAGTTCAATGAAATCTTTATTTTTCCTGGGGATGCAAGCCATGAATGGGTAATGAATTGAAATGTAAAACAATAATCGTAACATGGTCTGCGCCTTCCAGATGAATTCCCAGAAATGTCGTCTGCTTACTGTGTCATTACGGAGGAAAATTTATCGTTAGAAACACATTGTCTCGTCTGTGCATCGCGTGCAGATCTTTCAAACTGGTATTTATTTGAATTATCTACATTCAATTTAAATAGACAAAAGGAATACGTAGATTCACATGCGACTCTTGGAGTTTGCGATTTCTATTGAACGATTCCTGTTATATTTGCGCTGACCAAACAAACAAACAAACAAACCCATTAAAAACACACACTTACACATACACACACACTCACCCTCCCCCAATAAACTTCCAAAAATCCTATTCTATCAATCCTATCAAAATATTAACGGGTAGTTTGCATCGTCCATTGACTCCTCTAATCACGCCCATTGACTCCTCTAACCACGCCCACTGACTCCTCTAATCACGCCCATTGACTCCTCTAACCACGCCCATTGACTCCTCTAACCACGCCCACTGACTCCTCTAACCACGCCCACTGACTCCTCTAACCACGCCCACTGACTCCTCTAACCACGCCCACTGACTCCTCTTACCACGCCCACTGACTCCTCTAACCACGCCACTGACTCTTCTAACCACGCCCACTGACTCCTCTAACCACGCCCACTGACTCCTCTAACCACGCCCACTGAGCATCAACAGAAATTTCCACTTCAATATGAAAGGCCGTTATTTTGTAAAATCTCTGACAAGTATAAAGTAGCAAAAATGTAAAATGGTTGTTTGGAGAGATAAAAGTCTGTCTGTCTGTCCGTCATCTGTCTGTCGATCTGTCTGTCTGCAAAATTTAACCAAAAGACTTAACATTGCCAATTATTACAAGCCTAATCAAGATACAATGCTCTTTTTGGCATGATTAAACATCCCAATAAAACGCATCTTCTTAAGTTACGACATTTAAGTCGTCAAAGCACCAATAATGCCTCACATAAAATTCGGCCAATCTCGCATTTTAGTGTTCACTTCAGGTTCTAAATAAATTTTTGATTGGGCGATTGATATTATCAGCCACCATTCGTCAATTGACAAATAGCTGGCTCCGCCCACTAACGTCGTTGGCCACGCCCACTTACTCAGACAGGAAGTCCCGCTTCGATTTTAACGGTGTTATTTTGGCATTATGGCAAGTATGATGTAACAAAAAAGTAAAATGGTTGGTTGGTGACCTAATCGTCGTTACTTCAACTTGAATGAGCTGTAGTTACAACGTTTAAACCAACAATAAAGGTTAACAAAATGGCGGCCGATGTCGGAGTTGAAAAGCTCAGGTCCGGGCTGAATGGATTATTTGATTGGTCGGTTTATTCCTTGATCGACAGCCGCGATTGGCAATTTTGTTCCCACTAGGTTAAATGTTCTTGGAAGGGGGTCTCATGTCATCGACAGAAGCTATTTACCTTATGTAGTATGTCTATAAATTTACATTCACATTTACATTCACTCGCACTTAAGTCGTAGACATTCTAATGGTTAATTCTTAAGGTTTTACAAGAAAATACGGGGGTAAATGTCAAACGAACTCATAAATATTTAACGCAACAGAGGTCAGACTTTTATGAAGTATATTTTCGCAGTTGTTTCTTTTCATTATGGTTATGCTGGATTGAAATAATAATAATAATAATAAAAATATAATGATATTAAATTTATTCTGAGAAGGTAACTTGTTTAGATATATAAACAAATTTCAGCACTGTCTGTCTGTCTGTCTCTCCCATCTCTCTTTTCACCTCTCTTTTTTCTTCTGAGTAACCTTTACTTAGTATCTATTTCATAATGAGCCCGTGCTTTACATTTCCACCAGTTTTGCACGTGCACAACTTACAGACTCTGAACAACTTGGACAGCCACTTTTTTGCAGTTGAAATGTAGAAATGTAAGTCAATCACGAGATAATTTAAATATTCGTCAAAACGGTGCAAAACAAAATAGAGCAAATCATCGGGACTAAAAAAATAAATTGACCGTATTTCGTCGGTTCGCGATAAAAAATGACGTGACTACAGCTTTAATAAAGCTGTAGTTACGTCTTTTTGTCAGCGAATTGATGATTTATAACCACTTTTATAACCTAATCTATATTCATTACCATATAGGTTGTCGAAATGGATCCCAAATAACTTCCCGGTTGCACATCCCATTTAGGTCTCAAATGGGAAGCCCATATTTATCCCATAATGGTCCCTACATGGGTCCTAAATGGACCCAACATTTTTGCTGGCTGTGTATATTAGTGCAGTCTTGTCATGCATTAGATTTTAAAATTGAAACAAACAAACAAACAAACAAAACAAAACAACAAGAAGAACACCCCCCCCCCAAATATACAAACAAACAAAATTATTTAAATCTTGCTTTCAACCAATGCAATAATCTGAAGCGACAACTATTCCAGCGACTTTTCAACACGAAGAAAGTGGTAATTCATTATAAAAAAGACGTGTAAAATGAAAAAGAGCAAAAAATCATGTTTGATTGAAAATTTGGTTTAAAATCAACTAAAATTTCGACTAGGTATGGATTAGTTCCCGGACTGTCGTATAGGATTGATTGCTCGATTCATTACCAGCCATTTCACCGTCTAATACCATACGCCCCACTGGGAATACATGACAAATAGGCAAACCATTGGAATTCATCAACGGATTGGCATCGATAGGGGGAAAATCCGCTGGAAAATGCATGGTCTGTGACTCCTTAACCCCTTCCTGTTTTGCAAAATCTTAGACCTGTCCAAATTCAAAGGTTTTGCAGACGAAAATTTAAAGTGGTTTTAATTTTGAAAAATAACCATTCAGTGAGTTAGAAAACATTGTGGAAAAAGGAGAAATTGCTTGTTACAAGCAATTTCTTCTTTTTCTACAATGTTTTCACAATTATAAAATAACGGGGACGTAAAGGCCAGTGATTGAAAAGGAAAGGGTTAACTTATTACGCCTTTCTTGAACATATCTGTCTTTAAAGCTTTTTGTAAAATGGTGCCCACTTTGTGAGAGGAAGGTGTCGAAACTACAACTTTACTCAAGCTGTAGTTATGACAGTTTGCACGTCTAACGACGTTATGCTCCGTAAACTGGAAATATAATTTACGAAACTCAAATCTTACTTTTAAAGCGGCTAATGAACAGATTTTAATGAAAATTTGATATAGGAAAATAATCTGATTTTCCGCTAGTTGTTAATGTACATTTCACAATAAATGTTCTTTCTTGCTGTTTAACCCATTCCGACACAGTGAAATTTAAGACCGGTCCAAATTGAAAGAAGCTGCAGACGACAATTTCAAGTTGATGGAATTTTGAATTTTTTCATCTTTTTGGATAGAAAACATTGTGGATAATGAAGAAATTGCTTGATACAAGCAATTTCTTCATTTTCCACAATGTTTTCCATAGCTCTTTAATTGAGGGGCGTAAAAAGGAGGAATTGAGTTGGAATGGGTTAATGTACTAAATTCACTATAAATGCAATTTAATGTGATGTATCTTCTAATCCCTGCTTTGAAACAACGGAATTTATCGCGTGAGGTTCATTGTATTCGGGTAATGTCGGTAACCACTTTATCGCTAGCGGAAGATTATGACGTAATGGATTCGTCATAGAATCTACAAAAAAGGCAATATTCGTGCCAATCGATAAATAATGTATTTAGCCGATGAATTCCGGCTACATTCGGGATTCCGGCTCCATTCCGTTTTAATTTCGCTGGCTTTTCGGGCGTCTCGTAACGCCAATTTTTTTTGTTTCTCTTCTTTTTTTTTTAAAGTCATGAACAGTCATATTCATTACATAGTCGGTTTTATCACATTCTTACATATGTCTGAAATCATTTCATATAAAAGTTTGGAAATTGAGAGTCAAAATATTTCTTTGATAATCTGTGCGAGCGCCGCTTTAAGGAAATAAGATTCTCTGTCCTTTCGTGAAAACCTTAAAGATGTACAAATCGAAAATCGAGTTAACCCTATCAAGATATCTTAATGTAACTTTAGAAAGGATATTGACGGATCGATTGCTCTGCCCACGGACCTCCATTAGGGAGTTCGACTAAGATAGCTGATGGCTTTAATTTTTAAAGTTTAAGGTCAGTAACATGTAAAAAAACCCATCAAAAAGAATAAAAACCCAACCCTAAAACATTAACAACAACAACATTAACAACAACAACAACAACAACAACCACCCTAATGATTGATGGGCGACCAATATGTCGCAACTACAGCTTGAAGTCACATAACCAGAAAAAATGCGTCAGATATATATCGATCATTGTTTGAGTTCAAATGTCACTTCCGGTCTTTATGCACGATTTGATTGGCCGATCAATTTTTCGATTGATAGTTGTGATCAGAGATCCACTTCTGACCAAATATGGTAACAACAATAACAACATCAACAACAGCAACAACAAATCTTCGAGGGCCTGGAACAAACTTCACTGTAATTAATGTTCATGTTTGATACTGATTCATCTCCATTTCAAATACTGTCAAAATATATGCGTAACTTATCGCCAATGACCACCTGTACCAAAGTATAATAGCATCGGTTCGCCAGCAAAATGTCGTAACTACAGCTTTATCATGAAAGTTTTAGTTACGACATTTTGCTCGCAGAACTACAATATCATGTTCGTACTAGAGACCACCTCGAATGTTCGGTGGCTGCGTCGCAGATATTGTACTGTTAACAATGGAGCATAGTTGAGTCTGTTAGCCAAATACCTTAAAAGGAAGGTGTCGATGTTTCTGAAAACTTGATAGGGAAAATTCCCAACTACCGCAAAATACACTAAAACGAACATTTAATCCTCAAATATGAATCAGATATTGAATTCACGGCAATAAATCTGAAAGTATTGAAGTGGCTATTTATGGTTATATAGGAAAAGTTCCGAGGAATTCCGCGTTATTTTTAGAAATCCAAGCATTTGGGTTGTCGACACTTATTTGCATATGATCAAAATTCAACAGAAGATAACAAAGTGCCATGGGAAGCAACTAATCTCCCGAATAATGTCACATCAAGAGGCCAGCGCAGAACTGCGGTAAGTTTCTATATTTATAATAACTATTACGAAAGTTTTTGACTGAAAACCGACCAGCGAATATTAATCCTAATTGCGTCATGATGACATTGGTTTGGCGTTCAAATTGAACGCGTGATATCCCAACATTCATTGTAACTATCCCGACGTATTCTAAAAATAGATTAAAAGCCTACGTAGTCTATTAGGGATTACCCTGGTTTATTTTGATAAACAACCTCTGATTTTCGATGGGAATTAGAATAAATTAAAATCTGTGACACGAAAAAACAACAAACTGTAAACCGGTTATTGTTTAATAACGCGTTTTTTTTTATGATTTTGTTTCACTTTTGAAAATCCAAGTACAACTTACACAAATGAACGCAAACAAAATAACTATATGCTCAAAATGATTATTTATTTGAGTGGTAAATCAAATTTTACCAACCTATTGAAAAAAGTGATCGATCCGAACACGAAATTTCTGTTTATTATGCGGGTATAGATCACGTGCTTTGAATGATAAAAAATCATTTGTATGAATATTGAAGGTTAGATAAAGAAAAAGTAAAAAAAACACCCCCCCCACAAAATAAAACCTAAGAACAAAAAAAACAAAAACAAAAAAACAAAAAAAGAAAAAAAAAAAAAAAGAAAAGAAAAGAAAAAAAAACACACACATAAAAACAACAACAAACAAACAAACAAACAAGCAGACAAACAAAACAAAACAAAACAATCAAACAACATCAACAAAAAACATGAAGTGTTTTCTTAAACTGAAGGATCTCGTCTCTTAGCTTAAATCCACCAATCAAATCATTTATATTCCTGTACGCCGAAAGTTAACTTTGAACTCCGACATCTGCAAACAAAGATGCGAAATATTTTTGTTGGTTTTGCTATTTAAATGTAGTAACTGCATCTTAGCTACTAAGTTTAGGTCGCCAACTAACCATTTTACTTTTTTGTTAAATGTAACTAGCAATAAATGTGTAAAAAGACCACCGTTTAATATCTAAGTGGAACTTCCTGTCGGAGATCAGTAGGCGTGGTCAGCGATCGCTTGATTCTTTTTAAATCTTATCAATAAAACATTTATCTTTATATATTTTTTTTTAAATATTCTATTTTAGAATTTGAATATCCGAAATAAACAGTATTTTACATTTAAATGGTTGCAAATCTATGTAAAATAGACGCCAGCTGAACACTTTGTGTCAACCAAAGATATAATTTGGTAGAATTCAATACGCAAATGCATACTTAACTGAATTATAAGATATTGAAAATATCGTAGACGCATGGCTTGTGCAGATCGCAATGTAAAAATATACAAGAATTCAAAAGTAGGAGGGTAATTAAAGTACATATACAATGTGAAATATGGTATTTTTCGCTTGAATATGCATAATATGCATAATACATTAATTTGATTGTTGCGCATTTTACAGTGTTATTTATAAAACTTTCACTTTATTATGTCTCTCCACTCTGTGAGAGAAGTATTGTTTTTTCAGCACCATCTGTCTGTTTGTCTGTCTGTCCGCCCGTTCGCTTTTTTCTTGTCTGGACGAATGCTCAGTAACTATGGGACAGATTTAGATGAAACTTAATACACTAATTCAGTATCACCTCTGTTTATGCACGATGCCTTTCTTTTGTTCAAAAGGGCGCCTTTTTAAAAATGACTACCATTGTACTCCATAAATCAACATTTTCTTGTTCGGACGAATGCTCGGTAACCATTAGACCGATTTTGATGCATCTTCACACGCTTGATAAGTATCACCTATCTTCGTGCACGTCACTTTTCTCTTGTCAAAATGGCTGTCGATGCCAAAATGGATGCAATTCTACATGTTTGGGAGACATGTGTTTCTGTTAAAACAATTTCTATTATTTAGTTTTCTCATAATTCAATTCTAGTTTCCAATTTCTGGGATAAACAGTATTTTACATTGAAATGGTAACAAATCATAGTTCACCAATCCAGTACCAGTTCAGGGTATTGGTTAAATGGTGCACCAGAATTAGAGCATTTAAAAGAATCAGATTCTATTACAACCTATCTTACAACCTATTTCTTTCTAGTGCTTAAGCCTTTCTTTTTTTTGTAATTTTAGACTGATCCAAACTGAAAGAGGTTTGCAGAGAACAATGACAATTGGGTATAATTTGAAATGAAACCATGGTAGAAAATGTTTGTTGGAAGAGAGAAATTGCTTGTTACAAGTAATTTCTTCTTTTTCCACAATGTTTTCTCAAGTATAAATTCACGGAGACGTAAATTCCCGGGTTTGTACAGGAAAGGGTTGATATACCTTACTTAACGTTCTCTGCCAAGTTTCAAATGTTAGAAACTCGGTTTATCGATAGAATTCGCTATTTTAAAGCGACTCTTGAACAGAATTCCCATTAGTACCTGATATATGAAAATTATCTGCCTTTTTAATAATTATTAAATGTCATTTTCAGGATAAATATAATTTCTTCGTGGTAAATCTACTAGAACACTATAAATTTAATTCAAATGTGATATATCCCCTATGCCATACTTTGAATCATCGGAATTTATCGGATGAGGTCGTTAGTCTTCGGGTGATATCGATAACGACTGAATCGCTAGCGGAAGGCAATGTATTATTTAATTCCGTCATCGAAACCACAAATTAGGCAATTTTCGGTGCGGTCGACAGAAAACCGGGATTTGCCGTCTAGTAAAATTTTTTAAAGTTGAACAGTCATTTTTATTATATATTCAGCTCAATAACATTCAAATGTTTTAAAGCTTTACAGTTAGAGATTTGAAACTGAGAGCAAAATGTTTCTTTACATAATCTGTATAAGACCCGTTTTAACCAGTAGTGTGCTTGAAGATTTATTCATTAGTAATTATGCATATCGTCGTTGTCGTTCTAAAACCTCGTAACTACAGCTTGATTTAAGCTGTAGTCACGAGGTTTTAGAACGACGACGACGATATGTACTTTATTCAGGGTCATACTTGGTGAGCAATATTAACCCTCTACTGTACAATCACTGGTTTTACGTTCTTGTGATTTCATACTTGAGAAAACATTGTGGAAAACGAAGAAATTGCTTGTGACATGCAATTCCCTTTTCCCCCACAATAATTTCTACCCTACTGAGTTATTATTTTTCAAATCAAATCTACATGTACTATAATTGGTCGTCTGCAAAACCTTTGAAATTAGACGGGTCTAAAAAATTAAAACAGGAAAGGGTTAAACAAGGTCTGTTGAAAAATTGGTTAGCTTGTTTTCGACTAACTGTATACCAAATCTCATTTCTTAGTTCTTCGATGGGCGACTAAAATGTCGTAAATACAGCTTGAATAAAGCTGTATTTACGACATTTTGGTTGCCCACTGACTAGATTGTGTCGTTTGTACACACATGATTAAAATATTACTGAACTTAATGGCTCTCTGTGCTCAAATGTTTTAGTTAGCCAAATACGTCGTTAAAATAGTATTTATACCTCATGTCTAGTAAATTTCCTGGGAAATAAGAAAAACATCTCTCTGCCAAATTAGGTTCTGCCGTTAATGACATATTGAAAGGTCAAATATCAAAGGACCTTTAGATGAATATAGTTTATATCAATAACGGACTCACAGGGAACCTGTTTATATTCAGTTGAAAGACCGTATTAAAAAGTCTCTAAACTTTCGTGGCACAGATTAGAAAAAAAAGTCAAGAAATTTAGAACTGGCTATAAATAGGGATATGATCATACTGCTTTGTAACTTAATTAGTAGTAATTTTGGTGCCCGTGGTCGAGAGGTAGAGCGTTGGCTTCCAAAACAAGAGGTCAAGAGTTCGATTCCCGATCTTAGTTCAGTTATAGACCCACATAATCGGCGCGAGTACTGGCGAGTTCTAAAGGAAGCAGAATCGAGAGAAATTAATCAAAGATGGAAAATAGATAGGTGTAAACCAGTCAAAAAGGAATAACCTTTCCAACCTAAACGAATTTTATCTTGGGATTTCGGGTGATAAATACATGCATCAATATTTCCATTTTGTAACCGCATTTTTTGTTTCTTTTCCCTAGCTCAAAGCCATTTACTAAGATCATGTACGTGAACTGTCGTGCATTAGCTTATTCCCCCCCAAACTTTAGTGAAGTGGTGTAGGTTTAACCCATTCCCACACATAACGGTAGTTTTACGTGCTCATGAAATATAGTAAATAAAATTATTGTGAGAAAAGGAGAAATTGCTTGTCACAAGCTTTTTCCTTATTTCTTTCAATGTTTTTACCCTATTTGGCATTTCATTTTCTTTTCAATTTGAATTGTCGGCTTAACCCTCTTTGAATTTGGACATTTTGTAGTCTCCTAATGGGTTAACCCATCCCCACACAAGCCCTCCTTTTCACGCCCGTGAAGGAAAAGGCTTTGGAAAACATTGTGGAAAAGGAAGAAATTGCTTTGATCAAGCAATTTCTTCATTATCCACAATGTTTTACACTCAAAAGTATGATATAATTTAAAATCCCATCAACTTGAAATTGTCGTTTGCAGCTTCTTTCAATTAGGGCCACTCTAAAATTTCATTGTGTTGGAATGGGTTAAAGCCCTCTGTGGATTGATCGAAGAAGTGTTCACACTAGCGGTCCAGACGTATTCTTCACGCCTTGTCGATTTTCCCGGTTTCACCGCAATGTCAAGAATATTGACGATTACCCTTGTGACGATATATCTATTTTATATGGTGCACTTAATTGGCCAATAGTTGCACAGAAGCAGTCACGAAATTGGAAATTGAGCATACACGCTTAAGAGATGTAGAATGAATGTGATCTCTTTTTAAGAGTGCGTGCTCAAACATTTAGCGTGCACGCTTAAGATTAGATCTGCACACTCAATGCTTGATAGCGTATGCTTATATCTTACGGTTTCACCATTTTTTCCCCAAAGAGGAAGAAGAAGAATTGTAGTAACAATTAGAAAGAAAAACACTCGGTGCTTAAATTTAAGATCTATTCATCTGGTTTCCCCGACTTCTGTCCATTCTTACCTCATTTTTATCATCTCTCGACACAATCGCTTTACGTAATCTTGCATTGTCGCCTTTTAACCACTATGTATGTTTATATCATGAGTGATTTTGAAAAATAAAGAGTTATTGTAGTATTTATTTACGCGTTCACTCATTATTACATGCTTGTGTGACTTAAAGCAGATTAATAACCGGAACAGTGCACCATATATTAGTACCTTTTATAGATCTGCGAGAACTTATTTCGGCATTTTTATACGACTTTTGAAAAAGATTATACGAAAACAGAGTTTTTGATTTCAAGTAAACGTACAAATAACACTGAATAGATACTTATTCTGTTACTACTGTTCTAGTATTGTACTGTATTTTTCTAATTAATTTTGGATAAGTGGAGTGAATATTGAAACTAATTGAAATTAAACGACAAATACAATTTTATTATTTATTTTTTTTTACAATAAATGTCATTTACTTTCATCCGATATGTAACAAAATCGCTATTAGTTATTGTCCGTTTTAAAGGTGAACCAAGAATTAAAAGTGTATAATAAAATGATATTAAGTTTTTACAACAACTTTTAAAGTGACACATCATTCAAGAACAAGGAAAATTAAGTTGAATGGTAAATAAAATTGTGTTTTCTTTTCTGAAGAAAGTTATAACTCTAAACAAGTTCTAATTCAACTTGTAAGCTGTAGTTTCGAGCTTTAAGCAGAAAAAAGGAAAATGCTTTAGTTGTCGGAGGTCAACTTCCTTTTCCGGTCTAAACGATTTTTTTAGAGCGGCGATCCGTCAATTTTAGCCACATAGTGATTTTTAAAGATTTTTTTTATCTCATTCCTTTGAAACATGATTAAAGACAAAAGATATGTATCATATTAACCCTTGTCATGCTGAGCCCGGAATATTCCGGTTTTTGAAGGAGGTGTAGACTAAGATCAGACTGCACTTATGTGCAGGCTGATCTTAGTCTACACCTCCTGCTTGTACTTCTTATGCCAGTTTATGAAGTTGTTTATGAAGTTGATTTCTAAAAGAAATATTGATTTTTGAACAATAAGTTCTATCAGCGCTTTCAGTCCTTTGATTTTACAACAATTCAGTAAGGTAATTTATACAGCATGACAAGGGTTAATAAGTTATCAACCAAAAGGTACGACGTCAAAGTTAATATTTATCACGCTATGATTTTATTTCAGTTTCGTTTATCCAGATTCAAGTGTTTTGAGTGACTTAATTTTACATACTTGCGTGAACACAATTTTGAGCACACAACTATTTTGTATTCTTTTGTACAAAGTCGACCCATAACATTTGGCTAAAACTAGTAAATTATTTGCTTTGGTTTATTCGATGGTATTAAATCATAATAAATGAGGAGAATATTGTTTGTTTTAATTGGGGGTATGAACCTAAAAGCTTATTCACACTAATTTTAAGGTTCATTCCTCCATGAAAACAATAGCAACGAAATTTCTTCAGTTCTTTAGACAATCTCAGTTTCCACCAGTAGTTTGACATTGTCTCGTTCAAACGCTATGAAGTTGCAGGCAGAGTTTGAAAATTTTATCCTGAAATGCACAAGAACTACTTTTCATGGCGTAAGCATTCAATGAATTTAGTGGTTAAATCCTCCACTGGCAGTTTGCACTCATTTAACTCTGAGAAGACCTCAAATTCTGTCTGCTTACTTAAGATATCAAAGCTGACGCTGTGCTAGCTAAAATTCGAAATACCAAAATGTGGGTGGCCACTAGAAAAGCGCATGAGCACGTATGGAACACAAATAACGCATTGCAAGTACCTCTAATCTCAATGATATCTTTTTCTCGGCATTGCGACTTTTTCTCCTCATTTTCAACTTACATATTTGGCTTCTAAAATCAATAAATAAAAACACGTAATTATTCGTAATTCTTTGTAAAAAGTTGTAGATTCCAAGACATCTTTCGTCACATTATATTATCTCGTAGGGGGTGAATATAACAGCCATTTTTCAAGTCAATAGTAAATACCCGAAAACATTTCCGAAGCTGTCAAAAAACTTGAAGCAGACATATATTCTGAGAAATGTTAAACGTGTTTATTCGTTTTGATGTAGCGTCAACGAATTTTACGAAAACTGCACAGAACCCTTCCCCCAATCCTGATTGCACTTTTCTTATGAGCATAGACATCAATGGTCAGACTTTTTTTTTTAATAAAAAGACGTATTTTGTAATTTGTCTTTTTTGTTATTTTTGAAAATACATCACGGACCGTGTTAAATTGTAATTAGTCTATCCCGTCACAAAATCACGCTTTTTGATACCTCCAAGAAAATAAGCTTTGGAAAACATTGTGAAATTGCTTAACTACACGCAACTTCTTCTTTTTCCACAATGTTTTCTGTATTGAGATTTTTTTCATTTTCCACAATGTTTTCTACCCACCAAAATGCAAATATTTTCAAAATTTCATCGACTCAAAACTATCGTTTGCAGCATCTTTTAAAATTAGACCAGTCTAAAATTATGTCATCTGGTAATGGGTCAAATTAACTCTAAAACATTCTCTCTCTTCTTCTCGGTTATTTTTACTTCATTATTTCCACAGAAGGCATCTTTCACATCTCATTAATATTTTCGTTCATACTCATGCATGCTATTTTTTATATATATATATTTATTTTTTAAATAAGAATCGTAAGTGTTCAAGTCAAATAGTTGAAATAAGAATTAGTTCTGTTCTGTTCCGTTATTTCTTACCTAATAACTCGCGGTATAAATAGGTTATCAGTGGGGCTTATCATGAAATAGAGCGTGTGGGAGTAATTGCCAACATTATCAGCGGTAATCTACATCAAATAGTCTTGATTAGCAACGGACAGTTAGACATTGAAATGTTAACGGACTACATTCGTAATTCTGATGTGGTCCTACTCCACTCCCGAATCTAGCCTAGACCAGTTGTACCTTAAGAGTTGTTCAATTAAAGTTCATGTTTCTACCCTTGGCATGCTGTTTCGAGTCTTGGCGATAGCTAGAAGTCTAATGGTTTTCTGTCGGGACTATTTGTTGGTTATTGATGAGTGTCTTCACCTCAGTTAGGCCGTCTCGAATTAAGGAAATTTTGGTGGATGTTGTGTTTGATGTAATTCGCCGAACAGTTTGTCCTTCGTGATACTTTTGTCCTGAAATGAATTTCAAGGCACGTGAACGCTCTTTAAGGTAAACTCAGGTTTGAATCCCAACTTAATTCGTGAAAAGAACTGTAGACTGCCAAAAACTGACCCATCTTACTCTATTTTGAATTTGTCAAAATCGGACAAGAGTGTAACCATGTTAAGCTGAAGTTTTGTTTTGAATTCGCTTAACAACTGCAGAGAATATTTTCTTTTGTTTTCATTTGGGTAGGAAACTTAAAGCCAAATCACCCTTTTGGTTTCATACTTAATGAAAACAAGAAAAAAAAAGTATTAGTTTCATTTTTTATGAATTTATTTCACCAGGACCAATTCGATTGCTGTGCATTTTAAGTATATTGTTATCAAAATATATTGTATTCTAAACAAAATCAATTTTCTGAACATTTACTTTTCTGAACAGTTTTTAAAGTTCGCAGAAGGTTCTTAAGTTTTACATAACGCTGACAATTCTCCAATATGCGCGAGAGCGTTTACTTAACGTTACCACCGTAGCATTTCCCCACAAAGGCGATGCTCAGATACGAGGGATAGAGCAATGCCTACTGAGAGCCTCGCCTGGTTCTTTAACGTGGTCGCTGTAAAGCACAATCACATGGGACCAAAGTTTAACGTCTCACCCAAAGGACAATTAGTTTTTTAGTCGGGTCAACCTGAGGCTCACACCCGCAACGTCGAGTTCTTTTACCAACTGAGATAATGGGGCTGATGTTTTGTTCAATATAATAGCCTAAATGTAATTTAAGCCGCCGTCATAGCACAGTTGGTAGCGCGTCGGACTGTCAATCAAGAGATCCCGGTTTCGATCCCCGACGGCGGTACTCATCCTTTCCGACTATTTGACTCTCACCAAGGGGTTGATAATCGTAGACCTATGCGGGATAGCAGCTGGAGGCTAAGAAAGGATGTAATGGTAATACTGGTGTTAGAAATGCCAGGATTCCATTGTTCGGTTCTCCAGCCGCCGCGATATAACTGAAAGATTGTTGAAAGCGGCGTAAAACCTCATACAAACAAAACAAACTAAATGTACTATGTAGTAATTATGACGTCATTTATTTCTATGTAAAGATGATAACCCATTCCCACACAATGACAATTTTGGCGCCCCTTTAGAAAACCAATTAGGAAAACAGTGTGTTGAATAAAGAAATTACCCGTAGCAAGAAATTTCTTCAATTTCTACAGTGTTTTACTACCCCCAAAAGTTGAAAAAATCTAAAAATTCATAAACTTTAAATTATCGGCTGCAACTTCTTTCAGTTTGGACCAGTCTAATTTTTGTTGTGAGGTAATGTGTTAATAGAGAAACCGATAACAAACCACATAATTAGTACAAAGACGGGAAGATAAACATTTATTTTTCATTTTAACCATAAATATTCTTTCTACCACAACGTGATTGACCAATTGCTGCCCCGCCCATTTATTTCGTTAACCCCGTTCGTTGACTACGACAGGAAATCCCGGTACTTGTTTGCAAAATTATGGCTATTAGCATGAAAAAAAAGCAAAATAGTTGGTTGGCGACTTGAACAAGCAGTAGTTTTACAACATATATGTTGACCCTTTACCATATGCACCTGACCATATATTTTGATAAAAACACTGATATCGAACCGCCATGTCGGAGGTGAGTGGGCGTGGCGAGCGATCCATCAATTAGCAATCGTCGGGAATTTAAGAAAAAATAGTAGTTTAGGAAAGTTGGTCGCCAACCAACAATTTGACCTTTAACATATGTCCATTGACACATATTTTACAAAATATTCTCGTTTCTTCCCTCAGTCGAACTGAAACTGAGTGGGCGTGGTCAATGATTCGTCAGTTAGCAATAAACGTTTTTTTTAAAGAAAATATAGGAGATGGTCTGGAATAGACTTTGTAAAAGAATACAAAAGGTATTTAAGAGATGAAGATATTTTTTTTGCTTTCATGGAGATGTGAAACGAAGAACTAATCACACTGTATGAAAACGCGAAGCGGATTCATACATAAGTGTGATTAGATTTTCTTTCATACCTCCATGAAAACAACAACAACAACAACAACAATTCTCTGAATTTCTTATACTTAAATAATATCGAACAAAACAGGCAAATATTTTACAAATTTTGGTACCTTTTCTATCGAACTAATTTGTGCGCAAGCATCAGAATAGCCGAGTGCCCAGAACTTTGTTCATTGAGGTATGTTTTTTTTCGGCCAATCTAAACGCTCGATTTTGTTAGACGAAACTAAAAGCCATTAAATTATTCGACAATGATTAGTTTTTCCATCGTAATTTCCTATCTGGAAAGGAGTCTTTAATCTCGAGTTTGACGTAGGAAGTCTCAGGTAACTCACAGAGATGACCAGATTAAATTAAACGCTAATTAGCGAAGATGACAAGATTTTAACCTTATCTTGAATAAAATGTAATATGTCGACGTCCTGTTTATCGATTGAAAAAATGCTACACTATACACATGAAAATTGCCGGGTCGCTGGCCCCGCCCATTTACCTCCGCCAGGAAGTTCAACTTAGATATTAAACAGATTTGTTTTGCATAAACTATGATAAATAATTTTTAATAAAAAAATAAACTTTTTTGGTTGGCGACCTAAGCGTCGTAACTACATCTTAGATAGGCTGTAGTTACGACGCTTAAGTCGCTAAATTTATAAAAAATGTTTCAAATGAATGTCAACCAATCTCTGAGTTAATAGTTCTCTTCCGTTCTAAATGAATGATTTGATTGGCCGATTGATTCTTTGATTGACAGTCGCGACTAACGACCTTTGTTTTGGGCTCTTTCTAAAATTTTGATATTGAGTATATCTTCAAAGTGCTACTATAATTATCAGCCAATTTAAGATTTTTATTTATGCTTTTTGCACTGTTAGTTGATTTCTCGATCGTGGTTAGAAGATATTTCTTATATTTTTCAATCAAGGGTTTTAGTTTTTCATGTGCTATTCAAGATTACATATAACAAATGTTACCAGACAGTGCTCCGCTTAACATATTGATATACTTGTCAAATCGCGACTGTAAGTCAAAGTCATCAATTGACCAATCAAATCATTCCTCTAGACCGGAAGTGAACTTTAAACTCCAGCATTTGCCGCCATTGCTATTGGTCCGGTGACTTAACCGTCGTAAGTACAGCTTATCCAAGTTGTAGTTATGGCGTTTATGTCGCAAATCAACAATTTTAAATTTTTGTCACGGCTTACTTGCCTCACATTTTCCCTCAAAATCTCGCAATTAAATAATAAAGAGGAACTTCCTGTGGGAGACAGTTGGTATGACCTGTGAAGTCGGTACACGGGGCCAGTGATCCTTCAATTTGAACATACGCTACTCGTTTAAAGATACTTTGAATGTATGCCAATATACAGAGAACACAGTGAGGATTCTAATCAGAACAAAAGCACATGCAATTTTAGTGGACGCACGCGTGAAGTTGTTAGAAATAATGTGCAAAGGTTTATTCAAACTATTACCAGACGACAAAATTTTAGACTGGTCCAAATTGAAAGAAGTTGCAGACGACATTTCAAATTTATTTTTTTTTCTAAAATTGGAAATAAACATCAAATAAGGTTGAAAATATTGTGAAAAAAGGAAAAGTTGCTTGCTTCAAGCAATATTTCCTTCTCCCACAAAATGTTCAATGATTGTATTTCTTCGGGGAGTCAAGAAGCGTCATTGCGTGGCAATGGGTAAAAATGATGTACTTGAAAAATTGGAGAAAACAGTATGAAAATATAAATACAAGAAAATAACTTCTGATCTAATAACTGCTTTAATAACAGAAGGCCTGAATAGTTGTACCATCTTAAATCATTTTGTCAATAGCTGTCAGAAAAATTTTCAAACAGTTCCTTCTGACCTAGTGAAAGGTTCCTAGTTAACATTAATTAGAACACATCGCCTCGTAGGCCCGTTGAAGTAAGATATTCCCTCTCACTATCTCACTAAGTCTTGCATATCACGAATGTTCTTCTGATAGGGGAAAATGAAATTTTCCCTCGGTTCCTACATAGGATTACTTTGGTGGAATATTTGTGATTTATTTAGAAAATAAGTTAGTGCAACTCAATTTTGAATAATTTCGTCTCTTTGTGAGACAAAAATACGGTTATCGTTTTTGATATATCACGTGACTTTAGACGGCACACTTTTCTGAAATTATATGTACAATTAATTTAAATCTTGGTGTTTTTATGTAAGAAAAAAGAAAGAGACAAACAAACAAACTCGCTTCCAACAACAACATAAACAATCAACAACTGAACTTTAGATATGTAAATCTGTGCAGTTGTCGATCTTTTCAGCTGGATCCTTTTCCCCTGCATACGATTTTTCTTTCAAGTTTTCATAAGGTTTCTTGAAACAAAAGTAGACTGTTTTGACAAAACAAACAAGTATATTGTAGAAACATTTCCGAGATCGTCGTTACTCCTAAGATCAACTATTGCTCAAGAAATAATAAATAGGAACTAGATTAAGTATTTACTGATAATTTAAAAAGAGGTAGAGGTTCAGAAAATTGTTTAAGTTAACATAAACTAGATGATCCATAGCTAGTTAAACATGCATAAATGACGTCACTCTATGACGTTTAAAATTCTTATGTTTTTGATGACGTCACATTGTCTGATTATCATTAAACTCTTAAAGAGGAAAAGCTTCGGAAAACAACGTGTAAAATGAAGAAATTGCTATTTACAAGCAGTTATCCCATTATCCACAATGTTTTCTACCAAAAGATACAGATTTTAAAATATCATCAACAAAAACTTGTCGTCTGCAACTTCTTTAAATTTTTGTACCAGTATAAAATTCTGTCGTTTAGTGATGGCTTAAGGTCAGGAAGGCGAGGGACCACGTGACTTTTGCCGGAAGTAGTAAATCTGATAGTAAATTTGACACATTATTCGAAGGGGGGATTTTCATTTTCCTTAGTAAATATGATGCTTAAAACCGATGCAATAATGTAATATCTCAAATAGCAGATATTGCTTTTTGGATAATGAAGTCTAATGGTCATCATGTGACACGGACGTCGTACGACGTGACGTCTTTTGTTTACATTATAGTTTTTACTCGGCGACAGGGCCTCTATACGCATTTTATTTACCATTTTTAACGTTAAAGCAATTCAAAAACTGGCGTCAAATCTCTGGTTGAATATTAAAAATCATTTCTTTTAGATTCTTATTGTAAATTTACGGATAGGCCAAAATATGTCCCTTTAACGGTGGGATTTTGTTCATAAAAATAAGCTCTGATTCACAAAGGAGTAGAAAACAAAAAGTTCTGTGCAATTCTTGCTTTGCTTGACAGAAAATAATACAATCAAGAAATGATTAAATGTTTATATCGGTCAAAGCACGTGCTAATCCATCGGATGATGTGTTCAAATGAACCCCTTCTATTAACAAAATAAAGCAAATTACTTTATTGAAAGATATGAATATCAATAATTTAATTTTTAGTTTCGTCTATTAAAATCGGGCGATCTGATTGGTCGAAAAACACTATTCATAACTCCATGAACAAAATTTTGATCACGCAACTATTTTGTATGTTTCCGCACAAAATAGTTTCATGCAAAAAGGTATCAAAATTTGTAAAGCTTTTGTTTTTTTCGCTCGATGCTATTAAATTAAAAGAAATGAAGAGAATATTTTTTGTTTTCATGGAGGTATGAACAAAAACCTAATCACACAATGTATGAAGCCGCTTTGTGTATTCATACAGTGTGATTAGGTTTTTCGGTTCATATATACCTCCATGAAAACAAAAATTATTCTCTTAATTAGAAAGACATATAACATACGTATCTCTTACAGCATCGTGATTTCGAAACCTCCATCAGAAAAATTATGATGAAAACCATTTTATTTCTTTTTCAAGGTGGTTGGGGTTTAATGATCTACGAAAATTCTCCCTTAATTTCGAGGAAGTTTTTTTTTTACATGTGGACGGATTAGGGTTAAGTTTATAAAATATATAAAAATATTGAACGAATTCTTGAAATTCAGAAACAAGTCTTCTGAAATTCAATAGTTTTATTGCATTATTTAGCTTTGACATGCCACCTTTTCATTGTGCCTTTAAGATAATGCATTCAAATCACCTTATATGAAAATGAGATTAGATTACGACATTTAATATCGTTTCAGACACGGAAAAACGTAAAAAATAACGTAAAGCCAATATACCCGTTTTCATTGAAAGTAACGTATACCAGTCAGGTGCAGATAACCCTGACCCAAAACGGAAAGGTACCTTGAAAATTTGTCTACAAGTCCGCGACATGTTATTCCGCCTCATATTTAAAGAAAAATGGTCGAAAAAAAGGGCACATGATGCACTAGTGAACGTAAAAAATGTAATCTTGTTTGCTTGCAAAATAGTGACTTTTTTTTAAATTTCTTTGTGAATCAGAAAGTTATTCGATTCTAAAATTTGAAAGATAAAAAAAAATCTTCATTTCATCAATTTTTCTACTATCCCAAAAGTAGATTTAACTAAAATCAACTTAACTTTGTCGTCTGCAATATCATTGAATTTAGACCAGTCTGAAATATTGTCGTCTGGTAAAGGGTTAAATCTTTTACTGTATTTTTAGAGTGATATCGAAAAGCCAAGAACCTTGACGATTAGAAGTCGAAATTTCCATATCAAACAGTTTAATACAATAACGATCCATTTTCATCTGTCAGATAGGGATATTTAGTTACACAATCTCAGAGAAAATACGAAAGTAAAAAATTATACTCATTGACACAGTTTCTAAATGTTTGATTGGTTGTTGTAGCTTTTTTTACTTCAACCAAAATAGCATTCGATTATTATAAATGATCTTATTAATTAGAGAAAAAAGATGCTCATCTGCGAGTAGGAGCACATTTTCTCTCTTACTGATCGACGTAACGGAGGTCTTAACAAAAAATCCACTTCTGATAGAGATCTGTCTAAATAGTTAATTTAAGATAATTTATCGTCAAGGGACAAATAACGAATAGTATTTATGTTAAATAACTATACTTTTTAAAAGATTGAACAAAAGATGCAGGGAAGAAGGTTGTTTAGATTATAGCGCTTGTTTACTATGGCCGACTACTTATATTTCTCATCTCCATTGTTACATCTAAGTTTATATTACCTATAATCCACAATCAATTTTGATATCGAATTCAAATATAAACTATGTGCCTGTCCTCCTTCCACTACACGTAAACACACATGGCATGTGCGACAGGCTTTGAATGGTTTAACAAGCCTTTTCAATGCTTTTTTCTTAAGGTATATTTACTGTTCCGCTGCAGCATCGTATAAAAATGATTTGCATTCATCTCGAAGTGTGAGTGATTTTCCTTACAGAATTAATTAACGACGTCCAAAAGTTTTTTCCCTGTTTAAGAATTCTTAGAGTTAGCTTTTAAACAGCATAGTTCTGTATCACAATAAACCAAATATACAGAACACAACAACCCACAGCTTCCATTGCCAAAACACCAATAAGTTCGAGAGTTACTGGTATCAATCTTTTAAGTGATGAAAACGATGATGCAATCTATAATGTGTGACGACGGTATTGGAATATTCAAATAGAAGAAGAATCTAATGGTGTAAATATACAGTGAAATATATTAGTTTCTTTGTTTTTTTATGACATTAGAGTAAGACCGATCAAACGATAAGTATTCGAGAAGCATTTTCTCAGGTTCACTATTTAACCTTAGAGTGGATTAAAACGATTCTGTCAAACTTTGGAGAGATATATATAATTTCCCAAAATGGCTCGTGGGATGTAGAATTCTGAGGGATTATTTTCCATTATATCTTTATGGGTTTGCCGACTCTGTTAAGTGAACCTTTGACATGAAAACTGATGTTGCGTTTTTGAATCTGGAAATATGAGTGGGAAATTTGAAGCATTAAGATCATGGAAAATGGAGATTTAGTGAGAATTATTGGAAGACATCAGGTAGGAAACACATATTTTTGTTATTTGTATTATTAGACATCATGTACACTACATACTTATTTGTTACTTTTAATTGATAGACATCAGGTAGTCAGCATACTGTTTTGGGAGATATCAGTTAGGCTACCTATATCTATGTTACTTTCATCGGTAGACACCAGATAGGCAACATACTTTTTTTTGTAAATTCTTTGGTAGAAATCAGGAAGGCAACGTATTTTTTGATACTTGTTTTGGTAGATAACAGAATGACAACGAATGTTGATGTTACTTTTATTGGTATACATCAGTTAGGAAACGTACTTTTTGTTACTTTTATACCTAGACATCAGTTAGGAAACGTACTTTTTGTTACTTTTATACCTAGACATCAGTTAGGTAACGTACTTTTTGTTACTTTTATACCTAGACATCAGTTAGGAAACGTACTTTTTGTTACTTTTATACCTAGACATCAGTTAGGTAACGTACTTTTTGTTACTTTTATACCTAGACATCAGGTAGGAAACGTACTTTTTGTTACTTTTATTGGTAGACATCAGGTAGGCAACATACTTTTTGTTACTTTTACTGGTAGATATCAGGTAGGCAACGTACATTTTGTTACTTTTATACCTAGACATCATGTAGGCAACGTATTTTTGTTACTTTTACTGGTAGACATCAGTTAGGAAACGTACTTTTTGTTACTTTTATACCTAGACATCAGTTAGGAAACGTACTTTTTGTTACTTTCATTGGTAGACATCAGTAAGGAAACGTACTTTTTGTTACTTTCATTGGGAGACATCAGTAAGGCAGGGTATTTTTTTTTAAATTAATTTTTTGGTAGATATCAGGTGGTCAAGAAATGTTTCTTATTTTTTGGAAGATATATTATTTTACTCTCCACTTGAGAGAAGAATATTAATTAGAACATATAATTGCAAACAAAATCAAGCAAAATTGAATAATAAACTGAGAAGTAGAAAGACAGACCGACGGTTAAAAGACACTAAGGTCAAGAGAGTTAGAGAGGTAGAGGTAGAGAGGTAGAGGTAGAGAGAGGGAGAAAGCGAGAGAGAGAAGGGGGAAAGAGAGAGAGAGAACGAGAGAGAGGGGAGAGAGAAAGAGAGAGCAAGACACATCCATAAACAACTATATGCAAAATTGTATTAAATGAAAACAGTCACTGCCAATATCCGATATATCTATAGGTGTCCAAAACACCGTAAAATATCGTTCACTTGAGCTGTAACTACGGTCCCATGTCTAAACCAACAAAATTAACCTTAACATTTAAATACCATTATTTTGCGAAAGCCATGTAGGCGTGGACATAAGGTGGTCAACATATTGTGTTACCTTTATTGGTAGACATTAGGTAGGCAACGTGTTTTTATGTTACTTATATTTGTAGACATCAGTTAGATATATAATCTTTAATTCCTACAAAAAAATGAAGATTACAAATATGAACAGTACTAACAGTACAATACAAATAAACATCAAGACAGAAAATACATGTTTAAATGACATTCAAAACGTTGGTCTGCAAGGAAGAGTAATTAAACGAAAAGATATTAATTTAATGTGATACTTACAGTATAAATTTTGAATACAGACGAATTACGCACAACTCTACTGTACGTCCCAAAAATAAGGCCTTACACGAAACGAAAGGGAAAGACATCACAGGGGAGCATGTACACATGTAGATCAATACATTGACAAATTGCAATATAAGTCAACAGCCTAGACCCAAGATGACACATCTCTTACTCGGCAAACAAGCATTGCAACTAATACAATGTTGCAATGTACAGGAAAATACATCTAGGACAGAAAGTCAGGTAGTCAACGTAATATTTTGTTACTTTTATTAGTAGATACCATGTATGCAACGTATTTTTGTATTACTTTTATTGGTAGACATCATGTATGCAACGTATTTTTGTATTACTTTTATTGGTAGTCGACAGGTAGGCAGGGTATTTATTTGGTTAATTTTATTAGTAGATATCAGGTGGTCAAAATAATCTATTTGCTATTTTTTGGTAGAAATCGGGTAGGAAACTTATTTTTATATTTCTTTTATTGGTTGTCATCAGGTAGACAACGTATTTTTGAGTAGGCAACGAACGTTTTTCTACTTTTCTATAGTGTCAACAAACTAACTCTACTTCTTGAGACAAAGTAAATTTAACTAAAAATATTCACGAGCTTTCAGTGGCATAATTGTGTTCCTCAGGCGTAATCCAATGAATGAACAACTTTGTTTACCAAATACACGTATTCATTCATAGGATTACACCTGAAGAAGGGCTCGTAAATATATTGGATTAAATTTTCTGAAGATTAAGAATTATTTTTACTTGGTGTTAGTTGTAAACTTATTGTAATTATTGTAATAATATGTTTCTGAAAGTGCATTATTCGTGCACAGAAATAACACAATAGCTCTACATCATTCAATAACTGTTTTCTTATAGCAATTCAAGTTGGTTTTACGAATTTGCATCTATATTTTTTCTAATTTTTATTTACAATTTTTAAACATCGTCACTGAATTATGAATTGTATTTGGCTTCGAAAATTACTGAAATCTAATGGATTTCATATGACCCCACCCAAACCCAAAACAAACAAACAACAAACAAACAACAAACAAATACAACTATTCTTCAGTTTTACACTCAAATTATTATGCCGTCTGCACACCCCTTTCAAATGGGAACGATCTTAAATTTCGTTGACTAGTATTGAGTTAAGGAGGTTGTAACCTGCCAATAGAGATGTTCCACATTCTTCACAAATTAGCTCACAGTTATGAACTATTACTAGAAGTATGATAGATTGGTTTTTTAGCGTGACTTATCTCCGACAGCCCAGTGGGAGTCGCGGTGATACAAGATTTCGGAATTTACCTTTCAGCTCTTAAAGGCACTATGGAGCACTTCTTTTCAACTGATTTTCTTTCAGTTTATGTAAAAACTCCAGATGTTGCGATTTTAAGTTTCACTATCTGTCAGTTCTTTACAAAGACCCATTCGAGAATTGAAACAATCTTGGCCCAGCATGCGGATACTTGACATACATTTGTTGAGTGCTTGAGAGTGAACTTAAAAATAACCCATGAACAGGCGACAAATTTCAGACTTGTCCAAATTGAAAGGAGTTTTAAATTTTATGATGTTCTAGATTTTTTCGACTATCTGGGTAGAAAATGTCGTGAAAAATGAAGAAATTGCTTGTCGCAAGCAATTTCTTCATTTTACACAACGTTTTCCCAATTATTTCTCTTGAGGGGCGTCAAAAAGTATCATTGTTTTTGAATGAGTTAAGTCGATTAACAGGCAGAATTCGTACACCAATCCTTTTCGAGTTGCCTCCGTTTTTAGATAGCTCTTTTGACAGCGAAAATCTTTTGAGTGTCCGATAAATAGAGATATAATAATTTTTACAGACGATGGCGACAATTATATATCATTCGAGCTTAAATTTGGGGCCAGATGGTTTTCTTTTGTGAAGAGACGACCTTTACAATACAAAGTGATTCAATTCTAATCAAATCATCTCAAAATCGTAACTAAAATCCAAATTTCCAGTCCATTTCTAATTATAGTAAGTTCAACATATTGTATTAATTTTTTGCAATAAAGGTTGGGAATGAGGGGAAATCCTCCGATTTTAGGACTCGATCCTCTGATTTCTTTTACTCAATTTTTAAACTATTCCATGACGATGACGCTCTTAGACGTCCATCAAGAAAAGAAATTGGTAAAACATTGTAGAAAATGAAGAAATTGCTTGTTGCAAGCAATTTCTTCATTCTCCACAATATTTTGTACCGAGGAAATGATAAAAAAAATCATTAACTTTTACTCGTCGTCTGCAACTCCTTTCATTTTGGACCAGTCTAAAATGTTGCTGTCTGATAATGGGTAAAAGCAACCGCGACTTTCTTTTCATCAAAACCTTTGATACCATGATGGTGTATTTTAAACATATGGAGCTTATTCTTTTACATGAGTGCAAACTGAAACCACGAATCTGAAAGAAAGCTGACTTTATATTGATATCAAGAAATCGGTTAGTAAGAGGTACACTAATTTTTTCAAACATTTACCTTTTAACTCAATATATCGAGGGCTTAGAGCAAAAACATAGTATGGCTCTATACAATGTATAGAGCCATACTATGTTTTTGCTCTAAGCCATCGATATGTTTTGCAATAACAAGATTATAATTTAGATATCCCCAGAAGAAGAATGGTAACGTTTTCATAGAGCATAAGGTAATGTTAATGTCCTTATTATATTGGTTACCTAAAATATCTATCCATGATTATGCCTTTATTCTAGGTAATAAGTGGTCAAATAAAATCCAAACTTAAATAAGTGTTCCTTTAATAACCTCCGATATTTGACCCCATCCGGTTATCCTAAAAAAATGGTCAACCCTGGTGCAATATTCTATACATACAAGGACCAATCAATATTGTTCTGGAATATTCATTAATGACGCCAAATCGAAAATTGTTCCCGTTCTTTTTTGGCATTAATCAGCTTGATTATGACTTAAGCACTCAAACACGCTTAAGTTATGACGTCATCATTGATGAAGGGCCTTGTACTATCGATTTGAAAGAAGAAATAGAATAGAATAGAATGAAATAGAATTTCAATACATTGTGTTTGTACCCCTTACATTCTTCTAGTTTTCTCAAAAACCCGCAGACCAACCTACAGGAAAGCTCAAATTATTGACAGGTCCTGTTCATTAGACAAAGATTAGAACTTCACTACATTGTACCCTTTATTTTCTTCTATTTTTCTCAAACCCGCTGACCAACCTACAGGAAAATCTCAAATTATAGACAGGTCTTGATTAGAACTTCACTACATTGTGTTTGTACCCCTTACATTCTTCTAGTTTTCTAAAAAAAACCCGTAGACCAACCTACAGGAAAATCTCAAGTTATAGACAGGTCTTGATTAGAACTTCATCACATTGTGTTTGTACCCCTTACATTCTTCTAGTTTTCTCAAATACCCGCAGACCAACCTACAGGAAAATCTCAAATTATTGACAGGTCCTGTTCATTAGACAAAGATTAGAACTTCATTAAGACATCATGTGTTAGATGACAACTTAAATACTCTTTATCACCGCTATCTCACAGACAATACCTCCTTTATTATCATTTTATTAGCTCTTCAAATCTCTTTATATCACCTGCGTTTTGAGCCAAGGACTGTTTTAACCCATTTCCTGCCGGCAAAATTATAGACCGATCCAAATTGAAAGCAGTTTCAGACGACAATCCAAAGTTTGTGAAATTTTGGATTTTTTCAGCTACCTGGATAGAAAACATTGCAAGCAATTTCTTCATTTTACACAATGTTTTCCGAATTGTTTTTCTTGAGAGGCGTCCGAAAGCATCATTGTGTGGGAGTAGGTTCAATGTCCGGATGGAAAGTTGAGCATTTTGTGTGAATGAATGTCTTTCAGTCTGAATATTTCTGCTTTGATTGGCTACAGTTAGGAACATGGTGTATTTGACGATTCGCGATTGTTAATCAAAAATCAATCAACCAATCAAATCATTCATTTAGACCGGAAGTGGAATGTGAACTCCGATATAGACCGATATTTACCTGTTACCTGTTAGGCATATTGCAAAATAACGTCGTTTAATTCTTATTTCAGTCGGCGTCGCCAACGGAGTCAGTGGGCGAGGCCAGCGATTGGTAAATAGACAAAGTGAATGATTTTGAAATGATTTTGAAATGATTTTGAAAGGGAATGGTATTAGCGGAATGATAATATACAATTATCCCCCTCCCACTTTTACATAAAATTGTATAGAGTACTATAAGCAGATTTGGTTGTTAAATCCGACCTTTAAAATACATCAAAATCGAGATCAGCCAATGAAAGCAATTTTTTAATTGTCCATAACTTTTTTTTCCAAAAGGGCGTAAAAAGGCGTTATTTTGTTGGAATGGGTTGAATATACACCGTAAGATCAACACGTACACACAAACACAAGATTCCTTATTTTCTTGGAGATGCGGGCTAGTTTATGCCCAATAAAGGCCCCTTCTCATTGAGAAAGGGGCTAATTTTCTGTCCCAATCAGGCAACTTCTCATTGAGAAAGGGGCTAGTTTTTGCCCAATACATGCCTCTCCTAAAAATCACACCACGATTAAAAGCTCTTGACATTGCTTTTACCCATTCCCAAACAACTAATTTTAGACTGTTCCAAATTGAAAGAAGCCGCTGACGACAATTTCAAGTTTATGGAGTTTTATTTATCATTCTTTTTATTTTTTGGAGGTAGAAAACATTGTGGATAACGAAGAAATTGCTGCAATCAATTCCTTCATTTTTCATAATGTTTTCCGTGTTTTTTTTCTTGGTGGGGCGTAAAAGGAGGGATAAATTGGGAATGGGTTAAACAGCAATGCAGCATTTGTATCTTGAGAACATATTTACGCCCTTCTGATGATTCGAGAGTACGTCTACGTGGTATTCTAGTCAGCGTTTGTCTAGAAATCACGTAAAAATCATCGAATAACATATCATCAAGCATGATCCATGGATTATAGTCCTCATTTTCAATAGTTACATAAGCGGCAATTTCACAGAAATTTTTATAAAGATCGGCCAAAAAAAAACTTGAATCAAACTTGCCGCCTGGATGTTTTGATAAATGTTTATTATTTTTCTTTGTGATTAAAATCTTTTTATATTCACGGTTACATCGAGCTTTTAGAACAAAGTGTACATTTTAAACAAATCAAGATATATCTTCAACACAAAATAGTTCCACGACGCAACAGCAATTTTAGGTCCATTCCTCAATGAAGACAAAGCATAATTGTCTTAATTCTTAATAATATTAATATTATTGATACTTAAAACAACAACAAAAACAATGAAAACTCAACGATGACGACAAAATAACTACGGCGACCCATAGGCAATTATTGTTTAAATCGTGTCTTTTTCTCTCGCCATCTTCTAGATAGCATGTAATTTGTGATTTTTTGGAACAACTTGTTTTTCGGATAACACAGACAGACCAGCTTACTAGAACAGAAAAGTTTTTTCTGTTTGTTGTCTATCAAACAAATTGCATTTGAAGTATGTATTAATAATGAAACGTCCATTTAAGGTAAACAAAAAACCGAAATCAACTGCCAGTAATGTAAGTTGTTAGAAGTTTTGAAAATGTAAGTTTTTTTAAAATCCGTTACGAAACCTAATCGAGATGAGCAGCCGGAGACTCGGAAACGATGTTGTAGTACCGGTGTGAGAAATGCCAGATGCTAAGGTGCTCCAGCCGCCTCGATATGACTGAAAGGCTGATGAAGTGGCGTAAATCAACCAATCAATTAATGTAACACAACACAACACAATACAATCTTATCTAATCCAATCCAATCCAACTCAATCCATTTCAATCCAATTAAATCCAATTTAATCGAATTTAATCCAATTCAATCCAATCAAATTTTTTGCAAACATTTTTTTCAAACATTTTCTCATACAAAAATAAGTAAAAAAGAAAAGAGATATAGGATTTGTTGTGGGATAATGTTTGAGACTAGCTGATCTTAACCGAATCTAGAAGATAAACTTAAAGCGAGTCTTTGTTTATATAAATGTGTTTGTGGCCAATGCTTTAAGCTTATAGAGTCTGTCTCGTACACTCGATTAAGATGTTTTCAGTCCATCAGAAAGAAGCAGTGGCTTAGCCCTATAGCTACAAAATTTTATAGCTGAGTAGACTGGGGCTGGCACTAAAGAGTCTTAGGCAAAACATATATTCCTGTGACAGTGGGACTCGAACCATTGACCTCCGGATCACTGCTCAAGCTACTTTTAAGCTCGAGACGAGCATTGGCGATTTTTTCTTAAAGAAAGTCGAGTAATAAAAACGATATTTTGTTTCTATAAGCCTTTTGTTCATAACATCACCACCACTACCAACAAACAACAACAAACACAACAAGGACACCAGGGACAAAGACAACGACGAATAAATCAAAGTCCTGAAAGTACTGTAAGCTAGCAAAGCATGGTTTTATTAAGTAATCTTCTTTGTCAAAGCTTATCATTATGAAGAAATGAGGTTAAAGTAACCAATTTCAACGTGACAGAATCTTAGACTGGTTAAAATTGAAAGAAGTTGCAAACGACAATTTCAAGTTGATGGATTTTATATAATCTTTGCCTTGTAGGGTAGAAAAAATTGTGAACTATGAAGAAACTGCTTGTAATAAGCAATTTCTTCATTGCCCACAATGTTTTTTAAATGCTCAAGTGAACTAAAAATACCAAAGGAGATGACCTTGCAGGCTGAGTTTGCAATATTCCCGAGATACATAAAAACTACTTTTTATGGAGTAGACATTCAGTAGATTTGGTGGTTAAGCCTCCAGTGTCAGTTCGCACTCATTGAACTCTGAGAAGACCTCAAATTTTGTCTTTTAACTTAAGCTATCAAAGCTGACGCTCTGCTATCTAAAAACCAGTTCAAAAGGAACAACCCGTTGTCGTGATTTTAGGTGACGTCATCACGATGTCATTTAAAGACTAATTCTATACACGAAATTCCTGGTGATTGTTCGCTGTAGAGTGGAATACCGGAATTTATTAAACGAGTCATAAAAGCGAGGCCCTGTTGAGTCTTTATGTGTTTTAAATGACGAGTTTAATAAATTCGGAATTGACCAGTCGCTTGCCCCGCCTTCTAAGTCCGTTGGCAACGCCCAATGACTCTTCCAGGAAGTCCAGCTTCGATTTTTAACGGCGTTATTTTGCAAAATTTATGACAATTAGCATGTAACAAAAAAGTAGAATAGTTGGTTGGCGACCAAAACGTCGTAACTACAGTTTTTTCAAACTGTAGTTACGACGTTTGATTCGCTAAACCAACAATAAAAAGTTAACAAACATGGCGGCCAATCTCATAAATGAAAGCTCAGGTCCGGGCTGAATGAATGATTTGATTGGTCGGTTGATTCCTTGATTGACAACCGCGATTGGTCAATTGTATGAACGCGAATTTGATATTTGATTTATGATATGCCCTTATTTTTTTGGAATCAATCACGAGAATTCATCGATATATGATATTCTGTGAAACATATAACGCCGACTGAAAAATGACGTCATTATACGCATTGTGACGTCATTTTTCAGGTAACAAACTGCAATACCAAAAGGCTTCGAATTCATTCAAATATTTATTAAACCAGTGTTGTATCACCCGTGTTAAATCAAAAATAGTCAACGGGCTTATTTCATTCCTGAACCACAGGTCATATTTGTCAGAGATTAACTGATAGAAACATTTACTTATTTGTCTTTTCTTCTTAACAATAAAATAGAGGACAAAACATGCCTTCTGAAGTTGCATTTGATTAGAGAAGTCTAAAATATCACCGAGTACTAATAAATTGTAGGAATTTGCTTTATCCTGTGGTCTCTCACATTTGAGTATGTGAATTAATTAATCAGGATTACGCGTGATGGAATTACATTCACCCATACTTAGACCTAGTTATATTGGGAATATTGGGTTTTTAATTGTAGACTTTGTTGGTTGAGATATTAAGACAATAAAATGATACTCACATAAGTGATTTCGTAATAATTGTAAAAAGGAGACTGTGCGAATGCACAGATGATCTGAACCTTTTCATTTGTGTTCAGTTGAAATCGTCGGCAATGTCACGTGCATGCGAACTTCGTATATGGTATTAGATGCTACACGAGAAGGAATGAATAATTACGGTCCAATAACAAAATCATAAAATGGAGTTTGATTTTTCATGCGGAAGCAGTGCTTAATTAGGCATTAGGCACGCCTACACTTTTTCATCAATATGCCTTGATTAAAACCATGGAGGATTTAAAACGAGCTTCCATAACAGGAACGCCGATCTAGAATGTGAAATAGAAATATATAGATGACTTTGCAATAAATTTGCCCGAGTGAAAAGAATATGTTAAACAAGTTAACCCTTGTCATGCTGATTCCAGAAGATTCCTGTTTTGGCAGGAGATGTAGACAAAGATCGGCCTGCACATATGTGCAGTCTGATCTTTGTCTACATCACCTGTTTGTCTCCATCACTGAAACGTTGTTTATATCAATTATCTTCAAACGAAATATTGATCATAAGCTATTGCTACCAGTGCTGTCGGTCCTTTGATTCTAGTGCAATTACGGAAAGGATTTTATTAAGCATGACTATAGGGTTAACTTGAGTGAATAATCATCCTCCTGTATAGTCTCTTCTCAATCGTCGTTCGGCTAGGCATGCTCCCAAGAAAGTCACGTTCACCTAATATTTAAGAAATGAAGAGAATATATTTTGTTTTCATTGAGATATGAACCTAAATACGTAATTACACTGTTTGAATACGTGTAGTGGACTCTAAAATTAGTTTGATTAAGTTTTTATATTCATATCTAATGAAAACAAGCAAAGAAACAAACATATTCTCTTCATTTATTATATTTATTGCCATTAAGCAAAACAAAGCAAGTATTTTACTGCTTTTGATTAAAATTTTCTGGTTCTATTTTGTGCGTAAGCATACAAGTTAGTTGCGTTTTGAAAATTTCGTACGTGGAAGTATAAAAAAAAAATCAGCCAATTAAAACAAATGAATCTTGATATACGAGACTAAAATAAAATTATTCTAGTTTAGGCCAACATTTCCATAATTACATATGACGAGGCTCCATTTGGCTTGTGTATACAATTCACAATAGTGTTTATTGTCAATTACCAGGCTATTGTACCGTGCCAATAAAAACTAGCCTTTCTTGCATTTACGAGTATGTCCTTGCAGTTACGCCCTTCATTCTCGCTAACGATATATGGATCGTCAAGAAGAACGTGTCACAAAAAGAATTTAAAATACGTTAAATGATTATGTATGAATGACGTATATATTGTTATAGGAAAGAAATTGATAACTTCGAAATTTCATATGTGATCAATACTTTCAGTTTCAAAAAACAAAAATGACATGGCATCCAAATTTAAAGACCCAACTACAGTCATTTTCAAACATTAACTTGCATGATATACACGAATTACTTAGCAGTTAATTTCATTCACCAAATTACATGACTATTATTATCAAGTCTTATCAATATTAGAATTTGTTTTTCAAATTATAATCGTTTGTCAAAAAAAAAAAAAAAAAAAAAAACACATCTCGCTCATAATCCCTAAGAGTATTGTATCAATAAATGAACATGTGAGAAATCGACAATATTTAGCTCGACCTGTGAGAACTGACCTTGTAACCCCAATCTAACGTTAATTGCCTACATGTTCCAAGCAGAATCTTTTAAGCCGATAGGATTTCAGTGACTGTTCGGCTACTCCATAAACTAGTATTGTTAACTCCGAACCAATCAAAAACCACCCTTTCTAACAAAAATTGTTGTATGATAAACACAAGTGCTTCGTCAAAATCTTTTAGGTTTTCGAGCTCTATGGTGACAGCAATTAAGAACGTCTAAATAAAGCAAAGCGGTGAGCAGTTATATATACATGTATGTGTATCTCCAATATCAAGTGTTAAAATAAATCTGAAAGTACTGTAAGCTAGGAAAGCATGGTTTTGTTTAGTTGATAAACGAGGTAAAAGAAAATCAGGAGGTAATTCATAACAACACGATAAAATCTTACACTGGTTCGAATTGAACAAAGTCGAAAATAACTAGCTATTTGTTTAAATGACTAGCGAAAGTGAAACGTCATCACTGACGTCATAATTTGATGTAAACAAACCTTGAATTAACGTTAAGTTATCACAAAAGTTAACTCATTGCAACATGACAAAATCTTCGACTGGTTCAAGTTAAAAAAAAAAGTTGCAGGGGATAAATTCAAGTAGGTGTAATGTAGAATATCTTTGTCTTGTAGGGTAGAAAACATTGTGGACATTGAAGAAATTGCTTTTTACAAGCAATTTCTTCATTGTCCACAATGTTGTTCAAAGCTTGTTTCTTGAGATGTTTAAAAAGCGGGAATAAGTGGAAATCGGTTAAACAACATGATTTTGAAGGAGTTCTCTACAGCTAGATTAAAGTTGATTTATGAGGCCATACAAAGTGGTGCGCATAGTGAAGACTCTGACCAGACTAATTTATAACACGATATGCTCAAGTGAGTTAAAATACTTAGGAGACGAACTTGCAGGCAGAGTTTGCAATATTTCTGAAATACATAAGAACTACTTTTTATGGCGTAGGCATTCAATGCATTTAGTGACTAAGCCTCCAGTGGCAGTTTGCACTCGTTGAACTTTGAGAAGACCTAAAAAATTTGTCTGTCGAAGCTATTGCTTTGCTAGCTAAAAACACCCTTTCGAACAGAATTAGTTTGGTGAAGACAAGTGCTTCTTCAAAATCTTTTAGGTTTTTAAATACCATATGGTGTCTAAAATTGAGAACTTAAATAAAGCAAGCGGTGAGCAGTTAAATATATGTGTCTCTCTAATATCAAATGTTATACCATATCCAAAAGGGAAATAAAAAAAAGATGTGGTCTACAATTGATTAGCCCCTGTCCGTTTTTGAAATTTTTGACTTTTCCAAATTAAAAAAAGTTTCAGACGACATTAAAAGTTGGATGCAATTTGAAATGAAACATTCTATGTGGTAGAAAATATTTTGGAAAAGGGAGAAACTGCTTGTAACAAGCAATTTCTTCTTTTTCCACGATGTTATGTCAATCATAAAATCGCAGCGACGTAAAATCCAGGGTGTTTGCAGGAAAGGGTTAAACGTTGGCAAATAGCAAAAGTTTGTTTGATTAAGCCTATGGGACCAGTTATAAGTAAAGCACAGACGAATTTTTATTTCGGAGAAAATTATTAGAACACACTTTATAAGGACTACTATTCATTTATAACTCAATATATGTTTCACCTGTCAACAATTTCATTCTAATTGGCTAATTTAATAATGGGGGGGGGGTGTTAAAAAGTAAAGTCGGTTGAATATGCTAAGCATTGAAACTGATTACAGTTTAATTCAGTTTTCGGTTTCAAATCTGAATGGAAAAAATGTCTTAAATGTTCAACAGAACTACAACATTATTCGTTTTTAGGCACAAAAGCTTCCTCAAGATTTTCGAAAAACTACGTACGATTAACGAAAGTCGGAAAGCAATTCAATGCTATTATTTTCCTATACAATCATACAGTCATTCAGGCTTTTTGGGTTTATTTTATCCAGACTTGTAGGCATTTCGCCAAGCATGAACTCTCATTCAGAAATAAATAAAAACAAAATACAATCTTAGTATGAATTGATGACAATAGAAATTGGATACAGATATACTATTCCATTTTTTTGGTGTGAAACCATTTATCCCAAAGTTCCCTTTTCCGAAGGAAAGGGTTGCAAGTAATTTCTTTATTTTCAACGCAGTTTTTTCCTGCCCAGAATTACATATATAACTAGACTAGTTTAAATCATAATAGAACTTTTTCAACTTTTCTGAAGATAGACCAGTCTTCCGAAAGGATCACCTATTTCTTTTTTTAATTCAGACACACTTTAAATTGGAAGATACTTGTTGCAAATGTTCATATTCGGTCTAAATGAATTATTTGATTGGTTAATCAAAGATCTGATTGACAGTGGCGATCCAACAATTGTTGTCTGCAGCCTGAAAAAAAGTTTAGACCGGTTAAAACATTTGTTGTCAGAAAATGAGTTAAGATGGTTCAAAAAATATAAATTGATATGAAGCTTTGTAATCCGGCATATTAATAATAATAAAACCTCAGCAAATCCTCGTTTTTTTTCAACAATGGCTAATTATATAACAATAAGTTAATTTTTAGTTTCGTATATCAAAACCGGGCGTTCTGACTGGTTGAAAAAAATTATTCTAAACTCCATGAATTTTTTTTTGAGCACCCAGCGATTTTGTATGCTCCCGCACAAAATAGTCCCATACAAAAAGGTGTCAAAATTTGTAGAATATTTGATTTTTTCGCTCGGTGCTATTAAATAATATGAAATGAAGAAAATATTTTTTGCTTCTTTATGGAGGTATAAACCGAAAAACCTAATCGCACTTACATATGAATCCGCGTATTCATACAGTGTGATTAGTTTTTTGGGTTCGTAACCTACACGAAAACAAAAAATATTCTCTTCATCTCTTAAGTAACCTTGAACGAACAGTCGTGTGATATTTTAAATAAATGTCAAATTATTCTAAACCATAGTCATCGATTTGTTAAACCATCAGAATTGTGCCGAAAAAAGAGATGGTTTGGTTTATTGCGTAACCCATAAAGTGGTTGCCTGCAAGATGAAGCTGTCAGCCCACGCAATAAACAAGCACTTACGAATGGCTTGAAATGTGTTACAGAAGAGAGAGAGTGTTTCCACTTCAATAAAGTCTTGACGAATTAGTGACGACATTGGCCTGATGGAAAAAGCTTGCGTGTGTGATAGAGTACTGGTCTGCGTTGGCATTATCGGCGTAGAATAGTCGATCGTCGGTTGGTAAACAGAATATCGTAAATACAGCTTGAATAAAGCTGTATTTACGACATTCTGTTCGCCAACCGATAAGATATATATTCCGATGAAACGATTTGTTAGATAAACTTGGACTTATTTTGGAGTTACTAACAGCGTGAATGGATAACCATAAAGAGGCCAATTTTGATTTTAGACAGTTATTCCTTATAGATATTTCACGTGTCATCTTTTTACTGAAAACGATGACAATCACGCCGCGCTCGTCAGCCATATTAGCCCAGATGGTAGGTCTTCCAACTTCAAACCTCAAGATCGAGTTTTCGATCCTCGAGCGGACCAATCTAACAAACTAATTACTTTCCGAAGAGACGTTGAGACGTTTTCGCTAAAAATCATTATAATTCATTCTTTAACTTTGATAGAAATAATACATATCTATTTTACGCCTTTGGTATGATACGTTTTAAATTGCAAATTTTTATTTGACAATAACCTTTTTTCCATTTGCTTGTAAAATTATTGAAACAAACAAAAAGATCACTTTTTTCTAGAAATCGAATCCCTACTTGTCTTTCATTGTCTTAACAATCAAGGCTTCATTTCATGAGACATTTAAAAAAAGAAATTAAAAATCTTCACCTCCTGACCAAGAAACCCCCTCTTCCTGAGTTAAAGCGTAGAAGCTTGATATTTTGAATAAAGCATCAGTACATTGACTCTTTTTAAAATTGCTAAGATTTCAGAGCCCCAGAGTCACGGGCATATATAGATATAAAGAAGGCAATTTCTCAGAAGCCATGTTGCCAATTTCAACCAAATTTAGCAGAAATGTCCCTTACTAAAAAAATTTGAAATCTATTTGAAAGCATTGGTTGCCATGACAACATGAGTTGATTTTAGTTAAATTTTGAACGAGGTATTCTCCAGACCCAGTAAGTATTTGGCTTTGAAGAAAAAGAACCTTTTATCCGGTGAGCACCAGGACCACTGGCCCTCTTGTCTTTTTTATAATCGCGTGGTATGTGAAATGTCAAAATATAAATAAATCCATGGGTACAATTTTAAAATTATAAGTAACGTTGAACAAGTTCTGTATTTCTTTTTTGGGGTAAAATAGAAGAATCCAAGTTTTAGTCGTCTCCGTGATCTGTCAGAGCAACAAAAGACTTGCAATGATTACTGTCAATCAGAAGAGAATGAAAACAAGCGATTCTCAACAGAACATGCACATTATCTGACCAAATCTTTACCAGGAATAATTTCCTTGGCTGAACTACTCTCCAATTTGAGACGATTTGGACCGAACCTTATACATGCATCAGAGTATTTCTTTCTGTGTGTCTACAGGGATGCATGTCTCCGTATGACTGTTTCTCTGTCTCTCTGTCTCTCTCTGTCTCTCTCTATATCTGTCCCTCTCTCTGTCTCTCTCTCTCGTATCCCATCGAATCAATCAAAATAGTAATAATGAGATTTCTGTAGTATTTCTTCATTTCAATTTAATTAGTAAAAAAATAAGATAATAGTTATAACACTAATGATAAAATATTTTAAAAGTCTCATCTACGTCGAGAAATGTCGGTAGATTATTTTTGTGTTGTCCTATTTCCGTCGTCACTTCAACCCATTAGCACTCAATCCCTGTTTTTTACAACCATGAAGAAAAATAGCTTTGGAAGTCATTATAGATAATGAAGAAATTGCTTGATACAAGCATTTTCTTCATTTTCCACATGTTTTGTAATAAATTAGACGAAAAATTTGAAATACTACCACCTTGGAATTGTCGTCTGCAATTTCTTTCAATTTGGACCAGTCTAAAATGTTGTGTGGGAATGGCTTATACTGGTTTACATAGAGTGAACCAAGAGATTCTCAACTTTTAGGGAAAAAAAAAAGAAATAAAAAAAACAACACCATGCATTGTTAAGTTATCCTCTTTGTAAAAGGTTTTCATGATAAATAAACCAGGTTAAGTAAACCAGGAGTAAACACATTACAACATTTCAAAAACTTAAACTGGTTCAAATTGAAAGAAGTAGAAGACGGCAATTTCAAGATAGTGGAACTTTGAAGAAAATATTGTGGACATTGAAGAAATTGCTTGTTACAAGCAAATTCTTCAATGTCCAAATGTTTTCCAAAGCATTTTTCTTGAGATGCTTTAAAAAGCGGAATGGGTTAGATTGCATTCTTTTGAAAGAGTTCTCTACTTTTTGAATAGAGTTTGTAATATTTTTATAATACACCAGAACTACTTTTTACAGCGTATGCATTTAATTGATTAGTGGTGAAGCCTCCAGTGGCAGTTTGCACTCGTTGAACTTTGAGATCACACCAAACTTTTGTCTGTTAACTTCAGCTATCAAAGCTGACGCTTTGCTAACAACAACAGCAAATCTAGAAATATGTCAAAGACATGTATGTCCCCACATAATTGTTTGTCACATGACCTTTAGTTGTGACCTTGAGCATAGAAATATCCAACTGTACTTAGGACATGGCGCTAGCACTTTTTAAGGTAACAGGTTATTTTGAAGTACATCAATTAATGAAGAACATATGCGCCGGACAAGAATTGGACACACACACTATGACGCGCCCACAAACATACCCATCCACCCTCGCACAGACTCACACACGGTCAGAGGTAACTCCATAATCCCGTCGCCATAATAAACGGTTTTGAAATACCGCTTGTCAATCAAATCGTAGACACGGCATTGTACCTAATAATCATTCCCCTCTATTGAATGACGAGTAACTGCATGACAGTCAATTTTGGCAGAGAGATCCACGACAAAGGTAACCAAAATGAGTTCTCTTCGAATCATGTGGATGCAGGATTTAAAAACAAAACAACGAAGTAAAACAACAATTCCCCTTTTTCTTTCATTATCTGTAGATACCTGTTAGGTCTTCTCGGGGTCAATATAAGAATCTAGCTTAAAGTTTCATCAGTGGTAAAACAGCTTTTGATCTGTATATATATATTTTTCCGGCTTTTACCTAGGCAAGCATTTGTATATTAAAAGGGCATTTGACATCCCAATAAGCTCAGTTGTTAGAGCACTCGACTTCAAGCCTGGAGATACCGGGTTCAAACCCATGGCTGACCAATATGTCAAACTAACTGTCTTTCCGTCCGTCGTGCATGTTAAAGAACCAGACAGGACTCTCCTTAGTTTCGTCCTGTATGCTTGCACTATCCCCCGTAACAATTAACCGTCTTCTGAGGGAGTCGCTCATATAGGCAAATGCTACGGCAGCGAGATAAACAAAAATACAACTACTACCCTTGGTATGACAATATGCTGCACAGAAAATACAGAACATGTTTGATTTTTGTCCTCTATTCTTAATCTGTTCGACACAACACAAAAATTCATTTAATTTGAGAAAATGTAATTGGTTGTATAAAGACAAATGTAAATACCCTCCTTTGCTCAATTATCAGACGACAAAATTATAGACTCGTCCATATACAAAGACGATACACACGACAAATTCCAAATCTATAGAATTTTAAAAACGATTATCTTTCAGGGTAGAAAACGATGTGAAATTGAAGAAATTAACAACCAATTTCTTAATTTTCCACATTGTTTTCTCGAACTCTTTTTATGGTCGTAAATAATCCGATTGCGCGTAAAAGGGCTAATTATTTCTTTGTAATAGACGCTCACAAAAGTTTTAAAATATGTCAGAACATATAAAGTAATTGATCAAGCGCAGCTGTCAATCAAATAACCAGTCGACCAATGGTATCGTTCATTGAGACCAGAAATGAGTTTTGATCTCCAACATTAGCCGCCATATTTGTTAATCTTTTTTGTTAGTTTAGCGACTTAAACGTCTTAACTACAGCTTGAAAAAGCTGTAGTTACGACGTTTATGTCGCCTTTCCACTATTCTACCTATCTTGTAACATGCTACTCGCCATGAATGTTTCAAAATAATATTGTTTAGAATCGAAGCGGGACTTCCTGTCGGAGTCGAGCGGCGAAACCAAAGGAATCAGTTGGCGGGGCCAGCGATTGGTCAATTGAGATACAGGACATTTATGATCGATATTTGTGTCATTAATGAGTTTCGTAATGATCACTCAAATAGCTTTGTACATGATTTTACCATTGATTATACGGTTTTTCATTATACCATTAATGGACAATTGTCAAATATTTTGAGAAATTATCGAACATTGAAACATCAACATTTACATTTTCACCAAGAGCAATAGATAAATGATATTAAAAAAAGTTTGATTGTTTTTGTTTTTATCATAGTGACTCTGTTATACTTGTTTTTCGTTAGAACTGTTTGTGAAGCATTTTTTCGCGATATATTAATAAAGTCTTTGTTATAGAATATATAGGGAATATTACAACAGTGTCTTTTTCTATTTGTTGTTATCGTGTTCGAGAATCGTGTGTAGGTATTTTTTATTGGATGAGACCGAAGGTCGAATCCAATAGAAAATGCCTACACACGATTCGAGAACAGCATAACAACAAATAGAAAAACACACTGTTGTAATATTCCTTTTATTATATACCTTTAGGACATGACATTTAGAAAATTATCTTAAATGAATAAGAAATAATCTACTTTCTGACAAACCCGAACGTCAATACACAAAAAAGTAGTCCGTGTTTAACGGTACTCGACGAATACGTTTTTTTTTTGTTAACGCCGAATATTGATTTTTTTTTCTGTCGAGTTGTATTAGATAGCCAGATTTTAATCCATATCTTTTATAGGTATATAATAAAAATCAATACCTATTGTGCACTCGATTCTTTTGTGAAACGAATTGACATTACACATCGAGTATTTTGGAAAGTTGAAAAAGGTTACTACTATTTAGAAATACTCTCTTATACATTTCGACAGGCTCGCGTTTACATGTACTTTGAGTTTGTTTTTAAGATGACCGTAAGCTTTACAAATGTTAAAAGTTTTGCGAAAAGGGGACTTCTCGGAAATAGGAAAAGTATCGACGCATTTTAGACTGCACGTATTGCGAAGGCTGACCAAGGAAGAAAACTCTCGCTTTGGGAGATTTTTCGAATATTATCACTCGATAGTTTTCAGAAATTCAAACGCCAGTGGCCCATGGTCTCCTTTTTTGTTATTTTCCTATAGATTTCCTGGTTAAATACTTCCAGTCTACACGGATGAAAATCTATAAAAATAAATAAATATAAAGAAACAAAAAGTCAAAACAACAACAACAACAACAATAAAAAAAAAAAAAAAAAAAAAAAAAAAAACGTGTTGACATAGTTCCGATAAAATGACGTCACGCCCAGAACAATGTTATCAAGCATATGTCGATATATCTATAGACAGTTACAACTGTTTCGCGCTGAACCGAAAAAAATATAGAAGACTGATTCAATACATTCAATACAATTTTCTTGAGATTCTTATATATTCAATTCTCGTTTCCATATAATACTTGGGATACCATGTTTTAGTAGTAATTTAAACCTTGTATTTGATTCAGGAAAATTTGATAAATCACTCGATCTGCAGTCTCGTTAAAGATCAACTTTTTCTTACGCATCATCACGAAACAAATACAAGAATTTGTATCACAACTATTACATAGTGTGCCTCATAAACATATATAAAGCTTAAAGTTCTATAGCATGTACACTTGTTTATGTCCTTTGTTTACCGCAGGTCTCACAAATGGTTTTAAATGACACTTTCTTCAAAGCTTGTAGATATCGAATTTTGATTACCTGTGGCCTCTCAAGCTTACGGACTCACAATCGCACTTGTTATTGGTGTCTCTAAAGGGTCTTCGCTCAGACAAATATTGTATGCATGCAGTTGATGAACATTTGATCCTTTCAGTGATTCCCATTGATGACTTGACGCTTATCTACATAAAATTGGGCCGTTATCTTCCGCCGATCACCGCTTGTCTTTCTTCTATGTAATTATGGTCGAGAATTCGTTCAGCGACAATGATTTGGCTGATAGAAGTTGGTTCGATGGTATCCCCCGATTCAAAATTGGATATTTACAATGCAATTTATCTTTGAATATGCAACAATAGAAATGGAATCGTGAAATTTGTGAAGCAAATTTTATCGCCGAATATTCCGTGGATTTGTATCGGATCTGTTTTCATAGGAAATATTTGCAGAAAGTTATTGAGAAATTAGTTTACAATGGGTACACAAATACTTAACAAAATAATCCCAATGCGAACTTTGAATTATTATCGTGGGTACAATAATGTTGACGAATCGGTTAATCTACTTCAGGCTTGCTATGAGAACCCATTATTTGAGGAAGACGGTACCCTTGGGACTGATACCCAGACCAAAATCCACGGCCATAAGGATGGATTGCGGGCGTCGCCCTACGACCTCCAGGCTGCTCAAACCTCGGTGCATCTAAAACAGAGCAAGAAAAACAAACGGAGAGGAATATATATAGTTGCCATAGGATTACTTGTTGTAGTTGCCATCTCCATAACTATAGCCATAGTAGTTGGCCGCCAAGGTAATAATATTTCAACCCTTTTTTTAAAGTGACTTTTATTTGACCAAAACAACAACAACAACAACAACAACAAAACAAAAAACCACCAACAACAACAACAAAACAAAAAACAAACAAACAAACAAACAAACATAAGAACAAACAAAAAGCAACAACATTGAGTAAGGTAGGAAATTACTAGCAATTTCTTCTTTTTCTACAATAATTTCTCAAATATAAATCACATGGACGTAAAAGCCAGGGATTGAATGGGAAAGGGTTTTTAAATGCATCATATTTATTTTCAGAGGTAAAACCATAGAAAGAGGCCCGTAAATTTAAGTGGAAATCTTGCATTTTTTTTTAAATGAAAAAAAGAAATCACGGTTTTTATTTCTCACTTATTTGAAAGACTTGAAAAAATGCCCTTGTATCAATTGATGGAACGCTGGCCCTACCGACTGAGCCCCTCCAGAAAGTTCAACTTAAACTTTAAACGGAGTTATTTCGCATAATTTGTTGTCAGGAATATGAAACAAAAAAGTTGAAGTGTTGGTTGGCGACCTTAACTTTGTAAATACATCTTGGATAAGCGATTGTTACGAAGTTAAAATCGTCAAACTAACAAAATAGCTTCACTTAAATGTAGTCCAATGTCGAAGTCCAAAGTTTTCTGTTCCGGTCTAATTGATGATTTGATTGTTCGATCGATTAGTTAATTGACATTGGCTGACCGTCATTAAGGATTGGCAGAAAAGATAATTGAGCGCGTGCGTTACATTTCCAACAAACACACATGTGCGCCAAGTAAAGAGTCAGATCAGTCTGTGCATCCGCACAGTCTGATCAGAGTCTTCACTCTGCGCTCTGTAGATAGATACTGACCCAAAGCTTCTTTACACATTCAGCGAATATTTTAATTGCCCCGAATGGCTGTCCAAGATGCTCAACGTGTGCTAGTCACGCACCTGCGAAATTGTGGAAATGCCATGCACAGGCTCAATTAAAACTTTACACATTACTGTCAAATGAGCTAAAGAAAATAACCGTAGTATCTAATTACATTATAGAAAATTGAATTAGCCTAAATCGCTTTAGTGTTTCCATTTGAATCTTTAACGATTCAGTAAGACCATGTTTTCCTAAACAAGAATGCGAGAGTATGACGATGTAATCACGAAGGTACGATGTTGAAATCACGAAATTATCTCGCATTCTCGTCCGAGATTTCCTTATCAAGAACGCGAAAGTACGGCGATGAAAACCTCTATAGAGTACGATGTTGAAACCACGAAATCATCTCACTCTCTCGTCCGAGTTTTCCTAATCAAGAACGCGAGAGTTCGGCTATGAAAACACGAGCTTACGATGCTGAAAGCACGAAATTATCTCGCACCCTCTTCATCGAATTCTCGGTTTCTGGAGGTCTTCGCGTAGAAAATCAGCAATTTCTTTGAATACTTTCTAGTGGATTATCGAGATTTCTTGGCGGACAAGACTTGATAACTTTAACGAAAAACCAGCGGAACTGTCAAAATAAAATTATTGTCAGTTGTCACATTCTCACTGTTAGGGAAGATATGATCCAACTCTCGTTCATTTCGAGAAACTTAGAAGTGGGAATGAAGACACTGATGACGTCACAATGTTGTCACGTAATGCATTGCGTACTGGAGCCATTTAGAGATGTTGAACGAAAAACAGCATAGTTTGTCTCTTCTTTGCAATGAAGAAATAGAAAAAGTGTTTATTTTCTCGTATAAGATCGCTTTATCTTTCATTTCGTGTACAACAAAAACACACATTTCTATTGGCGGCTCCGCTTTAGTAGTTCACTCAATGAATTAATCGACCCTACAAAAATCTCCAAAATCACCCTCTTTTTATTTTGGGGCGGCCATAAGAGCATTCCGTACAAAATCATCGCAGAATCAGCATTCACAGATTTTTATTCTAATTTTTTTCCTAAAATAAACCTGATCCTGGAAATAAATTTAAGAAAAGTTCAGAGACATAGCATTATGAAATCGAGGGAAAAAATGGGGGAAAAAATGAATATCATTTCTTTCGTATAATTACTCTATTTCCTCTATTAAACACAATGTCTGTTCCTTTTAGACGATAGTTTTAAGGCTTACACTGACTTTATATTTCTTCTGAAATCTTTGTTAAGTCACTGATATCATTTTTGTACGATCATATTCGGTTTCATAGCCACAAAATCTCCAGTTATACGATACCTCAAATGGAAGACTTTCCCATGTGACCTTTGCTGTTGAAAAGGACGTAAAACTCATACATTTACCAATTACCAGATGACAATTTTTCAGACCGGTCCAAACCCGAAGAAATTCCAGACGTCAGTTTTTAGTTGATGATTCTGAAAAATCTTTATTGTTTTGGGTAGAAAACATTGTGGATAAAGAAGAAATTGCTTGTGACAAGCAATTTCTTCATTTTCCTCAATGTTTTCCTAAGCTCTCTTCTTGGGGGTTGGGGTGGAAGGGGTAAAAAGGTCGGGGTTAGTGGGAATTGGTTAAGAGAATATGTATGAAAAAGATCTATCAACTTGAAATGAGGAGATGACAACAGTACTTGAATAGGTTGTGTTTAATCTTCTCATTTACGCGATCTGTCCAAGAATGTTTAATTATTAATAGGGCAATATTTGCCCAGTGTTTATTTTGGCGTTCGGTATGGGTGTTAAATTAGCTGTTTGTTTTAACCCATTACCAGACGACAAAATTCAGACTTGTCCAAATTGAAAGAAGTTGCAGACGACAACCTATACGTGATTGAATATTGAAATTACATGTATTTGTCTTTTGTAGTAAAAAAAACATTATGGATAATAATTAGCACCAAGTTCCGGTTGAATATAGCTAGATCTAACGCTATGGCTCGATGGAAAATAGCAAGAACTAGCACAAAGTATCTGTGAAACATGTCTAGAACTAGAGGGATGTCTTGATGAAACATAGCCAGAACCAGCACAAAGGCCCGGCAGAACGTTGCTTGAGCATTGTTTAATTAGAAAATTACCGAAACTAATCTGAAGTTTCAGTTAAAAGAACTATTTAGTTAGGAATATCGATGAAATAGCCAGAGCTGGTGCGAAAATGTTATACGCTATCCCAAATGCGGCTAAACGGTGTAAAATGGGTATTTCTTCAGCCACTGACCTGGCTTTTTCTTGTGTCGATATTTTAAGCGAGCAGTTTTATTTTATATTAATCTTTTCTCAAGATTTATCCGACCCATTGTCATTTTCTCCTTTGGTTGGTTAACATCACTCTTTTTAGACTTCCTTACTTTTTAAGTTAAAATTCTCTTTGGGTTATCTTATCCTTAAAATTTTGGGATGGCTGTTGTTCATCAAGACTTTAAGATAAAGTTTATGTTGCGTTTGTTTTTAGCTCACCTGAGCACAACGTGCTCAAGGTTAGCTATTGTGATCGGTAATTGTCTGGCGTCCGTCTGTCTGTCCGTCCGTCCGTAAACAATTATTGAAAAATCTTCTCCTCCCAAACCATAAGGCCTAGAGCTTTGATATTTGGTGCATATCATCACCTCAAGACCCTCTACCAAAATACTTCAAATAATTACTCTACTCTTTAAATTTACCATTTTCAGTGCGATTCCTGATTTAACAAAGGAATAAAGAAGGAAAACTTTTAAAATCTTCTCCTCCTAAACAAAAGGCCAAGAGCTTTGATATTTGGTACATATCATCACCTATTTACCCTCTACCAAAATACTTCAAAGAATTAATGTACTCTGAAAATTAGCCCTTTTCTGTGCGATCTCTGATTTTACAAAGGAATAAAGCAGGAAATCTTTGAAAATCTTCTTCTCCTAAACCATATGGCATAGAGATTTGATACTTGGTCCATATCATCATCTATTGAATCCTACTAAAATACTTCAAAGAATTACCGTATTCTGAAAATTAACCCTTTTCTGTGCGATCTCTGATTTTACAAAGGAATAAAGAAGGAAATTTTTGAAAACTTTCTTCTTCCAAACTATAAGGCCTAGAGTTTTTAAAGAATTTTGTATGTATTATCACCTACTGACCCACTACCAAATTACTTAAAAAAATTACCGTATTCTGAAAATTAGCCATTTTCTGTGCGATCCCTGATTTTACATAGGAATAAAGATGGAAATCTTTGAAAATCTTCTTATCCTAAACCATAAGGCATAGAGCTTTTATATTTGGTACATATAATCAGCAATTGACCCTTTACCAAAATACTTCAAAGAATAACTTTATTCTGAAAATTAACCCTTTTCTGTGCGATCCCTGATTTTACAGAGGAATAAAGAAGGAAATCTTTTAAAGTCTTCTTCTCCCAAACGATTAGGCCTAGAGCTTTGATATTTGGTACATATCATCATCTATTGACCCTCTACCAAATTACTTCAAAGAATTACCGTATTCTGAAATTAGCCCATTTCTGTGCGATCCCTAATTTTAGTTTGGAATAAATAATGATATCTTTGAAAACCTTCTTCTCCTAGACCATAAGGCCTAGAGCTTTTATACTTGGTATGTATTGATGTCTATACTTCAAAGCGTTACCATATTCAGGAAATTAGTGTTATATGGTGGGATCATCAATATACCTAGGATTAAAAGATAAATCCTTAAACATCTTCTCCAAAATAATTAGACAGAGAGCTTTGCTATTTTGATTATATCATAAAGCCATGAACCATCATACTCAGGGGAGCGATTTAGGACCATCATGGTCCTCTTGTTTATTTATTGGTACGGAACACCGTTTAGGGTTGTCTGTGATGAAAAGATTCTCGAGGACATGAGAATACGAAGACTCGATCACGAAAACGCAAGAATACGACTGTGAGATCGCGATGGTACTTCAAGGTGAATACGTAACGATGAAGGTTAAAACACGAGACAATCTCGTGTTCACGTCGTCGTTCTCACATGTTGCCAGTAGTGTAACCTCGCGATTTCACCGCCTGACTCCCGAAACTCATCTTCGTGCTTTCGTGTTTACGCTACTGTACTGTCGCGTTCTTGTCCTTATATTCTTCTGGGGTTGTTAACATTCTCTCTTCCGGTGTAACTTTCGAAGTTTTTTGAAAGCTAGCGGGAGATTCTAAAAAGCATGTTTCGTCAATATGAGGTGAAATTTGAAAATTTTGTACAAAGAAGGAATACGGCTCTTTGAGCCTGGTACTGTGATCTCGTTGTCACACTGTCATACTGGGGAATGTTACACACTATATTTAAAGCTCTGAAAGTTTTGGATATATACCTTGTGAGAAATCATTAAATTTTACAATTCAATTAGATTAACGCAAAATGTGATTATAATGTCCCACGTAGGGAATAGCTCTTTGAGCATGTATAATGATCATGTTCTATTTGTTGTACTATTGTACTTTATAACTAAAATCTCTGAAAAGTTGGGATAGCTATCGGAGGCTTCCGAACAACCTATTATCATCTAAATGATTGTGGCATGAAAAGAAGCGAAGACACCAGGGAACATTCTTATCTAAGAAAATTTAGACTTATTAAGGAACTTTTGAACGTCTAAATAAAGAATAGTGTTTGTCGATTTTTTGACGTCATATGGCTCATATGACGTCACAAAATCGACAAGCATTCTTCTTTAAGAATCAATTAAGAATCGTCTACGTCTATCATTAGTCAGTTAAGTATCCGATGGCTGTACGTTCCCTCCTACTTCATCGTCGGTTACACATAGTACTTTGACTGCGTTACGTCACTCCATTCCATATATATGGAATGGAGTGTTAACGGCGAGACTATCTGTTAGGGCTGACGATGCTTCTTCTGTGAGGATGTTTTGTTACGCTGTAACTTATCCAAATAAATGAATGACCGCCAAGCATCACCGAAAAGAACATAGTGACGAGTATTCGTCACAGTAAATGGTGAAGCTAACAATCAAATTCTTGTCTGTTAACGTAATTTCTGGGAAATACCATCTTGACTGATAACTTTTAACCTTTCTGCGTAGAAAAACATAGTGCCAAGCAAGCTTGAAAGGCGTCAAAAAGTGGGACCGTCTTGAAACAGTTTAATTGCGTTAGCATATCTCCACAATCTGCAAGTCCACAAACAATTGATACCGCATTAATCGACCTCGTATTATTCCTTTATGGAAATATTTGATTAGACTTGGATGGCAAGGAAACCACCTTTCACACATGTTCAATATTTGAGTGACTTTTCTTATAGATAAGTAATGAGTCAAATTTCTCGAAAGCAACAAGGAAAGGGGGCGGATGACAGACGCAAGAAAGTCTCAAGAAAGTCAAAATTACCAGGGTAATAAATTATTCAGAGATCATCGGCTAGCAGACGAAATGTGACAGGAAAGACATAGGGTGCACCTCAGATATGATTGCGATAATAATTACTTTATTATCTTTCTGTCTTTGGGCGATCAAACGTCGTAAATACAGCTTGACTTAACCTGTATTTACGACATTTTGGTCGCCCACTAACGCTAGGGCACTAGAAGCGACAACAATTACGTTTTTACAACTCACCGTCTGTTGGCTACCGAAATGTCGTAAATACAACTTTATGGCCGCGGCTTGCAACATTTCAATATCCCACTGGCGTAATGGTTTTGGAAGAGACAAATAATCCGAACACGCGGAATTCTAGAATGGCGTCATTATACAAATTTAAGCGGGTGTTTCTTTTAACATAGCCATATTATCGTTATAGTTTAAGCTACAAGAGTGTGACTCTGCTGTACTTTAAATGGCGTTTTTGCAAGATTACCCTAATAAGCCTCATTCTGATTTATTATGGTTGGACGATTCAGACTGCGTTCAATTGCTCAAAGTGTACTGAAAATAAAGAAAATAATAATCATGCGAATTGTTTGCCATTGCAATAATTATTTTAAAAATAATGATAACTATAGTTTCGTGATCAAATACGCACTACATGTAGTAGAACATATGGTCCTAGCGTTGCAATTGCATTTCTTTTCACAGATTTCTTCAGCGGAGCTTTTCGGACCAGTCCTGCGTTTTGGATGACAACACGCTATCAACCGCTTCTCTCTTGAAAACCGCTTTCGAAAAAAAGCGGGGTACCATTTTCCCCACTTTAGCAAATGATTTACCAGGCCCATTAAGGGTTGTCTACACCTCTCGACCGATGTCGATCGTTTCCTTTAACCCTTTTCCAGAAGATAAAATTTAAGACAAGTCAAAATTCAAAGAAGATGCAGACGACATTTTCAAGTTGATGAAATTGTTAAGATCTTTGTCATTTTAGAGGAAACATTGTGGATAATGAAGAAAGTGCTCGTAACAAGCAATTTCTTCATTTTCCACAATGTTTTCTAAATCTTTTATATTTATCGGCGTTTAAAAGCGTCAATGTGTGGGAACGGGTTAAGCCTGCTGGTCACTATCTTAGATGGACAAAATTGGATGTTTTTAAAATGTCTTCGAATATGAAACATAATCAATGACGTCATTTAATTCCCTATAGTTCGAGGGTGATAATATTTCGCCTGGCGCTGATCGACTTGCGTCTACGCTCGAATAATGCAGGTTAAAAGTATTTTTTTCATAACTTGTAATGTATACCGAAAGTACTTCATGAGTTACCGAAAAACGTTCTCCCACCAATGGGTGGATAATCGTAAACCTAAGTGGGGTGAGCAGCTAGAGGCTTGGAAAGGATGTCCTGGTAGTACTGGTGCGTTAAACCCCATTCAATCAATCAACCTATAATTTAATCTTTAGTTTCGTCTATCAAAAACGGGCGTTCTGATTGGTCGAAAAAAAATTCATAACTCCATGAACAAAATTTTGAGCACGCAGCAATTTTGTATGATTCCGCACAAAATAGTCCCATACAAAAAGGTATCAAAATTTGTAAAGCTTTTTCTTTTTCGCTCGATGCTATTAAATCATAAGAAATGAAGAGAATAATTTTTGTTTTCATGGAGATATGAACCGAAAAACTAATCACACAATGTATGAATCCGCTTCGCGTATTCATAAAGTGTGATTAGGTTTTTCGGTTTATACCTCCATGAAAACAAAAAATATTCTCTTCATCTCTTAAATAGACGCTAATTCGTTGGAACAACACAGTCGCTGATGTTAAGAAATAACTGTCCGCTTTGAGTAAGATCATTTTGCGATTGATTGCCTCGCGATTGAGCGCTATTTTCAACATTTTTTTAGTTCGCGTGGAACCGTGGATTCCTGGCGATTCCAAAACCAGTACTGCTTAAACTAATGTTTACGATTATCCAACAGTTGATATGAAACAAATGTTGGAGAGGATATTCGCCACGGCTGGGTATCGAACCCGGGACCCCGATATTTGAAGTCCAACGCGCTACCAATTGCCGTATTGCCGCGGCTTCATTTCGTGAACAATAAGAGCTATATTTTCACTGAGTTTTACTGTTCTATATCTAATTCTGTGAAAGATAAATCGATCTAATACTGTAAAAAAATGTTGATACCCTTTACATTTTTCTTAACCCTTTCCCACAATGTCCCGCTATTTACGCGTCGAACGAAACAAATATTTGAAAATATTGTGGAAAATAAAGAAATTACTTGTTACAAGCAAGCAATTTCTTTCATTATCCACAATGTTTTCTTAAAAAAGAATACAGAGATTAATAAAAGAAATCATAAACTATTTTTTTTGAATCTGCAACTTCATTGAAATCCGACCAGTCTAAAATGTGGTCGTCTGGTTTACATCAGATTTTAATCTTGAGATGCATTACAGGGATGGCTAAGACCACTGAGGAATTCGTTTGCATTAGTTAGCAATTTGTCGTCGGTTGGTTTCTAAGATAACCAAGTAAATTTCTGTCAATTTTGAATAAATGACATTTTGGTCTGTTTTAAACAAATCCCATTTGCACTAAATATGATATTGGCGATGAATAAATAAGTGTTTGACTAATACAAGCAAATTATTCGTTTTTGGATTCAAACAAATAAACAAAAATGGTGTATATACAAACGGAACATCAACTGTTTAATCCATTTCTACACAATCCCGCTTTTTGACGGCGCTCGAGAACTACAACAACAACAACAACAACAACAAATAATAATAATAGTAATAATAATAATAAAAACAACCTTAAAAAATGTGGATAACGAAGACAATGCTTGTTGCTACTAACTATCAAAGATGCATAGAGCAATCAAACCTTAGATTTAGACAGGAAGTGAACTTTGAACTTCGACATTGTTCGACATTTACATGTATATGAAAATTTTTTCGTTGGTTTGGCGACTTTTAATGTCGTAACTACATTTTGCAATTAAGCTACACGCTCTAGTTACGGCGTTTAGGTCGCAAATCAAGCATTTTACTTTCGCTACATGTTACCGGTATTAAATTTTCTATAAAAAACAACCGTCTTTTTAAATATAAGCCTCACTTCCTGACGGAGCTCAGTGGGCGGACCCAGAGATCCGTCAACCAGTTGCAGATCTAATAGAGTGATGCCTTGACAAAGGTTCACCACTGCATCATGTTCGTAAGGACTTCTCCAAGGGTTCGTGCTTAACTATCTTAACCCTTGTCATGCTGAACCCGGAATATTCCGGTTTTGGCAGGAGGTGTAGACCAAGATCAGCCTGCACATAAGTGCAGTCTGATCTTGGTCTACACCTCCTGCTTGTACTTTTCTTGCCAGAGTTGTTTAAGAAATTGATTTCTTAAAGAAATATTGATTTTTAAATGACAAATTCGATCATTGCCTTCAGCCCTTTGATTTTAACAGCAATTCATTAAGGTAATTCAAACAGCATGACAAGGGTTAAGCTCCGATATACATTTACTCTCTTATGGCAGTTTTACGCTCAATCCCCGATCTGTATTTTAGGGGAGCATGTCGTCAACAATTAAGGCAGATTCCATCGAAGGCATGAGGCGAGACGCTGATAAATTATTCATGCAAGACAACACTTTAACTTCTACAAATCGGATTTGCGAAAGGTTATTTGCAGTTGAAGTAATGTTTATTTCAAGCTTGAAATTCAGGATTAAATTATTCGGTTACCTTTTTTATTGGCGTCTGTTTGAGCTCCTTTCATGCCACAATATTTTTGATGATAAATACGGAGAGAAATAATAGGAGTCCAACACATATCTAATTCGATTTTACTTTTGACAATCATTACAATAATTAAGAAATATTATGTTCTACTTGTGATAGAAAACCTTTTATTGGATTCGAGACGGGTAGGAAAGTTTGTTTATTTCACAAGACCGAGGGTTGAATCGAATACAAAGTCTTGTATCACTACTACATTTATAGTATACCACTTATTTCATACCAACAAATAATGACTAATATGGATGAAAAGAAGCGAACTAAATTAGTCTAAAAATCAAATCTTCTTTAAAAATCTCAATAAAGTTATTGTTGGTAGTGCGGCATTTTACTGGGAAAATTACGACAACTGACTATATCGTGTCAGTTTTGTAAATATGTGACACGGATTTTTTTTCTGTCAAACGGGGTTTTCAATGTATTTTATAGGAATATTCAGTAGGTATATAATTAAAGTGCAATTTGATTGGGTGAAAATTTCGATCCAGAATGAAAAATTTGAAGTGTGAACGGAACTATTTGTAGCTCACCTGTGTACAACGTGCTAAATAAGGATCTTTTGTGATACCCCTGTTCGACAGACATAATTAAACAATACCCCGATGACCGGCGTCCGTGCGTCATGCGCACTTTGGCAACAATTAACATCTCCTCTTGAACCACTAGGCTAAGTTGAACCAAATTTCGCGGAAATGTTCCTTCGGAAGTCAAAAAGATCGAAATGTATGTCTGTCGAAATTTCTGGTTGACATGATAATGAAAGAAATCTTTGAAAATCTTCTCCTCCTGATCAAGAAGGCGTAGGAATGAAATGATATTTCCTCTCAAACTGCAAACCTAATTTCAAACAAAATTTGAAGACATTTTTCCGAGGTGATTATATTTCAAAATAATTATAAGAATTGAAATCCGTTGAAATCTTTTGGTTGTCGTGGCAACGAATATTAAACTTGAAAAATCTTTAAACACCTTCTCCTTTTGACCAAGAGAGCGTACAGCCTTAATATTTTGCATAAAATGTCACCTCATTTACCCCTTTGTAAATTGCTAAAAACATATACCTGGGGTCCAAAGGTTCTCGAACCACAGGGTTAGGGCATGAAATGAAGCTAAATGGGATACTGTTTAAATGGCATCTCCCCTGAAACTTCTGGGCCAAATTTGGCAGAATTTTTCTTCGTGTGCTCTTCATTCAGAGTAGCTAAAAGACTTTAAACCCGCAGGAAACTCTGCTTACATTGAAACAAAAACGAAATTCCGATAATTGAATTACGATTTTTTTCAAAATTTATGGCCAGTAAAGTGTAAAAAAAGATAAAAAACAAAAAATAATAAAAAGAAAAAAAAAAAAAATAAGTAAACTAGTTCTTTTACGACCTAAAATTCGTAACTACAGCTTTAATAAGCCTTAACCCATTCCCACTCAATCCCTCCTTTTTACGCCCCTGAACGAAAAAGCTTTGGAAAACATTGTGGAAAATGAAGAAATTGCTTGGATCAAGCAATTTCTTCATTATCCACAGTGTTTTCTATCCAAAAAGTCATAGACAATTCAAATTCCAACAACTTGAAAATATCGTCTGCAGCTCCTTTCAATTTGGACCGGTCTAAAATTTTGTTGAATTGGAATGGGTTAAAAGACGTTTAAAGTTGTAAAAACCAACAAAATTGTTTCAATTAAGTGTCGGCCAATGTCAAAGATCGATTTGATTGTTCGATTGATTCTTTGATTGACAGTCGCGGTCGACCAGTTTGGTTATGACTCTTCAAATATTCACGTATTTTCTGAAATTATACAACGACTGTAGGCAATAGCTTAATCAAAAAGATGAAAAGAAGTAAATATGGTATTGACACTTAAACTAGATTACGAACAACAAGTTTAATCTATTATTGGAAATTCGACGCAAATATTTATCAAACGCAGTAATATGACCACAAAGGGAAGAAAACATTATGTGATCCAATGACCTGAACAGCTTTTGGATGTTTCTTCTCAAAGATAATATACTAATAATCAAAGTACTGAAAGTACTAGCAAAGAGGTAATCTTCTTTGTCAAAGGTTATCATGATAAACAAACGAATTTAAAATAACCCAGGGAGTAAACCACCACCACCACCACCACCACCACCACCAACAACAACAACAACAACACCACCACCACCACCAACAACAACGACGACGACGAAATCTTAGACTTGTTCAAATTGAAAGAAGTTGCAAACGACAATTCAAACTGGTGTAATTTAGAAAATATTTGACAGACTAGGGTAGAAAGCATCGTGGTTATTTTAGAAATCGCTTGGTACAAACAATTTCTTCATTGTCCACGATTTTTCCAAAGCTTTTTTCTTTAGATGCGTTAAAAAACGGGATTGGATTGGCATGTGTTAAAAAAGCATGCTTTTGAAGGGTTTGCCTACAGTTTGAACAAAGTTCATTCATGTGGCCAAACAGAGTAGTGCGCATAGTGAAGACTCTGATCAGACTCACTTTGAACGTGGTATGCCAAAGTGAGCTAAAAATACCTAGGATATGAACTTGCAGGTAGAGTTTGCAATATTACTGAAATACATCAGATCTACTTTTTATGGCGTAGGCATTCAATGCATTTAGTGGTAAAGCCTCCAGCGACAGTTTGCACAAATTGAACTCTGAGAAGACCTCAAAATCTTGTCTGTTAACTTAATTTATCAAAGCCTACGCTTTGCTGTATAGCTGATAATAACTAAATAATAAATTCTGTAATTATTATAAAATCATTATTATTGATATCATCATTTTCATACTTTTCCCATTCCAACTCAATGATGCTTTCTGAGGATCCGGAAGAATTTAAACCATGGATGACTTTATGGAAAAGGAGAAATTGCTTTAAGCAAGTAATTTCTCCTTTTGTCACAATTTTTTTAATCTTATTTGGAACTTGTTTTCCAATTCGAAATGTCGTCTGAAACCTCTTTCAATTTGGACCGGTCTAAGATTTTGTCGCCTGGTATTAAATTTTACAATAGGGGAATCATATTGAACGTATCTTTCTTGGAAATAGCAATTAAACACGGAAGAATCCAGATTTCAATGAAATCGGAAGAATATTCCAATCGACCCCCTTCTCGTTTGATAGGTTAATTGCCCCATAATTAAAAGTTGCTAGCCTTCACAATGAAAGATATGCCATGGTCGATGGCGGATTAATTAAAGGTTTCCATTTAGCCCCATGTCCTTGAAATAGATACTCGATCCAAAGAATTTTGAATTAACGGAACAGAACAGAACAGAGCAGAGCAACATTTTATTAGACGTTTACAAAGTTGATTGTCATACTTACATCAAGAATACATATAAATTATCAATGGTCCCTGTCTCTGTCTGTCTCTATCTGTCTCTTTCTCTGTCTCTTTCTCTCTCTTCCCTGTTAAATCCATAGTTTTTACGTCCATGCAATTTTACAAAAGAGAAAAGATTGTAGAAAAAGAAGAAATTGCTTGTAAAAAGCAAGTTCATCATTATCAACAATTCTTTCTCCGTTTCTGAATGGTCATTTTCAAACTAAATCTAATTAAAATTCCCGTATACAAAACCTTTGAATTTGCGAAGGTATAAAAGTTTGCAAAACTGGAAAAGCTTAAAACTGTCAATCCATAGCAAAAAATTTAAGAGTCGTCCAAATTCAAAGAAGTTGACGATGAACTTTCAAAGTGAGCTTAAATGAAAAAATAAGTAGAATTTATAATTTAACAAAATGTATGAAAATGAGAAGTTGCTTGAAACAAGTAATTTCTCATCTCACATTATTTCTCGAAGTATGATTGTCACGAGGGAGTCAAACGAATCATTTTATGGTAGTAAATTAACATTATCATCTCTTTGGATGTAAGCCTAGTCAGTATCATGGATACTGACTAAATTAGCTTAGTCATTATTTTCCTTCACCGTTTTACATTGTATTAAAAAAGTGTGTAAGTTTTTTTTAGTCGAATGCTTGTTAAAGCAAACAGACTTGCTTGTTATCGCTAGTGATATTTGAATGACAGTTTATGATAGCATCACGTTACCAAAAGTTATCCATCCATTCTGGTATTTCAGTTTTTGTTTTCAATTTCAGAAAGATTATCCCTCTACATTTTGAATCAATTTGGGAAAAATATATCCGAATACTTCAGAAATCTGCTTATAAATTCTGGAACAATTAACGATTTATCATCCTAAAAACATCACAAAGCAATTCCTATTTTAAGCTAATATTTGGTAGGGTTTCAAAAATAATTTAGGAAGTTACTCCTGATAAATTTGGGGCCATTTTTTTAAAGTATGGTCCATTCTACTTCTGACAGCTTTTTCTATATTTGTGGGCAAACTGTGGAACGAATATCCCCAAATTTCAGAGAGATACTCTTGATTCGAGATCAATTATAGAATGATTATACCAAGACTTCTGACAGTAACTATAGGATCTTGGGTCAAATTTGAAAAATCTACCCAAATCTTTCAGGGAAAAAATATCCTGGATCTTGAATCAATCTTTGAACTAATACAACACTACTTCTGAAAGCTGCTTTTGAATTCTGGATTTAATTTGGAACCATTTTTCACATTCTTCAGAAAGTTACTCCCGCATTTTGGATATCAACAAAATCCCCTGATGCTCAAAAAAGCTACTTCTAAATGCTTAGCCGGTACTCCAGAATTTTGGATCAATTTTGTAACGAATACCTCAATGCTTTAGAAAGCTTCTACTTAGTTTATGGATTTTTTTTAAATCGAATAATTAATTTCTCCAGAGTGCTGCTTTTGAATTTTGGGACTTTTGTAAAAATTACACCATTGTTTCCGAGGTCAACTTCCGACCGTTGGGGTATTTTTTACATATATGCGCTAATACTGTAGAAATTCACTCCTGAACTTTGGATCAATTTTGATGTACGTCAACACTTCAGAAACTCTGGTCAGTTTTGAAACAAATACGTCAATACTACAAAAACAATCGCCTTAACGAATTCGTAGAAAATACACTTTTCAAGAATCACAAATTAACCCCCTTTTTTGATAGATTTGATTTAGTTTTCATTTAAATCTGATAGATATACATATGGCATGTCCCTATATATACATGTAAACAACGTAGTCAAAATGTTTGTCCCCGACGGCGGCACTCATCCTTTCCGACTATTTGTCTTTCACCAATGGGTTGATAATCGTAGACCCTGGGATAGCAGCTGGAGGCTAGGAAAGGATGTAATGGCAGTACTGGTGTGAGAAATACCAGGATTCCATTGTTAGGTGCTCCAGCCGCCGTGATATAACTGAAAGATTGTTGAAAGCGGCGTAAAACCCCATTCAAACAATCGAACAAAATGTTTGTCTTTCATCTGCCCTTCAAACGTTCTCTCTGGATCTAACGTAAAAATTCGCGATTGCTTTGACTGTGATACGTGGAAGCATACTTTCACATATCACAGTCAAAGTAATCGCGAATTTTGCAGGCTTTTGCTCAAACCCATTACCAGTCGAAAGATTTCTAGACTGGTACAAATTGAAATAAGTTGGAGACGACAATTTAAAGTTTTGTGGTATTTTAGATTTTACACCTTTTTTGGTTGAAAACTTTGCTAAACATGAAGGAATTGCTTGTTGCAAGCAATTTCTTCATATAACACGTTTCCCAACATAATTTCCTCTTGGGGGGGGGGGGGGGTCAACGGTTTAATAGGTTAAACATCTTCGGTTGGCCAGAAAAGCTTGTTAAAAGCTTATACGTTTGGCCAGAGACCCATGTCTAGGAACGACGTATATAAATTGCAATTTACTTGTCTTAAAGTGCGATAAAGACATCTGTGAGAGCGATCACACATGCAGATTTTGACCTCTTGCTTACATCAACAGGAGTTATTGGCCGGATAATTGCCCTGGCTTTCCATGAATTGCACAACAAAACTATTTTTATACAAATTGTTAGTGATGATGTTTTGAAATTGACAGATCGATAACCACGCCCACTGACCTCCGACAGGAAGTTCCTCTTCGTATTTAAATGGCGTTGTTTTACAAAATTTATGGTTGGCTGGCGACTTAGAAGTCGTAATTACAGCTTGATTAAATTGTAGTTACGACATCTAAGTCGCCAAAACAACAAAATGCTTAATATAAATGTCGGCCAAAGTCGGAGTTCAAAGTTTACTTCTGGATTTAATGAACTATTTCTTTGATTAACAACCGCGATGCGTAAATTAGTTCTATAATCGAGAAGATTCTGAAATCTCTACTGTCTAGGTCTATTTCTTTTTTTTTTCAGTATAAAGAATATATACGTTCTATTTAAACTGCATTATGAATATACTTTGTTATGAAGTTTTATCAAAACCCAAAACCCAAACAGTTCATTTACTTAGTCAAGTTGAATAAAATTAGTTAGCAAGCATAGGAATATGGGTCTCATATGGGTAGAAACCAGGTGAAATATCTACACTGATCCCTTTGTGGTCCTATATTAGAAATTTAGCCCATGTTGGACCCATATAGGACCATATTGATATGAATATATGCAATAAAAGGATCCCGTATTTTTTACCTCGTACAAGGACTTAAACTTACGTTACCAATTCCTGTATTGAAAATTTTTAGACCTGTCCAAATTTAAAGAACTTGACGAAAATTCAAAGAGGATTTAATATGGAAAAGAACCATTCAGTAGATTATCAAATATCGTGTAAAAAGAAGAATTTGCTTGTTACAAGCATTTTCTTCTTTTTCTACAATACTTTCTCAACTACAAAATCACAGGGACGTAAAATCCAGGGACTGAACAGAAAAGAGTTAAAAGACACATTCACATATTCTACGAGATGAAGATGATATTTTTTGTTTTCATCGAGGTTCGAGACTTTAATTTAATTACACTATCCGAACCCGAAAACCGATTTCTTGCAGAAATGTGATTAAGTTTCTAAACGGAAAAAAAGAGAAAATATTCCTATCATTTCTAATACTGATTATAAAATTTGATCAAGCCAAAAAGCAAGTATTAGCAAGTTTGTAACAATTTTCTATGGAACCTTTTTGTTCAACAATACAAGTTAATTCCCAAATGAAAATCCTTTTCTTGCGGTTATTAGACGAATTCTCAGCCGGTCAAAATGAAGTAATTCCGATAATTTAAACTTTAATTAAATTATATCATTGGGTTACACATTTTTTTCACAAAATTCAATTGAAAGACTTATATGTTTGGCAAGCATTAGTGTCCACCGAGTAACCCTTATAAATCACAAAACACATAAATGACTCCGGTGTGAAGTTCAAATCTCTAATATTATGTACAGATGGCATCTTTTGTGAATAATTTATTTGACATGTACGGAGGATCGGTAGATATAAGAGTCCAGAAAGTAATGAAGAGTTCATATCGAAAGTAAAATGTCCGACGATAATTTTTCTTTCGCATCTGTTTCTTTATTTCTAATCATGGAGAGTCGGACTTCCCATTTTTTTAACCCTTTTCCTTTTTTGTAAATTTTAGACTGGTCCAAAATGAAGGAGGCTGCAATTAAACAATCCTAAGTGATAGAAAATATTGTGGATAAAGGAGAAATTGCTTGTTACAAGCAATTTCTTCTTTTTCCACAATGTTTTCTCGTGTATAAAATCATTGCGACGTAAAATTCCGGGTTTGTACAGGAAAGGGTTGATTAGGTTTATAAGCACCCTCGGATACCCCGGGGTTTCCTTATAAACTACGCTTCGTCGATGCAGCGTTGCAAATAAGGAGACCCCGGGGTATCCGAGGATGATTTATAAGTAACATAATGAATTTTTCGTTTCCTTATGATTCTTTAAAAATTGACTAAGGTGTTGAATAGAATGGTTCAAATAGGAAACTAATCCGACCGTTCGATTTAGGTAGTAAGAAAAAACACACAGATTTATCCCAAACTTGATTGAACTTGGTCAGAAAATTTGTTTGTTCATAACAGTGTAGCGTATTATAAATGGGAAGGTTGTATTGGAAAACATTGAACATCAAAATACTGAGAACTGAATCTGATACCGGTAACTGTCAAAATTACTTTATATTGTATAGATCCAACAGGAAAACTGAGTTGACCAATTGCTGGCCCCACCCTCTTACTCCTGTGGTCACGCCCATTGACCCCAAAGGAAAGTCCTGTTTCGATTTTAAACGGTGTTATTGCGCCGCAGCATGTAACAAAAAATAGAATGGTTGGTTGGTGATCTAAACGTTTAAATCGCCAAACCAATAAAATGTTTCCCACAAATGATGGTCAATGTCGGGGTTCAAAAATTAATTCTGGGCTGAATAAATGATTTGATTGGTCGATATATTCATTGATTGACTAGCGATTGCTCAATTATCACATTCGACCTTTTCTATACAAGTATACTTGAATACATGGCTGAAACTGACCTCTGATCAACTACTCTTTCTGGTGGATCGATAGTTTTTGTTCGAGTACCGACTGATCCAGGTACCAAACCTTCAGCAAGTTTCCATATGATCCTAGCGTTTGAGTCCTTTGGACCGAAATATGTTGATATTAGACTAAAACCCTGATCCATAATGACATGCGTAAATTATGGATTGGACATGGCAGTAAGTAACTTTTTCAAGCAATTTCTTCATTCTATAAAATTTACTCAAAACGAAAAAGATTCTTTTAAATTTTAGCAACTGTCTCCTACGAGCTTTGAATTAGAGACCAGTCTAAAATTCTGTCGTCTACTTATTAATTAAAACCTACATAAAAAGATCAAAAGACAACACAAGCATGGTACATAGACATTCCATCTAGGGAAAAGATAAATCGACAACAAAAAGACGGATATCAATCCGGGATAAAACTGGTCAATATTCCTTTTATGTCCGTCTTCAAATTTCGATGACAGGGGCCACTCAAATAAGCATCGGTTAGACAAGAAAAGAAATGACTATTCATGAGATATTTGAGGACGTTATTTCTGGCGACATCTTAATGAATTGTTTCGAAACAAGACTTATATAAACAGAAATTTGTCGTTTCGTAATGTCGATATAGCCTTTTGGGATTTTCTGTTATTCCGCCATGTTTTCATATTTGAATATTTGTGTTTATTTATAGCGATGAGATTCTATAGACCTGCATTTTTCTTTTATTCCTGTGAAAAAGTTATTTCTAATTGAGATTCTGAATATTTAGGTCCGTCGAGAAATTGGTTCATTCTGAGCGCTTCGGACTTTTGAAGTGCGTTTGTTTTTGGAAAATACACGCCCTTATACAATCTCTAAAGTCCTTTATATTTAAGAGATGAAGAAAATATTTTTGATTTCATGGAGGTATGAAACGAAAAAACTAATAACATTTATGTTTAAATCCACTTTGGGTTTTCATACAGAGTTATTTTTTTTTTTTCGTTTCATACCTCCATGAAAAAAAAAAAAATATTTTCTTCATTTCTTATAATTCTAAGATATCAAGCATAAATTCTGATACGTTTTTATGGAACTATTTTGTGCGCAAGCATGCGAAATAGGTGCGTGCTCAAAATTATATGTTCATCGAGGTATGAATATCTTTTTCGGCAAATCAGAACCCTCGTTTATGATATATGAAGGTTCTATGTGGGTTTTTTGTCCAGTTTCTTTTCATTATATGAAAAATGACGTTATCCTTCGGTATGACGTTGGGAAATTCAAATAATTTGATGACGTCACAATTTTGTGATTATCTTTACACCCCTCAAGAGGTGTGGAAAACATTGTGGAAAATGAAGAAATTTCTTGTAACAAGCAATTTCTTAATTATCCACAATGTTTTCTTCCAAAAAGTACATATTTTTAGAATTTTATCTATCAAAAATTGTCGTCTTCAACGTTAATACACTAAGACCAGTCTTGTAATGGGTGAATGTACAAAAACACAAGCCGCGGCCATATCACAGTTGATAGTGGGGTCCAGGGTTCCATCCCTCGTCCGGCATTTGTCTGCTACAGATGGGTAGATAGTCATACACCTAAGTGGGATGAGCAACTGGAAGCTTAGAAAGGGTGCAGCGGTAGTACTGGTGTGAGAAATATCAGGAATGTATGGTTAGGAGCTCCAGCCGCCCCGATATAACTGAGCTACTGTTAAATGAATGAATTGATTGATTGAATGGGGGTTAACTCCTCTTATAACACTATTTCAGTTATATCGCGGCGGCTGGAGCAATTAACAATCCTGGTACTTCTCGCACCAGTACTATCATAACATCCTTTCCTAGCTTCCAGCTACTATCCCACTTAGGTTTACGATTATCCATCCATTGGTGAGAGACAAATGTCGAAAAGGATATGTGCCGCCACCGGGGATCGAACCCATGACTTTTCATGATTGAAGACTTGCGTCTGGTGCACTACCAACTGGCTATGACGGCGGAGAGCTACTGTTAAAAGTGGTGGTAAACCCAATTCAGAAAAATAAACAAAACAGTTGTACCTTTGTCGGCTTTTAAGAAATAGACCCTTATCTATTTTTGTGAAGCGGAAAGGTTTCTAAAACACGTAGGTTTCCGTGGATAACTTTTGACCCAAACGATACACCATATCATATGGTGCACTAAATGGGTCAAAAGTCCACTTCAGGTAGTTCAGGTTGAACGCGTAAAAAAGCATGTGTACTTACAAAGTTTAGGCGTGCGCGCATAATTACTGAGGGATCAAGGGTATAAAGAATGCGCGTACACATAAATTACAAGTGCACGCACAATATGAAGTTGTTTACTATTTACGCGTGAACGCTAATATTTGTAAGTGCACGCTTTAAATAACGCGTGCACTTTCAAAATATTACGGCACACACTTAAATTAAACGGATTTACCTATATTATTTACGCGTGCACGCCTTCTTTGTTCTAAGACTACTTAAACGGGACTTTTGACCAAAACGTTACACCATAGGTCCATGTATAAAATGATATCGTCAAACGCTAAACATAAAATTCCACGTGCCCTTTGTAAATATTTGTAAACAAAGGACTTTTGAAATCACGCTTCTCCATTCTTGTTTAATAGACATTGCTAGGCGACTATCGATATAAGTATGCACTGTTTTTTGTGTAAGAATGGAAATAGAAATATATGGGGTTGGGAATTATAGAAATGATTTGTTTGTTTGTTTGAATGGGGGTTTACGCCGCTTTCAACAATCTTTCAGTTATATCGCGGAGGCTGGAGCACCTAACAATGGAATCCTGGTATTTCTCACACCATTACTACCATTACATCCCTTCCTAGCCTCCAGCTGCTATCTCACATAGGTCTACGATTATCGAGCCATTGGTGAGAGACAAACAGTCGGAAAGGATGTGTGCCGCCGTCGGGGATCGAATCTTACAGAAATGAATAGGGAACTCTTTAAAATCAACTCCAAGTCTGGAATTTCTCCAGTATTCAAATAATACGGTATAATTTGCAGGAAAGATTTATATGTACTTTAACTAAACTGACCAAGAAGACTTCAATATTTCAGCGAAATATTGACACGTGGGGCGTTTTTAGGATGGGTCATTCATTTGCTGACCTGAGCATGAAGTACTCAAGGAGAGCTTTTGTTATCTAGCTGTGTTTGTCGTCCGTCATTAACTTGTGTCAACTTTAGAGGCCGCAATCTTAGCTCAAACCTTGTGTGAACTCTAGAGGCCGCAATCTTAGCTCAAACCTTGTGTGAACTCTAGAGGCCGCAATCTTAGCTCAAACCGTGTGTGAACTCTAGAGGCCGCAATAACGTAGCTCAAATGTCTTAAAACTCGGCCAAAACTAGGACAGTAGGTCAAATCTCGGAGAAACATTGTATGCATAGAGTTCATATTTTTGGCTCAAATGCCTTGATATTTGGTCATAATGTTTGGCTGCATAATATTTCTGTCAATTTCGATATTGGGTCACATATGATAAAAAAAAAAAGAAAAAAAAATCTAACAAAATTAGGTCACATTCTAGACCCAAATTATTAGAAATATGGTCGGAATATTTGACACGTAATATCTGGGCAAAATTCGCATTGGGTCATTGAGAGGTCAAAAACTAGGCCATTAGGTCAAATGACCCTCTTTTTAATTTGGTAGTTGAAAGGAGGAACAAAAGACCGACAAGCTTAAATGAATTATGATGGTTCAAACCGTCCCAAAACAACAACATATATCAAGTTTTAACAGTTTTACTTTATTAATTAAATTTATGGTCAGAACATGTTGCAAAAATACATGAAAATAAAATACCATGGTTTGTTGGCGACCTAAACGTCGTAATTGAAGCTTAAATAAGGAGATTTTTTTTTCGCCAAACCCTTCACATAAATTCTGTTCACTGTTTGATTTCTAAATTTACTTCACGTCTAAATGGATTATTTGATTGTTCGATTGGCTTTGTTGTTGTTGTTGACAGCGGCATTGGCTTGATAGTGGCACATAACCTATATTCGTTCTAGAACACCAGTAGATGGCAAGCAAACCCACACAAGCTCAAATTATTGTACTCGACATTCCCATGCAACGAGTATTTCCAACGGACTGAGTTTCTTGAAATATTTCAAAGTCATATCATACTCAGTAAGGTCAATTCAATATGCATAAATATACGGACAGAATATGTCTCTTTTAAGCGAAACAATAACCTAAAAAAAAAACTCAACATTTTTCGAAAATCGAGCTGTAATGTCGCAAAGCGATAAGAACTAGAATGCCCAAGAAGTTATACGTGTATTCGTGGTTGACTTTTAGGCCTATAAGGTACTCAAGTGTGTTATGTATTTTTCGCTTTTTCATTTCAGAAGCGTCCAGTAGTACCAAAGAGCCAACTGTGCATACGGGTGATAATCGAGGTAGGATAAATTAAAACGTCTTATTTAACTCTCACGTGATTCGAACCTACGCGGTTATGGCAATGCAGCCTAGCGATTTATCCCCTGCGCTACCGAGACATCGGATGTTTCGGTAGCGCAGAGGTTAAAGACGTAGGACATTGCATCGCTAGACGGCAACGATGATATCTCGGAAGCGCCGAGGTTTTAGACGTCGGAAATTGTAGCGCTGGGCAACGTTGCCGTAACCGCGGAGGTTCGAATCCCGTAAGAGTCAAATAGAATATAAGATCTCCAATAGGGTTGAAAAGACAAGAGTCACACCGTAGTTGAAATGAATTGAATATCCTATAAATAGTATTTCTAAAACCTGAAACAAGAGCCTGTCATTGACGTATCGCTGATATCGCCCTCTGACCTCCTACATGACAGTTTTACTGAGGTAATAAAATACTTTTATTATATACCTATAAAAGATATGGAGTAAAACCTGGCTGTCAAATACAACTCGACAGAAAAAAAATCAATATTCGGCGTGAAGCAAAAAGCCGTATTCGTTGAATACCGTTAACACTGACTTCTTTTTTGTGTATTGACGTTCCGGGTTTTTCGGAAAGTTGGTTATTTCTGAGCCATTTGATAGAATTTTTCTTAATGTCATTTCCTAAAAGGTATATAATAAAAGGAATATTACAAAGTGTGTGTTTTTCTATTTGTTGTTATCGTGTTCGAGAATAGTGTGTAGGTATTTTTATTGGATGAGACCGAAGGTCGAATCCAATAAAAATACCTACACACTATTCTCGAACACGATAACAACAAATAGAAAAACACACTGTGGTAATATTCCCTATAACTTTGTGAAATATATGGTAAATACATTAAATGAAAGGCAAATCGTAGGCTGGCGACCTAAACGTGGTAACTACAGCCTTGTATAAGATTTAGTTACGCCATTTAAGTACCTGAATCGAATCGACGAAGTATTTAACAAAAATATCAGAATTTAAATTTCACTTCCGGCTAAAAAAGCAACATGATTGGTCGATCGAACTTTTAATTGACAGGAGCGGTACGTCAATTAAAAAACAACGACTTTATTTCATTTTATTTATATTATGTTTAGTTCAAATGGTTATTCTTTTATACATTTAAATTTCCACATTGTCCCAAAGAAACTCACTGGTGAAAAGTAAATAATCGGGCGTTTCTAGTCCGTTTTCGGTTTAATGACACGAAATTTCTTCGCTTGTCTTGATATTGCTTATCACTAGGAACAAAATGATACTTGAATATTTTTTAGACAGTCGCTCGTATAAATTCACTCAGTCTAGAATATTTATATTTGTCTGTCATTTTCGAGTTTGCTGCACCAAGTATATTAAGTATCTTAAATTTTCATTGCTTCAATAGTATGGGGACATGCTTCTGCCACAATATACGAGACTGATATCACGGTGGTTTCTGAACATTACCAATAAAAGCTGACGATTTCTGGATATTTTTATTCTGGATATTTAAACTCTTCAAGGCAAACATATCACGATTTTTCAACATAACATAATTCGCAGATTAAGATAATCGACTTGCATTGTATTTTTTTTTTCTAAAGCTAACAACGCGAGTGGACCCAATACCAATTGTTCATACTACCTCAAAACAAATCGTGATATAAGTTAGATAAAATTAGATTAAATCGATATGTTTTTCTAAATTACTTTTTACTACCTATATAAAGTTCAAGAAAAAGTCGATTTATCGCGACAAGTTTAAAGAAAAAGTATTATTACTGTCGCGCATCTCATGACAGCAATGTGTCACCATACCAATGCACAATACAGTTTATGCATTACCATGCTTTAACGCATTGCCATATAATCCCATTATTTTTGTTCACCAAGAAATCTTTTTGGAAAGTATTGTTGAAAATGAAGAAATTGCACATAACAAGCAATTTCTTCATTATCAAATATGCTTTCTTCACCAAAAGATATATATATAAAAAAAAAAAAAAAAAACTTCAAGATTTCTTAAAAAAAATCCGTCGACTGAAACTTCTTTGAATTGGACCAGTCGGAAGTTTTGTCGTCTGGTAATGAGTTTTCCTATCTATTTCAGCGCTGTTCGTCACTCAACTGGTGGATATTACATTACGTATTACTTCGGGGCCTTTTTCTCGTTATACTTCGGAGTACCGGGACTCGTCCTCATCCACATATAAATATTTCTCATCCTCCTTTATATTTAAGGTAAGTAAACAATACTTCGGGGTACCGGGACTCGTCCTAATCCACATATAAATATTTCTCATCCTCCTTCATATTTAAGGTAAGTAACAATACTTCGGAGTACCGGGACTCGTCCTCATCCACATATAAATATTTCTCATCGTCCTTTATATTTAAGGTAGGTAAACAATACTTAGGAGTACCGGGACTCGTCCTTATTCACATATAAATGTTTCTCATCCTCCTTTATATTAAAGGTAAGTAACAATACTTCAGATTACCGGGACTCGTCCTCATCAACATATAAATATTTCTCATCCTCCTTTATATTTAAGGTAAGTAAACAATACATCTGAGTACCCGAACTCGTCCTCATCCACATATAAATGATCCTCACCATCCTTTATATTTAAGGTAAGTAAACAGTACTGCGGAGTACCGAGACTCGTCCTCGTCCGCGTATAATTTTTTTCTCATCATCCTTTATATTTAAGGTAAGTAAACAATACTTCGGAGTATCGGGACTAGTCCTCACCTACATATATAATATTCCTCGTCCTCTTTTATATTTAAGGTAAGTAAATAATACTTCGGAGTACCGGGACTCGTCCTCATCCACATATAAATATTTCTCATCCTCCTTTATATCTAAGGTAAGTCAACAATATATCTGAGTATCGGGACTCGTCCTCGTCTTCTCATAAATTTTCTTACCCTCCTTTGTAGGTAAGGTAAGTAAACAGTACTTTGGAGTACATGGACTCGTCCTCATTAATATATAAATATTCTTATTCATGTTTAAGGTAAGTAAGCAAATAGCTAGCATTCTTATTATCCAAGGAGTCTCAGTTAAAACCCATTTATACATACCTTACAAATGTGTACAACAAAAGGACGGGTTGTGCATTAATCCTTGTCATGCTAAATAATCTCCTCTACAAAATTAGATTCAAATCAAAGGGCAAGAAGCACTGGAAACACTTATTGTAGTTTAATATTTTATTTGAAAATGTATCTTATAAACACTTTTTTATTAAAAAAAGAGAAAAAAGAAAAGCAGGTGGTAAAGACAAAGATCAGGCTGCACATATGTGCAGCCTGATCTTTGTTTATACCTCCTGCCAAAAAAAAAAAAAAAAAAAAAAAAAGAGCATCCCGGGTTCAGCATGACAAGGGTCAATTGGTTAACAGAAGATTTATAACCTATTCTAAATTTTGGCACAATATTAAGAGAGATCATATAAGATTTACTGGTGCTTTCCTCCTTAAATGTTCTTTTTTATCAGAAATTTGAGTATTTAAACGTTTCAGTTAAGATATTGAAGTTTTTTCCCATTAAAATTCGATTTTCTTAAAACCGATTGAATGATAAAGTGCGACAGGAGAAGAGGTTTTATCACCGTCAAATCTAAATCGAAAATTCCAAAACTCCAGTTAGAAATAGAAAGTTCTCTATCATAACATTCTCGAGTGTTTAACAGGCTAAAATATATATATCTTTATTCAAACCAGAAGGTCATAGAAAAAATAGTAGAAGACAACAAAATCAACCACAAAACAAATTCAAACAGAACAAAACAAAAACACACACACACAAAAAAACAACAACAACAACAACAAAAACACAGCCCCCCCCCCAAAAAAAAAACAAAAAAAACCCCAAAAAACCCCAAAACAAAACAAAACAAAAAAAAAAACCAACAACAACAACCCCCCCCAAAAGAACAAAAAAAACAAAACAAAAAAAACAAAAAAAAACCAGCAAACAAATAAACAGAAAAACACAAAATAACTACCCAGCTTTATAACAACTAGATTCATAATTTCTAAAATATACGATTCAAAAAGCATTTGAAATAAAAAACGGAACGTATACAATTCAAATTTCTTTTTTCTGTATATACACTTTTTAACTAGGCTACAGGTTTATTTTCTTAAACCTTTCCTGTTTTACAAACTTTTAGACCTGTCCGAATTCGAGGTTTGCAAAACAAAATCTAATCTAGATTTAATTTGGAAATATCGTTTCAGTGGGGTAGAAAATATGGTGGAAAAAGCTGTAGTTGCGACGTTTAAGTCGCCAAACCAACAAAAATTGTTAGCAAAAATAGCGGCCAATGTCGGAGTTAAAAACTGATATCTGATCTAAAATTTATTGGTCGATTGTTTATTTGAAGACAGCCGCGATTGGTCAATTGAGGGGATCCTGTTGTCTCATAAAGAATAAATAAATAAATAAAAACGACTGCGTGAGATTTCTAAAAAATCCACATGCACGTGAAGCTCAGACAAGGAGCAGCCTAGACAGGAATTCAGGGTATATAGAATATTCGTTGATCATCTCCAGAAGCTCTGGGTCTACCTATGGAGCCCCACAACAAAGACTCTGATTAGACTGTGTTTATGAAAAATTGATATTGGAAAATTATCTGCTTTACAGATAGCTATTAAAGCCGCCGCCATAGCGAAATCGGTAGCGCGTCAGATTCCTAATCTTCAATCATGGGGTGTCATGGGTTCGATCCCCGGCGGCGGCACATATCCTTTCCGACATTTGTCTCTCACCAATGGATGGATAATCGTGAACCTAAGGATAACAGCTAAGGCTAGGAAAGGATGTAGTGATAGTACTGGTGTGAGACATACCAAGAATCCATTGTCAGGTGCTCCAGTCGCCGCGATATGATTGAAACACAGTTAAAAGTGGGGTTAAATCCCATTCAATCAATCAATCAATCAATCAATCAGATAACTACATGTATTAATGATCAATGATGAATATACGTGTTAAAGCTACTAATGTGATAATAATTTAATCTTTAGTTTCGTCTATCATAATCGGCGTTCTGATTGGTCGAAAAAAATTATTCATAACTCCATGAACAAAATTTTGAGTTCGCAGCAATTTGGTATGCTTCCGCACAAAATAGTCCCATACAAAAAGGTATCAAAATTTGTAAAGCTTTTGGTTTTTTCGCTCGATGCTATTAAATTATAAGAAATGAAGAGACAAACCTAATAAGTTTTTTCGGATCATACCTCCATGAAAACAAAAAATATTCTCTTCATCTCTTAAATATTCCCTATGCCCTACTTTGAAACACCGGAGTTTATCGGATGAGGTCGTTAGTCACGGGGCAATATCGATAACGACTGAATTACCAGCGGAAGCAAATGACATAATTGATACGTCATAGAAACTTCAAATAACACAATGTTCTGTGTAGTATTTAACGGATGGATTCTGCAGTTTTTATTCGGGTTGTACTTCGTTAACTTATTTGGCATCTCGTAACGCGAACCGTTTTTGTTTCTTTCTTTTTCTGTTGTTATGAACAGCCATTTTTATTACAAAATCGGCTTAATCACATTCTTTCAAATGTCTGAAAGCATTACAGTTAGAAATTGATTGCCGTTTTTTTCTTTCATAATCTGTGCAAAAGCTGCTTTAATGCACAGCCTGATCTGAATTAGATATAAGGGTTGAAAATGTCACGACAAAGCTCAAATATTAGTCTCCGTATTCAAGTATTAGCAATCTATTCGTGAAAATGTTCTGATACAACATTAACTAAGTCAGTAGCAGATCTCGAGTCTCCCACGCTAGAAGTCTTTTTATCATCATTAGTGGCACAATTAAGTATATTTGGTGGCCAAACGAGGTGGCGTATAGATCTCAAATTGTCCTAACAATGATAGATTACCTCAAATCTATCGATATAAAACGTCCATTCCCTGTCTAGTAATGCTTAGAAAAAGTGATGTATCTTTTCCTACAATCTATTTCTTATGGACAGTTTTAAGATGGGATTTTTTACAATTTTGAAAATCTTGGTCGAATTCGTCATCCCTTCGTTATCTTTCGATAGGTTGCATTTTTCAAATACTTACCTATCTAATTTGAGCTTTCTGGGTAGTGGAATTCGTGACAACTCGGCCGATTCCATCGAACTACATTCAAAATTTAGGCGCCCATGAAATGCTCGCTTCAAATTCTTGATGCCTCTTCTTGGAGTACGGGTAAGGCATAAATACTTTCGCAATTTAAAATAAATATTTTTCTAATTTATTTTGGGCGACAATTAGGTTTGATTTCGCCACAAATGTAGTTTTAATTGCATTTCTCTATGTACCACATATTTACCCAAATCTTGATAAGTGATACGGTCCCGAAGAGAAGTCAATCTTTGGAGAATATGACATGCGCAGACAAAGGTCATCCTTTAGCTTGGAAAATCTTAATCGAATTCGTTAACCCTTAGATTGGAAAATCTTAATCGAATTCGTCATACCTTAGATTGGAAAATCTTAATAAAATTTGTCATTCCTTAGATTGGAAAATCTTAATGAAATTCGTCATCCCCTAGATGATTCTTTTCTTTCATCTTTTTCACTTATCATACGGACTATGGCAGTATTGTGTGAAAACTCAGCCCGGATTAGAATCAACTTGTCCGAAAAAAGAGAAACGATTTTGAGAAAGCATCGTTGTTAAAGAAGAAATGCTGGAATCCAGCATTTTCCTCGTTGACCACAATGTTTTCTACACTTCGGTATTTTTTCAATATATAATGAGTTATATCTTGTACCACTCCAAGATTTGTTCTGGTATTTACTTGCCCTCTGGTACGTGACCTTTAAAATGTTTTGTCCGCAAGGGGAAAAGCCAAAATCGGGAATGGAAATTGACAACCCTATAGAAGCATAGGAACACAAAAACCGAATTGTAGTCTTGTTCCGTATCATAATAATAATAATAATAATAAAAAAAAAAACGCTTATATTCTTTGATCGAAATGTTGAATCAAACGTTTACTGCAGTAGATTTTTTTTCTGTTCTGATATACGATTCTGCGGCGAACTGATTAATTGATTGATGTTTTGCAGATGTGGTCATTTAGCCGCAAGAAATTTAAGGATAGTTTATCATAATAAATATAGACTAATAAAAAGATAACCACAAGGTATAGAAAATGATAAATGGTGAATGAAACAAAAAATTATAAAATGTCAACCCTTTAGTCGCCCATTTCGAGATGACAGTTGGCACGTTTGTTCCGCCAGATGAAATGGCAGACGTGACAGCGGAAGTGATTTATTCTTATACCTCGTTTAACCACACGGGGTTTCACACACTGGTTACTGCTTTTCATTGTAAAGTTTATGTATATCGAGATAAAAATCAAAAGTTGTGGAATAAAACCACCTTCCTGCCGCAATCCATAAGTGTTTTTGAGCCAAGACTGGTTAGCCCTTTAAATAGGACAGACGCTATAATCACGGGTTTTAAACATGTACGATTCAATAGCATTCAGGTCTATATTACAAGTCAATTATACAGTTTTATTTAAAAACAGCAGCATCAACAACAACAAATACTACTACTAAACAACAACAATAGCACAAACAAACAAACAAACAAAACAAATAAAAAACAAACTCACAACCTCTTCTTCGTTGCACGATGACTTCAAACAGTTACACATTTGCACCAAATATGAACTCAGATTTGCCAGTGCAGTTTTATCTTTCCCTTCTCTTAATTGATGCTTACTTAAAATTTCTCTGCGCAACCAGGTTGAACAATGCCTTCGTTAAAAGTTGCTGATACAAAATCGTTGGAATGTTAGCCCAAGATACTTGGGTAAAGGGTTAATTGTTTCGTAGACTCCTGGCAACAGTGTTATTAATAGCGAATATTTCCGGTTCTAAGACATAATAGCTTAATCGGAAGTATATCGTATAGATTGGTCTCCTTATCGAACACTAGAAGAGTCAAGTTTCTTCAACAGTGAATAACCCTTCACATCGCTTTGTCTCTGAGATCCGCGTTATTCTTCGAAGCGATTTTAATCCACTATTTTAGCTATATAAACAATAATACAGTCAAAATGCCGTTTCGAACAATTTCAGAAGTTCGAAATCTGATTACTCGCTGATCGGTTAAATAACTGGTTTCCTAAAACTACAACAATACGTATACAATTTATATTTTATGCACTGTAGACGTTTCTTAAAGGGCAAATCCATAGGGGTAACATAATTTCAATTTTCAAAATTCTATTAATAAACGAGTTTATTGATATTCATTGAATTTTCTTAAGAACGTTTCAAAACCACTTTATTGGAGTTTTTATTTTTACCTTTTCGTTTTTACGGCCTCGCTTACGTCCCTTACCTATTGGTTACACATGCTTAACTCCCCTGAATTGTGACGTCATAGTAGAAGTTTATTAAAAATGGACGTAGAGTATGAAAGCGATTTGAGCGGTATTCCCGATGAAGAAATTGATGTTTCTGGTACTGTAAGGCCATATATTTACGAACCAGTTTGAAGGACAATCGCTCCGGAATCGAGAGATGGTGATGACAATAGTTCTTCGTCTTCTTTTTGTCACGATTTTGACGATATGTCCCTGAGGTGTCAACATGGTGAGTGATTAATATTTGCGGCGAATATTGCCCTTATAAACATTTGAAACGTTATAAATTTAAATTATCCCCTTTTTAAACGTTTAAATCATAAATGATGCGTAGTATGAACATAAAACATATCTGTATTGACTTGAACAACGAATTTAAATCGAGATCCCAATGAGGTGACGTTTACGAATGGGACCCATTTTGAATTTCACGGAGATTATTAACACAGTAAACAAAAAGACCCTCCACTCCCTCGGATTTTTTTGCCGTTACGATCAAACATCTCGTTTATGAATTTAAGACGAGAATAAGAAATTAAGTGCATGGCATTTCCAGTCGAATTGCCCAAACAGTGCATTAGATGATTATCTGGCTGTCATAAGAAACTTTCAGTCTGAGCTATCTACTAGGTACAAAGTGAAGCTTGATCAGACAGGATCATTTATGCAAATGTCAAACACTGTCTTAAATGGTTTTTGTTCCTTGAAATCAGTACTACATTATCAAATGTTTGAAAACAATTGTTGTTATATGGTTTACAATTGTACGCTATCTATATATACTGCCAAACACCCCTTTCGGGTATTACTGGCAGGTGAATAGGTTCTATTACCCTCATCAGATAAGTTACATTACTGTTTGTTTACTCTCTGTAAATATGGACAGTAAAATCATTCTCAAATTTGAAAAAATTCAATTTCACAGGTGTGAATATGCTATCTGTGACAGAATCCAAGTGCTGCATGACAACAAACATTATAGATGGGAGGGTTGAAGCAGAAGGATTGACGTGCATGACAGATCACATTGGATTCCAGGCCAATTTTCTGAACATTCATGTTTTGGAAGTTGCCTAATGACCATGTGTTAGACAGGCTCACTTGAGGGAAATCAAAGAAATCATGAGTAAGTGAAATATTTTCTTGTTTTGTTATCATGACCCTATATTGTTCTTTCCTGTTTTGAAAAAAAATTAGACCTGTCCAAATTCAAAGGACTTAAGGACGAAAATTCAAAGCGGATTCTAGTTGTAAACAACCATTCTGTAGGGTAGAAAATATTGTGGAAAAAAAGAAATTGCTTGATACAAGCAACTTCTCTTTTTTCCAAAATGTTTCTCATTCATAAATTTATAGGACCTTCAAATCAGGGATTGAACAGAAAATGGTTAAGGCAAGGAAACTGCCCCAAATTACAACATAATCCCATGTTCTGACATCCTGAAGCTATATAGTTTGCAAATAATTGTGTGGGAAAGGAGTAAATGCTGTTAACATGCAATTTTTCCTCCAAAAGTGAACTTTGGACTGTCATTTTGGCCATCTATCATTTTCTTGGTATGTTCACCTTGACATTGTAACTGCAGCTAATTCAATCTTTAGGTAAGATTTAGATCACCAGCCAACCATCTTGGAAATACTGTAGAAAAAGAAGAAAATGCTTGTTACTTGATTCTGCCTTGTTTAGACAAAGCCAGTAAAGTTCATCAACTTTATATTGTCATCTGCAATTTTTTAAATTTGGATCAGTCCAAACTCTGTTGTCTATTATTAAGTTAAAAAACGTCACCAAAAAATTCATGGTGCAAAAGCCAAGATCTCTTTCACAATTTTCTTTTTATTCTAGGCTATACAGAAACCCGGATGATTTATTAGATGGATTTATGGACTGCTTGGGAAAGGATTGAAAAAAATGATTCCTCCATGTGTGATGACTGCTATCAGAGGACTATAGTGCATTCAAATACCTCCAGTAGTTAACTTTATGATCTTATTTTGCCATGGAGAAAAAGTGTTCAATTCATTTCCATACAATCCCTTTTTTTCATGCTCTGAAGAAAACCAAGCTGAAGAAAATACACAGAGAAAAGTATCCATTGCTCAGGACATTATCTCTAATCTTCATGCCTATTTTACACATACTTTTCAATTTTAACATACTGAATTTTTGCCTGCTATTCATGTTCTAGACCCGCCTTAAATTTGTCATTTTTGGTATGAACCCATTGCCATAAAACCCAGCTTTTTGACACCCTAAAGAAATATGGAAATTTTGCAGGAAAAGCAGAAATTGTTAATGACAAACAATTTTTCCTTTCCTCTCAAAGTTTCTAGACTATGTGTCAACCTCAATCCTGTTTAAGCAGGCATTGTCAACTTTTAATTTTGGACTAGTGTAAACTTTTGTTATCTTGGCATTATAGGTTAAGAGCCCCTGATACAGTGGTATCCTTTCAATCTCAACACTAGCATGTCAACTATTTTACTATTGGGAAGGTAGTTTTCATAGGCTTCTGTTAAAAAGGGGGAAAAAGTCCTGTAAATTTTGTATTTAATCCTTTCCTGTAAAAAAATGGGATTTTACGTAAATAGAGAAAACATTGTGGGAAAAGAAGAAATTACATCTAACAAGTCATTTCTCCTTTTCCTACAATATTTTCTACCGCATAGGATGGTTTCAGTTCATACTGCATCCAATCTTCATTGTTGTCTGCAACCTCTTTCAATTTGGACCAGTCTTAAAATTCCAGAAAACAGAAAAGGATATGTCAGTTGCATATAAGCACTGAAGTGCAATTATCGGGGTTGTTATCAACCCCTTTCTAGATGATTTACCTGCCAGTAATACCTGAAAGGGGAGTTAGGCAGTATATAGTTAGATAAATTTTAGACTGGTGCATATTCAATCAATTTCTAAAAGGAACATGTTCAAGGCTTACAATGTGTTTTCATCCTGAGACTTGACAATTTCGATAAACTATTTTTTCACGTTGACACAGTGACAATCCACAGTGTTTGGAGTGAAAATTTGGGTACCAAATATGATCTCTAATAACAAGAAATCTCTCCTTTTTCCACTTTCTTTTCCATTTTATAATGTTTTCACATACCAAATAAGAATTGTGTGTTAATGGGTTAAATGCATGTACAAAGAAAGGAAAGTCGTGTATAATGTGAACATGGGCAAAATTTAAGTGTACCCTAGAAACAATAATTCAAAAACAATCATGGAAAAAAGAAATTTTGGTTTTCAGAAAACCTTTCAATTATTTAAATCAATTATTAACCAATTTATAACAACCCTCAAGAAAAGGCTTTGATTGACATTGTGGAAAATTGGAAAAATTCTTGTTACAATAAATTTCTTCATTTACCACAATGTTTTCTGCCAAGGAAACAAAGAATTAAAATTCTTGTCTGCAACATCTTTCAATTTGGACAAGTCTAAAACTTTGAAATTCAGTAAAAGGTTAATTATATGTCATCTACTAGCCATACCAGCATCAATCACAAACTTGTCTGAGACACCAGATAACATTAATTTTTTGGCTGCTGAGAGCTAACTTACAAAGTTTGAGTTAGCTATTGGTGGAATGTTGTTAGTTGCCCATCTACAAAATCATTTCCCCCAGTTATGTGTTTGAGATTAACATCTGTACTCATGACCAAAGAAGTGATTTGATAGGCAATGATTTTTTGTTCACAATACGACATATCAAGCTCATATATATGACTTGTCAAGCAAAATGGGACTATCTGTCATTTAACAGAATTTTGATCAACAAAAACGTAAAAAAAGAGAGATACAGTACTGGTCAGTCAATGTTGGCTTGTCAGGCTTAGCTATGTAGATACTTATTTTTTTTCCACTTTTTAAACTTGTCCAGATTGAAAGATGTTGCCAGCAAAAACAATCTGAAGTCAAACGTCCTAATAAGTAGAAAATATTGTGGAAAAGAAGAAATTGCTTAATATTTGATGTTTGTGCAGGAAAGAGTTCAAGTGATTTCAAGTAGGCCTCAATTTGCATGACTTGTTTTCTTTGTCAATGTGAAAACTTGTATTGCCTATTCCCACAGAAACGGAGAAGAAGAACCCTGGAGCTGGTGTTTTAATGTTTAACCCATTTTAATGTAATGCACATGCGGTATAACAGTCATTTGCAAACTATTAAATTTTGAGTAAAAAATCAATTTTGATATTGTGTCCCTAGTTTTTCTCAGATGTCGCAAACTTATGAGCTATTATGAGACATTTGTCCCATACTTTTTTCTATCTTGCCAGAACACTGCAATTGGGCTTAACCCATTCCCACTTAGTGACCCTTTTAGACACCCCAATTAAAAAAGCTTTAGAAGACATTGTGAAAAATGAAGAAATTGATTGTTACAAGCAATTTCTTAATTATCCTCTATGTTTTCTAAAAAGAAAGTTGAAAAAATGCAAATTACATTCACTTTAAATTGTCGTCTGGAACTTCTTTCAATTTGGGCCAGTCTAAAATTTTGCTGTCTGGTAATGGAATAAAATGATGGCTGCTGTTTATCTGTTTAATTGGTCTCTGCTTGTCTATTTGTCCATTGTTTTGTGCCATTGGTTGGTCGAATATCAGGGTAAGTTTGAAGTCAAATCTGCAAACCAAGTCACTGAACACAGAGATGATTGGCTAGTCTGTGAAGTTGTCATACTTGTAGCTGATGCAGCTGTAGTTGTAATGATTGTGGTTGTTAAAGCAGCTGAGGAGCTCACAGTAACAATTGGATAAAGTGGAAAAGCTTTGTAGACTTCTCCAAATACAGTTACTTCCTCATCCATGCATGTTCTGCTGTCTGATCTCATGTTGATGATAGTACAATTTATCTAAAATCAAAGAAAAAATACAATAACCAAACAGTTGAACCCTTTCCTGTTTTGAACATTTTTAGACCTGTCCAAATTCAAAGGTTTTGCAGATGAAAATTTAGAGTGGATTCAATTTGAGAAATAACTACCCAGTAGGGTAGGAAATATTGTTGAAAAGAAGAAATTGCTTCTTACAAGCAATTTCTTCTTTTTCCACAATGTTTTCTCAATTATAAAATTACAGGGACATAAAAACCAGTGATTGTAGGCTGGTAATCCAAACAAGTTGTTTACAAGATTTTTCCTTTTTTAGTTAATAGTTTGAAAAAATGAGAAACTTTGCAAAAAAAGAAAATTTACCCTGACTTGTCTGGTTAAAACAATAGGTGGAGCTCAAAATGTAAAAAAGTTCAAACCCATTACCACACAATCCTGGTTTTTATGACCCTCAAGCTAAAAGCTTGGGAAAAATTGTGGATAATGAAGGAATAGCTTTTTCCTTGTCTTCCAAACTTACTACTCCCACATAATTTTCTGTCCAAAATGAGACAAGGATTTTTGAAATTTAAAAGAATTGTCATCTCCATCTTCTTTGAATTAGGGCATGAATGAAATTGAGTCCTCTGTTTAAACCCTTACTCGGCGACAAAATGTTAGACTGGTTAAAATTGAAAGAAGTAAGAGATGACAATTTCAAAGTGACGAAATATCAATTAGTTTTGTCTTTTTGGGTAGAAAACATTGTGGAAAATAAAGAAATTGCTTGTCACATTTCTTCATTTTACACAATGCTTTCCCATTTGTTTCTTTAGGGGTGTGAGAAGATGCCATTGTGAGGGATTGTGTTAACAGAAATCCTTGATCTGCCATTGTATGAGCTTATCCTTTATTGGGTTTCATGAAGGCTACAGACAGGCTTTAGTAACGACCCCTGCCCCCTTCTATGTGCAGACTTATCAATGTCTATATCCCGGTCAAAACAGGAATATTCCAGAATTCTTTGATATCCCAGATTCAGCATTATAAGGGTTAAATCTTTTCTAATTTTGTCATTCTAAAAGTGTCAAAACCTGTCATGTTTGTCTAAGTACATAATATTTCCAAGAACTGTTACAAGGGTGATAATGATTTTTTCATTGGGGTAATTGATATCGATTCATTAGTCAGTTTAACAAGTCAGTTTACTGATAATAATTTCAAACTTTCCAAAACTCAAATAACAGATAGAATTCTCATTCATATAAACAAATTAAGATTAATTCATACATGACATAAATCACGACCTTTTCTAGTATCATCTTTGCTTATTTCCAAAGTCATAATAAGTTGCAATAGAATATTAAGGGATTTAACAAAGGAGTTATACAGTCCTTGGAAGAAACATAGATCACGGGTAAAAATTAAGGGTGCCATATACATCACTAGTTTGTCTAACATGAAAGGATGGTATATGCATCTGTTATGTAATGATTTCCTATATTGTTTAAAACACTCATTAAGACATGACATGACCTTAGTTTACCCTTTACCAAACAATCAGTAGCTTGTCTATCCGCTAGTGACTATTGAGATCTTATTAAAATATTAACTTAATGATAGCCACTGTTTTCTGTTCAATCATCTGTCCTAGTTTGTACTCACAGTAGGAAATAGCTGTGACATATATTGCAGGAAAAGGAGAAACTGCTGGGGTCCCTTCCGATTTTAAGGGATCCCAGAACACTGTTAGTGTCAACCCCTTGTTGTGGCTGAATGGATTTGTTGGTGGTAAAAAAAAAGACAATACCTTCTAACAACTGTGTAAAAGGAACATTTTGAAACTATGTTGGAATTCTAGAAAAACAGTATGTTTCTGGGGGAACTATGTTCATATCAATAATTAACACAGTTCTAAAGTAGTTTATAAGAGCAATTAAATTCAAAGCACCTCTTCTCAATTTGGTCTAGTCTAAAATTATGTCATTTTTGAATGGGATTAATGAAAAATGAAGGTATGGCTAGGGTGAGAATAAAGAGAAATGACTTATAATTACTAAGTTCTCATTTGCCACACAGTTTTTGTGAATATATCAAAATTGACCAATTGCTGGCTCTGCCCATTACTACTAAAGCTCCGCCCATTCACTCCGACAGGAAGTTCCGCTTTAATTTTTACAGCATTCATATTGCAAAATTTTTGCCCAGTAGCATGTAACAAACAGTAAATTGGTGTGTTAATGACCTAAATGTCGTAGCTACAGATTAAAAAGGCTGTAGCTATGAGGTTTAAGCCGCCAAATCAAAAATAAAGGTAAAGAAAAATGGCAACCAATGTTAGATTTGATAAGCTTAGGTCCAGGCTGAATGAATTATTTGATTGGTCAGTATATTCCTCTATTGAAAGCCCCCTTTTGTCAATGCAAACGGCAATATCCCAGAAAAAAGGGAACACTTTAATTTCTGCTGTCTTATGAACATTGGTGATGAGATTCATTATTTTCTTTATTTATTTATATAATCCCCATCCCATAATACAATGGCCGAGATATCAGTTTATTCACTATAATGAACTAACCTCAGCCTCGAAATTTCCCTAGCTGATGTTCGGCATGTCGGTCCCTCTCCCCGTCAGTTCCCCGGGTTAAAGATTGTTGGCACGGCGTCAGGTTTCAATCGGAGTCGAAAGTTCTCAAAACCAACGTCATTTACTAGTTTCGGGGTGATAAAAAAATTAAAGTGTCTCACACAAAGCTTTGCATAACTCGATGGCTCAGAATTTGTCGTTGCTCGATTCAGTTTATGAATCCACAACTTTTTTCTTTTAAAATCAATCGGAAACGTAAAAATGCAGGTCCTCTGAGTTCCCGATTCATCATTACAACCGTAAGCATCACAGATCGTCATTATTCTGTTTTAAAATTGTTTTTTTTTATGTATTATCGCCTGTATTTACTACAGCTTCCATTTGACACAACTTCTACTATGACGTCACAAATGCAGGGGAGATAAGCGGTTTGGGGAATGTACAGGGGAAGTAAGCGATGTGCTGTTTTTGAGAAGTATTAAATCTTGACATTTCGAATTGGTTTTTGTACATGTGCACGGCCTGCAATCGCGAAAATATTGTTCATGTGTTTAAATAACACCTTATACATAAAAAATAATGAATGAAAAGACAAAAAAAAATTTTTCTTGAATTTGCCCTTTAAGGAGTATTTATTACAACCAAGAGTAATCATGAGTTATGAAGGTATAAAACGTAATTACCCTGCATGATCGGGTAGTGAAAGTTTTGGATCAGTTGTGTCAAAACATTATTCGCATATTGCGTAGGACAGCTCTCCTTTTTAGGTTACCTGACCGAAGGTCATGGTGACCTATAGCGATCGTGTTTTGTCCGTCGTCGTGCGGCCTGCGTTAATTTTTTACACTTTCGACTTCTTCTTAAGAACCCTTGGATGCATTTCAACCAAACTTAGCAGGAAGTATCCTAATGGGAAGGCGCTTCAGATTTGTACTCGTCATGGAGTTATCTCCCCTTGGGGCTCCATAAGGGGCCAAAAAGGGTACATCTTTACAAATCTTCTTGTCATGAACTTGCTGTCATATTAGATTCACATTTGGTATTTAGAGTCTTTAGGGCAAGGACTATCAAGTTTGTACAAGAAAAAAAAATGTCAAGAAATGACCGCGCTGGGGGGTTGGAGGGGGCAAAGGTGGATGGGGTACATAAGCTTACATAGTGACAACTTTGAAAATATTTTCTTCCAAACCAAAAGACCTACAGCTCTGCAATTTGGTATGTGGCATCATCTAGTGGACTCTATCAATATTGTATAAATTATAACCCCAGGGTCAAAATTAGCCCGTTCCCGGACGTCACAAGTTTGAAATAGGCTTATATAGTGAAAATTTAAAAAATCTTCTTCTCCCTACCTAGAGGGCTTAGATCATCTGGTGGATTTCTATCAAGATTGTTTAAATTATAACCCCAGGGTTAAAATTAGCCAATTCCCGGACATCACAAGTTTCACAAAGGGCTTATATGGTGAAATTTGTAAAAATCTTCTCCCAAACAGGAGGGCCTAGATCTTTGTTATTTGGTATAAAGCATTATCTTGTAGACCTCTATCAAGATTGTAAAAATAATTGCCTCAGGTTTTAAATTAGACCATTCCCGAATGTCACAAATTTAACATAGGCTTATATAGTGAAATTTGTAAAAATCTTCTTGTCCCAAACAGGAGGGCCTAGAACTTTGATATTCGATATACAGCATCGTCTTGTGGACTTCTATCAAGATTATACAAAATATTGCCTCAGGATTAAAATTAGCCCATTCCCGGATGTCATAAATTTAACGTAGGCTTATATAGTGAAAACTTTAAAAATCTTCTTCTCTTAAACAGGAGTGCCTAGAACTTTGTTATTTGGTATACGGCATCATCTGGTAGACCTCTATCAAGAATGTAAAAATTATTGCCTCAGGATTAAAATTTGCCCATTCCCGGATGTCACAAATTTAACATAGGCTTATTTAGTGAAATTTGTAAAAATCTTCTTGTCCCAAACAGGAGGGCCTAGAGCTTTGATATATGGTATGTAGCATTATCTGGTGGATCTCTTTCAATATGGTATGAATCATTGCCCTAGGGTCATAATTAGCCCTTTCCCGGATGTCACGAATTTTACATATTGCTTATATAGGAAATTTAACTCTTCTTCTCCCAAACTAAAAGGCTTAGAGCTTTGATATTTAGTATGTAGTATAATCTGGTGGACTTTTATTTGTTTTTGTGCTCTTTGGACTCAGGTGACCGATAGGGCCCTAAGGGCCTCTTGTTTTGGAGATCTTCTGAATTTGTAATTGTCATTCTACCTAATTATGTAAAATGAAATAGTCATTTCATCTAACTGTATCCATATTTGAAATACTTGCCGTAAATGACGGACGGTGTTTAATGCTAACAATCGATTGATCAATCATATTCATTCATTTAGACCGCAAGTGTAACGTCTACGATCGACGTTTACGTCAAGTATTCTGTTGGTTTGGCAGCTTCACCCATTCCCACTAAGTGACCCTTTTAGACGCCCCCCCCCCAAGAAAAATGATCGAGAAAACATTGTGAAAATTGAAGAAATTGCTTGTCACAAGCAATTTCTTCATTTTTCACAATGCTTTCAATCCAAAAAATTGAAAAATATATAAATTTTCATAACTTTTAGAATGTCGTCTGCAAGTCCTTTCAATTTGGACCAGTCTAAGTTTTTGCCGTCTCGTAAAGGGTTAAACGCTGTAACTATCTGACTTAATAGGTCACTGACCAACAATTGGCTCTTTGTTTGTGCTTCAAGACGATTTCAACATCGTAGCTAGAGTTTATTCAAGCTAAAGTTACGACGTTTAAGTTATCCACCAATGATTTGTTTCTTTGCTTTATGACTCTGGCAACTAGAGTTGAAGGATATCTTAGTCGAATTGCCTTATCGTTGGTAAATAGGGGTGTTTAGCGATCCCGTAAACGTGATGTTGACCTGTGCTAGATGTTATTTCTTTTTTCAAATGTTTGTTTTACGGAATCTCCGGATTTTCCTTCTTAGCTTGACAACTCACATATTTTTGTTTTATATTTGTTCCGTCAGTAATCAACCCTTGTCATGCTGTATAAAAAATCATTTTAGGAATCACACTCAATTCAAAGGGCTGAAAGTACCGAAAAGCAATAATTATTTATTGTTATTTCTCTTATAAACTTCACTGACTTAAAATTGACCAAAGGTGGTGTAGACTGGGATCAGGCTGCACGTATGTGCAGGCTGATCTATGTCTATACCTCCTTCAACAACAGGACTATTCCGGATATAACACGACAATAGTTAAAAGTTTCACTTTCTCTTTTCAGATGAATTCTATTTTATTTAGTAGCCAATATAAGAACTCATTTTCTCATCTAGAGATTGTACAAATAAGGTAAGTTCTGTTTTTCATCCCCTGTATCCTCTCCCTCATTCATTGAAAATGTCGCAATTTTCTATGTCCTTCAATGTAACGGAGTGCGGAAAGAAGACAGGATTGAGCTTTTGTGATCTAACTATGACCGTAGCCGATCGTCTTTCGTCTGTCGTTCGTCAACAAGCAATTTAATAATGATAATATTATCTTTTTTTAACGAATGTCCCTCATGAAAATAAAATCATACAGTTAAAACACAATGAAGTACTTATTTTCAATGAGGCCTTCAAACAAAACTACACATACCCACACACACTCTTTCCGCTTACCCCCCCCCCCCCCCCCTCTCTCTCTCTCTTTCTTTCTATTTTCTTTGTTTCATTTGCTTACAAATTCCCTTAAACATCCGTTAATTTTTTCAACATATCTCGTACATAATATTATCTCAAATACATGCACAAATGTACAATATTAAGTGTATGTATTTAATTAGAAGTCCACTGACATGAGGTATTTTTTTTTGTTTTCGTTTTAAAAGTACCAATGTTGTCAATAGATTTTGTGCCTACAGGAATCGAATTCCAGTATTGCATCCCAACATAGGAAAATGTGCGCTTCCTAAATTCTGTTCTTTGTATGCTTATGCTTGTAACTTCATTGTTCAACTCAAATCTTAACGTGTAAAATTGGTTCCTTTTATAATGTATTAGGTCTGACATATATGGTGGTGCCAGACCATGAAGAGGGTTATATACCATGAGAATTGTAAAATATTTACAGCGACCTTTAAAGCTGCGTCATTTCATTGATGTAAAATTTGACTTGGAACAAGTTTTTTTGTGAGTTTTTCTTCTTTATTCACAATGTTTCCACCATGAAATAAAGTTTTTTTTTGTAATTTCATCAATTAGTAATTGTCGTCTGCAACTTCTTTTACTTTGGTTTAAAATTTGATTGTCTTGTAATGGTTCTATGTACAAAAACAGGTGTAACTTGGTCTGTTTTTAAGATATTGGCACGTATTTCATTTTTATGGATCTAAGAGATAGTTTATTTCAAAATTAGAGAAAAGGATAAAAATCCCCTCTATATCTGGCTCTCTCTGTCTCTGTCTCTCTCTCTGTCACTGCCTCTTTCTTTCTGTCTCTCTCTCTCTGTCTCTTCTTCTGCCTATCTCTCTCTCCCTTCTCCCTGTCTCTTTCTTTCTCTCTGTCTCTTTCACTCTTCTCCCTCTATTTCCCTCTCCCTGTCTCACTGTCTCTTTCTTTCTCACTCTACCCCCTCTCTCCCGCTCCCTGTCTCTCCCTGTCTCTGTCTTTCTCTCCCCCTCTCTCTCCATTCCTCTCTGTCTCTCTGTCTCTCTATCTTTCTCACTCTTCCCCCTTTATCTCCCCTCTCCTCTCCCTATCTCTCTCTGTCTCTCAGTACTGCCTTTCTCTTTCTGTCTCTCTGTCTCTTTATCATCCTATATCTCTCTCCCTTCTCTCTCTGTCTCTGTCTTTCTCCATCTTTCCCTTCTGTCTTCAACCCCTCTCTGTCTTTTTTGTCATTTATGCAGGTTACCTGGATATTGGAACATACATATTTTGTGATTCCCTATCTCTCTCTTCCTCTTTCTCTCCTCTCTCTCCGTGTCTCTCCCCCTCTCTCTCATTCTCTCTTTCTTTGACATTTAGGCAGGTTTCCCTGGATATTGGATCGTATATATTATGTGGTTCCCTAATCTTTTTTGTTCAAATATTTCAATTGAATGGGATATCTAAATGGGATTAGATTGCCTTCAGCTTTATCTCGTTTCTCATAAAATTCACTTTATAATCTCTTCCTTGTATTGAAAAGCGATATTAATTCAATTTTATTGAAAACACTTAAAAACTAAATGATATCTTTTCCGGAGATTTAGAGTTTAGCGTGTTTTCTTTCATTTATTACAGGCGCCTAACAACTGATTGCTATTAAAAAAAAAACAAAAACAAAAAAACACAATTTAAAATTTAATCCCCACACAACTGATGCCCCCAAGACAATAATCTTTTGAAAAGGTTGTGGAAGATGAAGAAATTGCTTGTCGCAAGAAATATCTTCATTTCCACAATGTTTTTATTACCCCAATAAAAAAAAAAAAAAAAAAAAAAAAAAAAAAAAAATCAAAAAAATCCAAAATTGTATAAACTTAATTTTGTCGTGTGCAACGTCTTTGAATTTGGACAAGTCTAAAATTTGTCGTCTGGTAATGGATTAAACAAAGCATTTAAGTTATTTCAATCGAAGAAGCCTGTATTCTTTTAGAAAAAATGCGTAAATTGCAACCAAAGACTTACAAGAAATAATATGTTACAGCTATAATACAGAACCTAGTATTAGATTCGAGCCGCGTAGGAAAATTTTGAATAATTCACGAGACCGAAGGTCGAGTGAAATTTCGAATTTTCCTGCACGGCGAAATGTTTTCATGGATCTACTTAGTGCGAAAGCAGTTATTGTGTGATCAAAATTATTTTCATAGAAGTATGAAAAAAACAAATTCAGCCAATCAAATCACTTGAAACTGGTAGACGAAACCAAAATTAAACTATCAAGGTTTGAAACTAAAAACTTGATTACACTTTTGTATGAATCCACTTCTTGGGTTTATACACTGTGATATAATTTTGGTTTGATAGCACAATGAAGAAAAAACAAACTAAACCAAAAGATCTTACAAGTAATAATGAAGGATTACTTCCTATTCATTGTATGGAAATAAGTTCGTCTCGGAATGATTTCTTATAGGCCTATTTTTACTTTAAAAGTCATTGACCTATAGCATCATATTTTGGCCGTCCTTTCTGATCGATTTTCTGAAGTTAAGCTGTAGCAATCACTTTTAAAAATCAAGAGCAAACAACAACAACAACAATTAAAAAAAAACAAAAAAACAAAAAAAAAAACAAAAAAAACAACAAAGTTCACTCTCTAGAGCAAAAACCAGCATGATTGGGTTGGATTTCTTTCTTTTCTAAAGTAATCAATTAAAGCCCCTTATTACGATGCGATGAAGTAATTAAGCTAATAAGCTAAGAAAACATTATGAGAAAAGGAGAAATCGCCTGTAACTTTTTGCCAATAAGTTTCCACTTAAGAACCAGTCTGAGATATTGTGTGCAATTTCTTTCAATATCGGCCCATATAGAATTTCGTCGACTTATTATAGGTTAATCCATTCTCACTCAGTGACGCTTTCAGACGTCTCCAAGGAAAAAAGCTTTGGAAAACATTGAGGAAAACAAGCAATTTCTTCATTTTACACAATGTTTTCTATCCAGAAAGTTGAAATATAAAATTCATAAACTTTTATTGTCGTCTGCAACTCCTTTCAATTTGGACCAGTCTAAAATTTTGCCGTTTGGGAATAGGTTAAGGAAGTATATACGTAAATAAGGTATACCTGCTTCTGCCAAAAAGAGAAATCGTTCGGGAAAAAGTGTCTCCTAAAAATATTACCAGACTTGACACTGTGATGAATATTGTATCAATATGCATAATACAATATTGGCCAGATATATCGTAAGTGCAAGAGCAAAATGTCGTAACTACATTTTAGTTTGTTTGTTTGAATGGGGTTTTACGCCGCTTTCAACACTCTTTCGGTTATATCGCGGCGGCTGGAGCACCTAACAATGGAATCCTGGTATTTCTCACACCAGTACTACCATTACATCCTTTCCTAGCCTGCAGCTGCTATCCCACATAGGACTACGATTATCGACCCATTGGTTAGAGACAAATAGTCGGAAAGGATGAGTGCCGCCGTCGGGGATCGAAAACTACATTTTTGATGAAGCGTTCGAGAAAAAAGTGTCTCCTTAGTAAATGTAATCTGATTTGACACTGTGATGAACACAGCTTTCTAAATAATTTTTTTGCAGCAATATGTAAAATACATGATAAAATTGGTCTAGAAATGTTTTCGGTGCGCGAGCGAAATGTCGTAACTACAGCTTTTTTCTCGCGCCTTGACGATATGTGTATCCGTGGCACTCGATCAAACCGACTATAAAGGTAAGGGAATGTTGACAGTCTAAATATGCTATCTTTCATCCGAACCCTATGTTGTTGGCACTTATTGGAATCCTCTTTATCACACGATTCCAATGGGTACACACAACGTATGGTTTAACAGACGAACAGCGGAATTTTATACATTTGAAATCAAACATCTTTTTTTTTATTGCAGCTCTCAATTATTAGGTAAATTTAGTATCTCCCAAGCTTGAATTACCTGTTAGATTTCCGGAAAAAAGATCGACCAACCGATGTTCGATAAACCGTCGGTGTCATTCTTAAACGTCGCAACTACAGCTTGAATCAACGACGATATATCATTCTAAATGGATGTATCTTATAACATACCCCCGATAAGCAACCAAAACCTGTAGTAGCGAGGTTTTTGGGAACACATCGACGATTCATTGACACATGTGCGTGCCCATACGGAACATTTCTCGGCCGATCTACGATACATAATCATTCACCACAACCATCCGAGGTATCTTCTCGCTTACGGGAATGACCGAATGTGTTCCGATTGGTGCGTGCCATGCGTTGCAGATAACAGTCACGTATTCTGAACATTTCGAAAAAAAAAAAAAAAAAAAATCTGCAAGTATTCCCAATGGTGGATAATCATTAATTTTGTTTCTATTTCTTAAATGAGTCTCTGGCAAATCGTGTCAGTTACATATGGGCAACAGAAATAAAAACGACGACTTACACTAGAAAAGTGGTCTCCCTTGGGAAATTTCGGTGATGTCTTTATAAATCTGATATGTTGTTTTTTCTGATTGATCTGGTAGTGAATTATGCAAGGTTTGATTTAAACCTTTCGTCAGGGTTAAGGCTTGTCGACTCATCTTTAATTTTCTGAAGTACGAATTTTCTCTCCATACATATCGTCATTACGCGAGAAAAATGTCGTAACTACAGCTTTATTAAAGCTGTAGTTACGACATTTTGCTCTCGCACCGACGATATTTAAAATATTAATTTCTTCATAAGAATCTAATTCAAGCATGATTCTCGTAAAGGAACATATTTTTGTCTAAATTATTCAATTTTAGATACAAAGATCTCGGCGACGCTTCTGGTGCCCTGTGTGCCCGCACTTGTCACTGTAGAACCCTTTACGGAGAATAAAGTTAGAGGGGGAAAAGCGTGCTTGTTTACGATCTGACTTTAGTTTTCGAATGCATGGAAATTCTTTAAAAGAAAATGTGTTTTCGTTACATACAACCAGTTTATTTTGTTTGTTGGAATGGAGCTGAACGCCTTTTTAACAGTATTTCAGTCATATCGCGGCAGCTGGAGCAGCTTACCATAGATTCCTGGTATTTCTCATACCATTTATACCACTACATCCTTTTCCGAACCCAAAGCGGCTCATCGCACCATGAGCGTATTTATACAGTTTGATTAGATTTTTCGGTTCATACCCTACGTGAAAACAAAAATTAACCTTTCCTTTTCTTAAATGTATAATATTACTAGAGCAAATTATGAACCCATTAACACCGAATCCCGCTGTTTTACGGAAAAAAGAAGAGAAAAAGACTTTGGAAAACTTTGTAGAAAATGAAGAAATTGCACATTACAATAATTTCTTCATTATCTACAAAATATTCTACCTAAAATTTAACTTGTAATAGTCGTCTGCAGCTACACTCAATTTGGACGAGTCTAAAATTTAATCGTGTGGTAATGTGTTAAACAAATACCGTTCAAAGATCATGTCTATGAATTGCGGACAGAAACGACGACTTGAAAATTGAAAGTTCATTAATTTTTGTTCCCTCGAAAAAATAATCAACTTTTACGAGATTTGAGCTGTAATGCAATTCAAGAGCACTGATTGCAATTTAATTCGCTTGAATGGCATTGATCACGATTTTTGAAAGCCTTGAAAAAAGATTTATTACAAATAATGAATGCGGAAATATTTCGCCTTGAAGTTCACCAGCAGTGCACAAGCTAAATACACCAAGTTAATTAAGAGATGAAGAGAATATTTTTTGTTTTCATGGAGGTATGAACCGAAAAAACTAATCACACTGTATGAATACGCGAAGCGGATTCATACATTGTGTGATTAGGTTTTTCGGTTCATACCTCCATGAGAACAAAAATGTTCTCTTCATTTCTTATAATTTAATAGTATCGAGCGAAAAAAGCAAAAGCCCTACATCTTTTGATACCTTTTTGTATGGAACTATTTTGTGCGGAAGCATTCAAAATCACTGCGTGCTCAAAATTTTGTTCTTGGAGGTATGAATTAAATTTTTCGACCAATCAGAACGCTCGTTTTTGATAGACGAAAGTAACAATTAAATTATTTCTTTATTAAGCGAACACTCAAAGGAAAGCCATAATGTGCCGTTAAATAGAACCGTCCCAACGACAGCTTTTACACCCTGTAGTTATGATTTTTAGGTTGCCTGTCACATCTTGCTATAGCTTTATCTCCCCGACGACATAGTTTGCATACTAACATTGTTTAAAATCTCAGACAAGCTTTCTTGTCGGAGTTCAGTAGACTTTGCGCGTGACCCGTCTATTGACAAATTTTACTTTTCTTTTTCAGCTCAGGAAGTGTTATAGTATCTTTCATCCTCCATTTTACTCGTGATATAGAGATTTATCCCCGTACATCAGCTGATTTTAGACACCTCATTATAAATGGAATGCGAGGCAGTGTGTTTGTGATAGACGAAAGATACTTAATTGTACAGCCAATAGGTGAGTGATTAATTGTACGGTTAATAGGTGAGTATGAATCGTAAAGTCAAAAGAGTACTTTACTTGAAGACCAATACTCTGGTACTTTTTGTACTGACAACTATCGAGTTGTTCACTGTACAGTTACAAGATGAGTTTATAACCGTACAGAAAAAGGCGGCGGATTAATGGTTTTAGGAATATGTGATGGACTAATCGTATAGTCATTAGGTGGGATCAAATCGTACAGCCCATAGATGAGGGCATTACTGTGCAGCCAATCGGGCTGTTAATAAAAATAAACATCAAATAGAGATGTGATTAAAGTCAAAGGTCAGTTTTTACTGTACAGCAAAATTGTGATTACTGTGTTAATGTACAGCCAATAAATGGTTAGTACACAATTGTACAGTAAATAGAGAGATACTGAATCGCTCTCACATTAGGTGAAAACTTATAGCCAATAGGAATCACATAAGTGTAAAATAGTCCGCGAAAACCGCCACTCGATGAGCCGGCATACAACGGGATTTGAACCTTCGACCCCGAATCTTTAAAGCGGACACCTTAAATTCAAAATAATTCTAAATAAAACTTAGAATAAAAATCACAATCTTGTATTTGCCAGACGTACGTTAGGTTGATGACTTCATAAATTCCCTCTTCAAACTTCTTACATATAAATAAGTCTAAAGTGTGAAGTCTGAGAACGGTGGCGGCTTCATAAATTCAATCTTCAAACTTCATACATATAAATAAGTCTGAAGTGTTAAGTGGTGACTTCATAAATTCACACTTCAAACTCTAAAAATATAAATTTCTAAGTGCTAAGATTGAAGTGTTAAGACGAAAGTATGAAGTGTAGAGTTTGAATTGTAAAGTCGGAAGTTTGAAGTCAGAAGTGTGATGTCGGAAGTGGGAATTATGAAAAATGAAGTATGAAATAAGTCAGAAGTGTCATGTTTGAAGTGTGAAGTAAGAAGTTTAAAATTTGAAGATTTCCGACATCATACTACCATTTTCACAGTTCAAATTTCCGACTTCTCACTCCATATCATTTTTTAACCTTTATACTTCACAACTCTGACGTAGTGCGGAGAAGTAAATGGATTTCTATGACATCAACACTGGGATTTCCTAACGTCACAAAGTAACATCAATAAGACTGGTTTTCCCGGGTAATGGATCATATCGATAGCTTAGTGTAAAATCATCATAAGTGTCTATACTTTGTAAAGATAATTATGATGTTTTTGCACTAAGCTACCGCTATATTTAATAAAATCTCTCTTATTTCAGACCCAGCATTATCTGTGATAACAACACCAAAACCGGGTAAGTTAGTTTATGCTCAAAGAAATGTTTTTTTTTTTTTTTTTTTTTTTTTTACCAAAATTGACGGATCGCTGGCCACGCCCACAGACTTTAAAAGGAAGTTCGATTTAGACATTAACGGAGTTATTTTGCTATTTTTTCAGATCAGTAACATGTAACAAAAAGGTAAAATCGATCATTGGCGACCTTAACATCGTAACTACAACTTGAATATGATTTGGTTATACGACGTTTTATGTCGCCAAACCAACAGAATGCTTAATGTAAATATTCAAGTTCAAAGTAAATGTTCAGTCTTAATGAATAATTTGATTGGTCGATGGAGTCTTTGATTGTACACGCTATTGGTCAATTACATATCGTCAATTTTCAGTTTTAAGATGCTCTCAACTGCACGGTAATTCAGGTATCATTAAACCACCAAATCCGACTCGCAACCCGAAAGAAAAGGAAACAATAATAGTTTTTATAGATATACAAAAACCGTTGTCTTTTCTGATATTATCAGTTATCCCATTTGATGAAGATAGTCCTAAATGGATAAAATGTTTAATCCTCTTTGTGCAGCATCCTACCTGCGCGCTTATTAGTTAGCAAAGCGTCAGTTTTGATAGCTTAAGTTAACACACAAAATTTTGAGGTCTACTCAGAGTTCAAACGAGTGCAAACTGCCACTGGAGGCTTAACCACTAAATCCACGGAATGTTTACGCAAAAAATTAGTTCTTGTGTATTACTCAAGTATATTGTGCCAAAATGACTGGCCATACCTTCGTAGAGAACACCTTCAAAAGAATACTATACAACCCATTCCCATTCAATCCCGCCTTTTAAGAACCCCCCCAAAGGCTTTGGAAAATATTGTGGACAAAGAAGAAATTGCTTGTAACAAGCAATTTCTTCAGTGTCAACAATGTTTTCTACCCTTCAACTGGCAAAGATGATAACATAACAAAACAATGCTTTGCTAGCTTACAGTACTTTCAGTACTTTGATTTGTTTAGTTACCTCAATAAGTTAAGCAAAGTGATCAAAGTGTTAACCCTTGCCATGCTGAATAAATATTTTTCTCGGAATTCTATTTAAAACAAAGAACTGAAAGCACTATATTGTTTGATTGTGGGTTCATATTCTCATGAAAATTACTTTCTATAAACAGTAATGGCTTAAAAGGGAACACGCAGGTGGTGTAGACAAGGATCAGACTGCACACATGTGCAGGCTGATCATTGTCTGCAGTATCTCCTGCAAAACAAGGATATTCTTGATTTAGCATGACAATGGTTAAGTGCAATTTATCTGATAACAAGGCATACTCCTAGTAAATCAAACCAAATGAAATGTTTTAGAAAAGACAATCCAGTAGTTCCTTTTTGTTTTTGTTTTCAGGTGAATGTCTACCCCTGTCCGTTCCTCTGTGTTCAAATTTCACCACGTATGAATACACTACGTTCCCGAATGTGATTGGTCAGACGTCGCCTATAGAAGTCGCTTCATCGGCGGAAAACCAATACAATGAGTTATTTATGACCACGTGTGGTAGAGATTTCTGGTGCGCTGTATTCAATCCGAAATGCCATAACCGTAGACCACTGCCACCATGTAGGTCGTATTGTAAAGGTGAGTCGGCTCTGCAGTGAGGAAAACGGGTCAACCTGAATGGAAATCAAACAAACTGAGGAAAATTGTAGTTTTCTCTAAAAAAATGTAAAAATATGGTTCCATTTCCGTTTACTCATTACCAGACGGGAAAAAGTTTAGACTGGTCCAAATTCAAAGAAGATCCAGACGATAATTTTAGTTGATAAAATTTAAAAAAATGCCTTTTTTGGGGGGGTAGAAAACATTATGGACTGTGCTTTCGAAAACCTCTTCCTTCAGGGACGTCAAAAACCGGAATATGTGGGAATTTATTTATTAAAGCCGATTTTAAAAGCTAAAGAAATAGCTTTACCGGGCGTTTAATCGTCTTAAAATCGATTTAACACCTAGTTTATTTGCTTTGTTTTGATCTTTAATTAATCCAAAAGAAGGAGGGTTCTTAGTGAATAAAGGTTCAATAAGAAATTGACCTTTGATGTGTACGACTCGAACCTTTCCCGTACAATCCCTGGTTTTTACGTTCCCACGATGTAATACTCGAGAAAACTTTATGGAAAAAGAAAAAAATTGCTTGTAACGAGTAATTTCTTCTTTTCCCACAAAATTTTGTTTCATTAAGCACAGTTACTTTTTGAAAATCACTTACTTTATGATGTCGTCAGCTACCCCTTTGAATTTGACGAGTCTAAAATGTTAAGATACAGTGAAGGTTAAGGACAAAAAGACACTCAAAAGATCCTTTTCTAATGAAAATGTAGAATCTTTCTTTAAATACCGTTTATGGAAACGTACGGTATCGCGGTATTTCCTTAGTACAGGGATTTTAAGAACGGATTCAAATGCTTTTATACAAGGAAAAAGAATATGTCAACAACTTTTCTTCGGGACAGGCTGGTATTTAACTCGTCCAAGGCTTCCTTACTTTTATACTCTGAATTCGGTCGAATTAAAGTTGTCTTTACGAAATACTCATGGCATATCTTATATATCCGTAATGTGATAATATTGTGCCTTCCCAGATTCATATCATCTTCACTTGTCAATGTAAATTTGTTGTAGCGATTTTTGGCGCCTGCTCTTACCAAAGTGTGAATATCAGTACTTTGATTGACTGTTCAACACTACCGGAGTCTACAAGCGAAGACGTTTGTCTGCAAGATCCTTATAAAGGTAGGCAGAGAGGATTATGAACCAGTGCTCATGGAATGTCGGATTCGTTAAACAAGTAAACGAGGCTTTGCCGAGTTTTTATCTGCCTTAGGTGATGAGTTCAATAGATATTTATTTCATGAACTCCATTTATAATAAGCCCCAACTTTTTTGCTATGTTTATCTATTTTTTCCCCGGTAAATTGACATTTTGTTTTTCTTATTTTTCGACTAATAAAAATGGCGAAACACATAACGTCGTTTGTAAAACCACTACATTAAATACATAATATCGCCAATTTTCACAACAACTACAACAATATTACTACAGCTCGAGTCCATTTGCGTGGTAACTACAATACTGTGGTGGATTTTGAGTTTGTTCGCGGATGTTGACTTGAATCCCCTTCTGCAACCTAATTATTTCATTTTAGTGGGAAAATTCAATGCACATTTGGTAACAATGGTACAAGGAACCTGATTAGTAAGCATGGAACCTCTTTACAGAAATCTCTGATCCACCTCAGCACCAATGTATTTTGAAGCATTAAATATTCAAAATTTCAAAGGGTGTTTTTAATGACGTGCTTTACGTCATAATAATAAAATTTCTATAATGATATTCGTCTATCAAGATTCAAGCGTTTTGATTGGCTGGCGTGACCTGTGACATTAGTGGGCGGAGCCAGCGATCAATCCTCTGGTACTGAACAAGCAAACAATGTTTTTTTTCCAGCTGGAACATGCTATCCAAACACGGACGAAATTTGCTCGACATTCGAATATGCGGACATGGCGTTTCCAAACTACGCTGGTCATCGGAATCCTTACCAAGCGTCCGATTTGGTACAGCTGATTGCGGGAATCAACCACGCCACACAGTGTTACAGGCATTCATTACTGTTTGCGTGTGCAGCTTTTATGCCGAAATGTTCGTATTCCAACACAGTACCAACACACGCCATACCACCCTGCAGGAGTCTGTGTAATAGTAGGTCATCTTTTCAAATTCAGCCATTACAATAAATTTGTTTTCATCTTTCTCGTCTGTTTCCCGACTTATCTATCAAACGACGGCTGAGTGAGAAAGGGAACCAGTTAACTTGGCTTCCTTAAAATTAAGTCAAATAAGTTCTGATATGATTGGAATAATATGTTTAAAGCATGATAAAGGACGCCACATTTTCTCGCCACAAGAATTTAACTTGCCCTTTCATCAAAGTAACGATTCGGTTTGTTTGATTTTGTGTTAGATTGAATAACTGAGGTTAAGCGACGTTTTTGATAGTATTTCAGTCATATCGCGGCGGTTGGAGCACCTTACGATAGATTCCTCGTATCTATAAAACCAGTACTACCACCATCCATTCCAAGCCCATCCAACTTATGTTTAAGATTATAGTTGGATGTTTGAAGTAAAAGATTAAAGAAATGTTGATAATCTAATCTTCTTTGATTTTTAAACGGCTTAATTTCAATTAATTTCATATTGCTATCTTGATATAGTATGTTAAGTATTAATTCATTTTGGGACATAGAGCGGCTGTTATCATTTTTATTTAATTATTCCTTTAGACTTCAAAAGCCGCTGTGAGATTTTCATGGACATCTTTTTCAACCCATGGCCAAGTAACCTGTTTTGTGACAGTTTTCCGGACGCGAACGACACTCGGATATGTATAGGGTACCAGGAAGCTAGAGAAGAAATCCCACCAGAAGGTGATAAATTTGTCCACTATGTTTCTGATTTTCAGAGTGAACGAATGAATGAATGTTGTTTCATGACCATTCGACCTCTTTGATCATGTTGGGTACATTACAATTAACTGAAAAGGAACATTTCTCAAAAACTGAGATGGTTTTAAACGGTAAAACCTAGAATCAAATAACACTTATACTAGAATTGTAAACTTTAACAATTATTTATCAAAACTGTTTACGAACAGTAAAAATATGGACAATCATAAACAGTTCTATAAATTGCTTATATGAACCTAAAATTATATTTTGCTGTACAAATTAATAGCTTTCAGATAATCAAAAATTAGTTCCGTTCTAACCCTTTAAAAAGCTGCCCCATAAAACCAAACTTGAAAAATCTTTGCATAGTATTAAAAAAAGATCAACGCAGTCATTGAAAATATGTTTGGCAGTAAGAGTTCTGATTTTCAGATGCCTTAAAATTGTCAGGGAAAAAACTTCTTTTTTCATTATGTTTGATAATGTTTACCTCGGATATCTTTCATCTGTAGACTTTTTGGTGACATCAGTAAAAAATCCTATGCTGATAAGCAAAACTGATGGGTCGGTAGCCACGCCCACTGACCTCCGGTAGGGAGTTCGTGTTAGATATTATATAGAGGATAATCAACTGGTTATTCCAGATATGAAAAAATATTTCACGAGGATGCGTTGTTAGGCGTTGAAAAAACGAGTGCCCAGCACGATTTTTTTTAACGCCTAACAACGCATCCGAGTGAATTTTTTTTTTTCATATCTGGAATAACTAGTTGATTATTCTATTTATTATATACCTTATTATTTTATTGTTTATTAAAATATCGAAACCAATCTGTTTGATAGAATCTTTATATTGTCACTGTTTCGGAAGAAAATAGTTCCTAAATTACGGCAGAGAGTGAAACTGAAAAGTGTTATCGTCACTCCAGTGACGATATCAAAATCTATTACTCTGAGAAATCCCAAGATTTCACAGCACGGTATATAATAAAGGGAGTAATTTTGCAAAATGTGTGATTAGTAACTTGTTACTAAAAAGTAGAATTATTGGTTGACGAGGTAAAACGCGGTAACTGCAGTTTGAATAAGCTATAGTTACGACGTTTAAGTCGTCTGACCAGCAAAATGCTTCACATGAAAGGAACAAAAATTGCAATTTTATTTATGGTAGTTGCTAGAAAATAACACGATCACTGTTTCACCCCTAAAGAAGAAAAAAGCTTTTGACAACATTGTGGAAACGAAAATTGAACTAAAAATTATATTGACTTCTAATCCCTATCTCTTGTAATATTGATGAACAATATGATTAAATAAATAGTAATTAAAATTACTCTTGATCCTCAAAGTTGAATGAAAACATGTTCTATAAATGCTACAGAATGCCCAATCAGTCAGTACAAGTGTGACAATACGACCTGTATTCCCACCCGGTGGCGATGTGACGATTATAATGACTGCGCGGACGGAACAGACGAGCAACCATTAGAAACAACCCTACCTGTCACAAAATGTGGTAAGTTTACACAAAAATTGCAGATGTGTAATACACGATTCTAGTTAAGCTTTTTACATTATCATCATTTTTATGTACCCTAACCCTGTTCATGTTGAACCCGGAAATAGGCATATTCCTGTTTTGGCAGGTGGTATAGAGAAAGATCAGCCTGCGCCAATGCGTAATCTGATCTTAGTCTACATCACCTGTTCGTCCCTTTCAAGCAAGAGCTATATACAAACTAATTTCAAATGAATCATTTACGGTAAACTGTGGATTCGGTTACAGATGATTGAATTGGATACTATGTAATTGAATATTGAATGAGCAGTCATTCCAATTTTATATATTGCAAGATTGTCCTGCTGAAACAACATTTCTAGATGACATTTGACGATTGGTCATGGAATACCGAATTTATTAAACGAGTCATTTAAAATCATATAAAAACGAGGTTCTCTTGAGTTTTTATCTGTTTTAAATGACGAGTCAGTTAATAAATTTGTGATTTTATCAACACGAATTTGATATTCCATTTATATAATGACCTTCATTCTTTAAATGAATTACTGAAAATAAAAGAATCCATCGATATATGATATTCCGCGAAACATGTAACGCGGTTTGTAAAAATACGGCGTTTTCATTTTGGCAGTAATGAAAGGGCCTTTACATGGGCTTCAAATTCATTTGCATACTTATTACACTAGTGAATATCACTCGTGTAATATTCAACGTTTATATCAATCCCCGGGCCGTAGGTCACTTACAATATAGACTATATACCAAGGAAGAACCTTATAAAGCATAAATAGTTTGGTAGAAACTGCAGGAACGTAGGTTATGTTATAAATCTCATTTCGGCGTGTTTCAGCCCGCTGTCCTGACGATATGTTCCGCTGTACATCGGCCTCCGCCATCTGCGTTAATCAAACAGGTCGATGTGATGGTAAAGAAGACTGTAAAGGGACGGGGGCAGACGAAATGGATTGTGGTAAGGTTTTAACCCATTGCCAGACGACAATTTTTTAGACTGGTCCAAATTCAAAGAATATGCAGATGGCAATTCTAAATGAATGAAATTAAAAAAAAAAACACTTTGTCTTTTAGGATTGAAAACATTGTGAATAATTAAAATAAGCAATTACTTCATTTCAATATATTTTCAAGGCTTTCTTTAGAGGGGGCGTTTAAAAGCGTCATATGGTGTGAATGTTTGTTAAATGGGGGGGGGGTTAACCCTACTTTTCAACAGTATTTAAGTCATATCGAGCACCTAACCATCGATTCAAAAATCACAATACTATCACTTCATCCTTTCCGAGCCTCAAGCTGCTCATCCCACTTAGGTTTACGATAATCAAGCTTTTTGTGGGAGACAAAAGCCGGAAAGGAAATTTGCAGTGACCGGGGCTCGAACCCGGGACATCATAATTGAGAGTCTGAGGCGCTGTGGCCGCAGCTGTGCGAGAACGCTTTCAAGTAATTCTTAGCATTCAGATCACATTGCAGTGTTCTTTTACGGCGTTTATTACGTTGTATAGATGCTTCGTCGAGACTCTATGTGATCTTGCAGTGACTTGTTAAAGTCCAAGGTCTATGTTTCTATTCAAATAGCTTTCAAATGAAAGATGGTGTAAAATGAATTGAAGAAAATCTTTTGTCTCAAACATCGTACAACAGATTTTTAAAGTTATACGAATGAGGTCTCACTCGGCCAATGATATAATGTCTAATGTATATTGTTCTTGTAACTAAAATAGATTTTAGTATGTATTTAAATATGTTATCTTAATCTAGGCATTCAAAGGTAGTTTTTTTCAGTCGAAATTTTTTGCGTAGGAATGTAACAAATACTTATACGTGAAGGCAAGAAAATTATTTACAATCCTGTCAAAAAAAAAAAAAAAAAACACTTTCTATTGATACTGTCTTTTTTCAGTTAAGTTAGATGACGGTGGTAAATCTGGTATCCTGCGTATCTACAATCCTCTCTCTTCAAGCTGGGAGCCAGTGTGTGCTGATTCCTGGACCCAAGTACAATCTAAAGCTGTGTGCGCACAATTAGGGTACCGGTAAGTACTAATTAACTTGACGCACTCGTTCCTTCGGGTAAAAAGATACCACCTGAAGGAAGAAATAGAAGGCTTGATTGACTTTTCTTGTGGATAAGTTATGAAGCCAAACACTTTAACTCTTTCCCACACATCAAAATTTTAGACTCGTCCAGTTGCATACAATATTCTTCAGATGATGTCATTTTGAAAATATTTGTATTTTGGAGTAGAAAACATTGTGGATAATGAAGAAATTGCTTGTGACAAACAATTTCTTCATTATCCAAAATGATTTTTCTATGTTGTTTTCTTGTTGTTTTCTTGATGTGCATTGAGTATACGATCAGTATACTGTCTGATAAATCTACTTAACCATAGTCATGATGAACCCGGGTTGTTACTGTTTTGGCTGGAGGTAGAGACTTTGATTTGCCTGCTCATATTTGAAAGTCTGATCTTTATCTACACAAACTGTATGTCCGAAAGTCAGAAAATTGTTTGAAGCAAGCAATGTATTCATTTAAAACAATGTTTTCAAAATCCTTTTTTTCTTCCAGTCGTGAAAACGCGTGTTTGTGTGGGGCCTTGTTAAATGTTTTCTTTTTTGAGAACAAACTTTTAGCAGTAACATCATTCCCAGCATGCATATATATAGTACTGTTTCAAATCTTTTGACAAATGATCAATTCAAAACGAAAAACTTATTGGTTATTCGTTCCTATTTATCATTTTTAGTCAGCTGGCAACACATGAGAACGTTTCCACATCAGACGGTTCTGTATTTGTGTTGAGTTCGTTGAGGCTGGACGCGGACCCTATGTATATCCAGAGTAATTTGACAAGATCGTAAGTGCATATGTAAAAAATATACTATGTCTTAATCTATTACCAGATTCTAAATTTTTGAATGATCGAAATTGAAAGAAGTTGCAAGTATGTTTTAAATTTTGTGAAATTTGAGATTTTTCAACTTTCCGGGTTAAAAACATTTTGTTTTATCTTGGTTCGCGCAATTTCTTCATTTTACACAATGTTTTACTAATTGTTTTTCTTAAGAGGCGTCAAAACGTCATTGTGTGGTAATGGGTTAAATTAGAAGTGGGAAACCCCCACTTTTTGCAAGGATAATTTAGGAATAAACTTGATTTCACACAGTTTGTTCATGGTCTTACATTCATACCTCCGCGAAAATATATATGTAAATAATAACTGAAACAAAAACAAAATTCACGAGTCTTCACAAACAAGTTTTTTTACATTAAATGTTTGCTGATAGGTCTAAAACTAAAGCTTTCCGCTGGTTAGCGAACGAAAATTTGTAACTAAACCTTGAATTAGTTGTAGTTAGGACGTTTTGATTGTCCACCATCAAATTACATTTTATATTTCAGCGGCACTTGTTCAAGTGGAAAGGTGGTCAAAATAACGTGTTCAATGCCAGGTAAGCTTATTATTTTGCATTTTTAGCTAGCAAAGCGTCAGCTTTGATAGCTTAAGTTAACAGACAAAATTTTGAGCTTTACTCAGAGTTCAAACGAGTGTAAACTGCCTCTGGAGGCTTAACCACTGAATCCACTGAATGCCTACGCCAAAAAAGCAGTTCTTGTGTATTACTCAAGTATATTGTGCCAAAATGACTGACCATATCTTCGTAGAGAACACCTTCAAAAGAATGCTATACAACCCATTCCCATTCAATCCCGCTTTTTAAGAATCCCCCCAAAGGTTTTGGAAAACATTGTGGATAATGAAGAAATTGCTTGTAACAAGCAATTTCTTCAGTGTTCACAATGTTACTACCCTTCAAATGGCAAAGAAGATAACATTACAAAACAATGCTTTGCTAGCTTATAGTACTTTCAGTACTTTGATTGTTAACCCATTATCGGACGATCGACTTTTCGCGCGGTCAAAACTGAAAGAACTACCATACTACAAATGCAAGTTTACGAAATTTTAGATTTATTCAATTTTCTGGGTATAAGCATATTGGAAAATGAAGAAATTGTTCGTTGCAAACAATTTCTTCTTTTTCCACACTTTCCCAATTGTTTTTCATGGGGGCGTAAAAAATCGCCAATGTATGGGTATGGGTCAATCTATTATTAGACGACAAACTTTCAGCCCGGTCCAAAATTCAACTAAGTTACAGGCTACACTTTTTGGTTGGCAAAATTTTAACAACCTTTGTCCATTGGATTAGAAAACAGTGTTGATAATTAAGAAATTTCTCTTATCGAACTCTTTCTTAATTTTCCACAATGTTTAGCAAAACCTTTTTCTTGAAGGTTATAAAAAGAGGGATTGTGTTGGAATGGGCTTTATGTCACACATTCAGAAAGGAAACCCTACATTTTGACTCGATCAAAGTGAAGAAATCTTCCAAACCATTTATTTTTTTACCTTAAGATTTTGTTTTTCAAGAAAAAAGCTTAAAAATATTTCAGAAATGAAGAGAATATTTTTTATTTATTTGTTTGTTTTCATTGAGATATGAGACTAAAAATTAATCACACTGTATGAATTCGCGAAGCAGATTCATACATTGTGATTGATTTTTTAGGTTCATACCTAAATCAAATAAAAGATATTCTATCGAAGCGAAACATCCTGTCCGAATCAATGGGCGGGGTTAACGGAGTAAGTGGGCGGGGCGAGCGATTATTCAATTAAAGAGTGTCAATACATTTCGTTTTTCTAGTCTGTGGTATCCGGCCAGCGTACATCTTTGAACCTTTACGAATAGTAGGTGGGGAGCGAGCAAAGCCTGATGCCTGGCCTTGGCAAGTGTCAATGTACGGTGGCTCTGATTATAAATACTTCTGTGGGGGCTCGATAATCTCTGATAGATGGATTCTGACAGCCAGCCATTGTATAGGAGGGTATGTACTTGTAAATGTGAATTGGTGGTCTGTTTTTAGCGAGTAAAGTAGAATTGTTGTGAAAGTTACAGTGCTCGAACATCGTTTTATTTGTAAAACCTTTCTCGTATTATTTGGTTTAATCCATTGCCAAACGATAAATTGTTAGCGTGGTCCAAACTTGAAGATGTTGCAAACAGCAATTTTTGATTGATGAAATTTCAACAATTCTTTGTTTTTGTTTTTTTTTTGTATAAAATATTGTGGATAATGGAGAAATTGCTTGTAGCAGGCAATTTCATTTTCCACAATGCTTTGCATAGCTTTTATTTTGGTGTCCGAAAACGGGTTTGTGTTAGAATGTGAAAAGGGGTATTTGAAAGCCCTTGACTAAAATATGATGGAAATGTCTTCCAGAAAAAGAGAAATTTGTTATTACCAGCGATTTTTCCATTTTTCACAATGTATTCTAAATCTAATCTTAAAACTTTTCATTTTCAATTTCCAAATTTGATTTAGTCGCCTGCAGTTTTTTTATCAATTCGTGCCTTTATAAACTCTTATTTTACTAACCTTATTTCTTGTTCAATATTTCATTCATTCGATTTATTGTCGATAAACCGTTGTTTTGTGGTTCAAATCCAATATATTTTAAAAATGCGACAAGCCATTCTGAAATATTTTCGTCTTTTTTTTTTTATTCCAGACGCACCGACCCCCAATATTTCTTACTAAGGGCAGGACAGCCGCGAAGAGACACGTACTCCCCCTATCTTCAAGAATTAGAAGTGGAGAAGCTCTATCCCCACCCACAATACGACCCACAAACAGTAGATAATGACATAGCACTTATTTACCTTAAAGACACCATTAAACTGAATGATCACGTGAGACCTATTTGTCTACCTCGCATGCGCAAGAAAGTTCCGGTTGGCACGCGGTGTACAGTTATTGGGTGGGGTAAACGGAATGAAACAGGTAAACTACAATCATTTAACGACTGATCTCCTTTACATATTTCTTGAGTTGTAAGGAATACTTCAATCCATTCCCTTTTAATCCAGCTCTTTTACTCCCCCCCCCCCCCAAGAACAATAATTGGAAAACATGGAAAATGAAAAAATTGCTTTTGCCAAGCAATTTCTTCGTTTTCCACAATGTTTTCTACCCAAAAAGTTGAGGATTTTTTTTAAAAAAAAGTCATTGAATAAAAATTGTCGTCTGCAACTTCTTTCAATTTCGACCAGTCTAAAATTCGTTATCTGTGAATGGGTTAAAATACCGTTTTTTTATTCGCGTATCATTTTACTTTCTATCGATTAGATTCAAACCGTTGATTAATATTTCATGTAACAGTATGAAAACTTAAGCATTCATTTTTTTATAACGTACATCACCCATTTTTGAAGACGCTTTGCTTAATTCCATCTATAGTTATTAAATAGTTTTTAGCTAGCAAAGCGTCAGCAAAATTTTGAGTTCTTCTCAGAGTTCAACGAGTGCAAACTGCCACTGGAGGCTTACGCCATAAAAAGTAGTTCTTATATCAGAAATACTGCTAACTCTGAAACTGCTTTTTATAGCCACGTGAATTAACTTTATTCAACTTTAGACAACTCCTATAAAAACATGCTATTTAACCCAATCTCACCAAATCGCGCTTTAGAAACACCATATGAAAATAGCTTTTGAAAACATTGTGGACAATGAAGAAATTGCTTGTAACACTGTTTTCTACCCTACAAGACAAACGTTTTTTATTCCATTAAGCATTATAATCTTTGACAAAGAATATTACTTAATTAAAGCACGCTTTGCTAGCTTACAGTACTTTCAGTACTTATTTTTTTTTTAGATTTATATCGTAGTGGTACCGCAAAGATATGTCTATGCCCCTCCCGAATCTCGCTGAATACTATATCAATGGGAAAACATTGTGTAAAATGAATAAATTGCTTGAACCAAAACAGAGAGTTGAAATCAAAGTGCCGTACGCACTGTAATTGGTCGTCACTGAGAAATTAGACATATCGTTGCATTCCGACTTTAGAATTAGGGTCAAACAACTTTAATTTCTATTACTTTCACAACACGTAGGTTCTATCCTAGTGTATGATATTTCCGTGAATGTTATTATTTTACACGAACGTAAGACCTTTAAGCATCATGGGTACCGACAAATAAGCAACTTTTTGTGAAAACTAAATTTTTAAAAATTCTCGATTGTTATATAGTCATAGTTAGACCATCCCTGCAAGCTTTTTCTATAAAGCCAAAACAGAAAAATTATGGAAATATGATAACATAAGTTTAAGAGCAAATGCTGACAGCAGGTTCATGAAATTTAAAAACCTTCCTTTTTCTGGGCAGAAATTAACAAATTCCTAAACAGCGCTGATTATAAACAAAGGAAAATACAATTGATACTATTATTAGGGCTAATTCTTTAGACAGCTTGAAAACATAATAATCAAATTTGCTCTCCAGAAGAACTTTCAGTATTTTGATTAAATTATGGCTGGAAAATAATTGAGTGACAGTATCATCTTTGTTTACACCTCGATATGATTGAAAGAAAGGGTTGGTTAGACGCGTTCATTACTAGCGGAAAATCCTCTTTAAAGCGTGTGACCGTCCAGCTTTCCTTTACTCCTTTTGATAATTCTTTACTTGTAAAATGAAATGATATTGTTTCTGTTTTCCCGTCAAAATACGTCCAGTTGGGCTGAAGGCAGTTTTGGTAAATTGCAGCGACACAATCTCGAGTTTATGGTCTACGACTAATTAAAAACTAATTGATCGATTTATTGAATGGGGGTTTAACGCCACATTTAACAGTATTCCAGTCATATCGCGGTGGCTTGAGCACCTAACAATGAATTCCTGGTATTTCTCACACCAGTATCACCACTACATCCTTTCCCAGCCTCCAGCTGCTAACCCACTTGTACAATTATCCAACCATTGGTGAGAGAAAAATGTCGGAAAGGATATGTGCCGCCGCCGGGGATCGAACCAATGACACCCCGTGATTGAAGATTATGACTCTGATGCGCTCCCGACTGCGCTATGACGCCGGCTCAGAAAAAAAGAAAAATCTAAAATTTAATAACTTTAAATCGTCGTTTGCAACTCTCTTCAGTGAATATATATGTTTTAAATGAATTTTGATAATTTTCTACAAATGACGTAAGAAAAATCGCGAAAGTTTTAAATGGAGTAAATTTTTCGATGACCATGGTTGTATAATTGAAACTTTGCATATTTTCGCTTACTTACTGTTGTAGTAACACTCATAAAATCGTCCGCAAAAATTAGTCTGCATCATTCATCTGTCCTGGCTTATTTTTCAGTTATTACATATGAACGAGAGATGAAGCAAGTGAAACTTGAGGTCGTTAACCAAAGTAAATGCGAGGACCTGATAACCGGAGCCGATAGGAAAGTTCCTTATATACTGAATGATAAAATGTTCTGTGCAGGGGGCGCTCTAGGAAACGACGCGTGCTCAGTAAGTCATCTTTTATAGTAGACTGGTACCACTATCGACTTTAATAAAGCCGACAGGTATGCACCGATTTTCGGTACATACAAGGAAAGCCTGGTCCGTTAGTTTTTTTTCCTTACTAAAATCGAAAACGAGACTGACGCATGCGCAGCTAATTTTGTTGAAAAATTTGGATACGCCGCGGGATTTCCATCCAATACGATTAAAATCTTCCTTTTGTAGTTTTTAATGTTTAAACATTTCTCACATCAACAATCGAAATTGTGTACGAGAAAAACCCTTGGAATGTCACCCTCTTATGTAAAATATATGAGGAACACCGCGTTCCGCTTCCGTCATATTGTTTACAAACAATCCATCACCCAATCAGATTCAATGTTTTGGTATACGTCATCAAATGCCCACCAGCCAATCTATTGATGCAGTCTTTTGGGATCTACCTGTCGGCTTTGTTAAAGTCGACTGCGGTACTTTTATAGACGACAAGTTATTTTACCCCACGTACGAAGCAGAGGGAGATATATTGGTTTCACCATGTCTGTCAGTCGTTACGGCCATTCTTCCATTCGTCCGTCCCTACAATGTTCGCTTCCTTGCCCCAATTGACTTAGAACCATGAAACTTGATACAATTATTGTCAATTAGCCAAGGAAGTGCCCTACTGTTTTGGGATCACGTGGTTAACAGTCAATGTCACTATTGAATCTGATTGAAAACTGTTACCGTGCTCTTACTCACAGGCCATTTGACCTAGGACTCTGAACGTTTATACAAATAATACCCATGGCTAAGAGAGGTTTCCAATGATTTCATTTTGTCAAAGGTCACCGTGGCAACTTGAGATAAAAAATGCTGATAAAGGTATAAGTGTCTTTGCGACAATTATTATTAGTCTTGGCGTTATAAGAGGAGTAGTGTGGTCATTGGTTGAGTATTTGTTATCTCAATAAATAGGGAATATTAAAACAGTGTGTTTTTCCATTTGTTGTTATCGTGTTCGAGAATCGTGTGTAGGTATTTTCGGTCTCGTCCAATAAAAAATACCTACAAACGTTTCGAGGACACGATAACAGCATATAGAAAAACCAAACTGTTGTAATATTCCTTTTATTATATACCTTTAGGACATGAGATTAGAAAATTCGCGAAATAACCAACTTTCCGAAAAAACCCGAACGTCAATACACAAAAAAGGAATCCGTGTTTAACGGTACTCGACGAATACGGTTTTTAGTACACACCAAATATTGATTTTTTTTCTGTCGAGTTGTATTCGATAGCCAGATTTTAATCCATATCTTTTATAGGTATATGATAAATAAACTGCAATAGGTTTGAAAATCAGATTCAGGTTTGTTTTCAGGTTGTTGAAACAAGGTCATAACTGACCCAGTTATTGCAAGACTTCTTTATGATTGTAGTATGTTGTATGTTTTCCTGGGTGTATCTTAGTGCCGATAATAGATTCCATACAGAAAAAGTGGTCTTGCTTGGATTCTTGCAAACTGGACACACGAGAAATTCCTCTATTCACCGAAAATCTTGAGCTCGCGCTTATAAAGCAAACTTTGATGCTACGCCTCGAGCAAGTGCATTGTGACTTTTTGAATAAAATCTTGACACTCAGAAACCGATTTTGTTTAAAAGATGAAGAGAATACAAAGCGGATTCATACATAAGTGTGATTAGTTTTATTCGTTTCATACCTCAACGATAACAAAAAATATTCTATTCATTTCTTATAATTTATTGACATCAAGCAAAAAGTTAGCAAAAACAAACAATCCCCCCAAATCTCACAAATACTTTACAATTTTTTATACATTTCTTATGGAACTACTTTGTGCGAAAGCATACAAAAGAGCTGCGTGCTTAACATTTTGTTCAAGGAGTTATGAATGATTCTTTTTGGCCAACTTACTTAAGCTGTTTTAAGGTATATATGAAAATAATAGAAAAAAACCCAACTTTGGACAGATGCCTCAGCTCGCGTTATCTTCCGATAGTTGGCATTTTTCAAATACTTACCTATCTAATGCGAGCATTCTGGGTTGTGTCATTCGTGACAACTCGACCGATTCCATGGAACTACATTCAAAATGTCTGCGCCTATGAAATGCTCGCTTTAATTTCTTGATGCCTCTTCTAGAAGCACAGGTAAGGCATAAATACTTTCGCAATTTTAATAATTATTTTTCTAATTAATTAGGGGCGACATTTAAGTTTGATTTCGCCACAAATATAGTTTTTAATGCAATTCTCCGCTTGCTACTTTTTAGCGATATAGTATGGAGTTATGCGTACGATGTAGTCATATTTATCCCAATCTGGATAAGTGATACGGTCCCGAAGACACGTCAAGCTCTGGATAATATGACATGCGCAGAAAACGCTCAGCTCGAGGTATCACAGCATTTAGATTATCATCTCACATACGCGAGTGAACGCATGACCCCTGTATTATTCTCTGTCATTTACTTGTACAATACAGCCTGAAAGATTTCGTTGACGATTGCCAATCTAATTTTGGCTATTTATATACACACATTTGGAGATGTGAAAGACGAGTCCATCGTATTTTCCCAATGCCATACCTCAATTTGTAGACTGGTTCAAACTCAGAATAGGTGCAGACAACCAGTTTTAATAAATGTAATTCTAAAATCTTTGTCTCTTGTGGTAGAAAACACTGCCGATAATGAAGAAATTGCTTGTGATAAGCAATTTTGCCATTTCGACAGTTTTTTTCCAAAGCTATTTTTCGGCAGGATTATGTTGGAATGGGTTAATTTAGTATCTTCCCACAATACGGCTTGTATCTGGCGTCTACTTATACCTTTACCCGTTGTTGTTCTGTTTTCAGGGAGACTCTGGCGGTCCTATCCTTTGTTCCCTGGATTACATGAGAGACACGTGGTACGTGGCTGGTATCGTGTCCTGGGGTGTGGGTTGTGCATACGGCGAGGTACCAGGCGTCTATACTGACGTCAGCGTGTACTTAGACTGGATCCGTAACGTCACAGGCTTGGCGTATTTGTAGCCTAGCATCATCAACTGTTGTTTGTTAACTATTACAGGTGTGTTCAAATATAGGATAAAAAATAAACTTGTGTTAAAGTGAAAAACAAATGTGTTTAGTATAACACCGATCATTTAGCCGAATTAAAGTGAGTGCTAGTGAACTTAGAAATAATACTGCGACATACAAAGGCAGAAAACTTATCATGTTAAAATAATGAAACAATTATTAGTAATTGCTCATTAAATCCGGACATTTTAAGGCAGTATGTTATGTAGCATGCGGAAAACGCGACAAGAGACCGGACTTTTGTAATGGGTTATGTACCAAAGACTCAATGATTTCTGTCTTCTTTAAAATGCCGTTAATATCAAACAAATACTGAAATGTTTCCAACGGAAATTATCTAATCCATTCCTACACAACATAATTTTAAACTGTTCTGAAGATGTTGCAGACGACAATTTTAAGCTGTTGGATTTTTTTCTTCGTCTTTTTGGATAGAAAACGTCGTGGATAATGAAGAAATTGCTTGGTACAAGCAATTTCTTCATTTTCCACAATGTTTTCAAATGCCCCTTTCTTGGAGGACGTAAAAAGGAGTGTTTGTGTGGGAATGGATTTAGTCAAGATTTAAATGTAGATGTCAACGGTATTCCGCGAAATATTCATTGTGAAAAGAAGACATGGGCATGATTCGTAAATCAGTGTAATTCAGAGTGAAGATTGCTGTATGGTGATACAAAATGGCCATCAACAAATAAAAACTGACAACATTGTCGATCTTATAGAAACAATTGTATTAGCATTTGAAGAAATGGCGTTTGTTAAGAAATATAATACATGGTCAACCGTCATATGTAAATAATAAGCTTGAATGTATATTTAGCTGGCAAAGCGTCAGCTTTGATAGCTTAAGTTAACAGACAAAATTTTGAGGTTTTCTCAGAGTTCAAACGAGTGCAAACTGCCACTGGAGGCTTAACCACTAAATCCGCTGAATGTCTACTCCAAACAAGTATTTCTGGTGTATACTCGAGCATGTTGTGGTCAAAATGACTGGCCACATGAATTAACTTTATTCGAATTGTAGAAAACATCTTCAAAAGCATGCTAAACAACCCGTTCCCATTCAATCCCAATTTTAAAGAAACTCCCAAAAAGGCTTTGGAGAACTTAGTGGACAATGAAGAAATTGCTTTTAACAAGTGTCCACAATGTTTTCGGCCCTACAAATGACAGAGAAGATTACATAACATGAGGACCATGATGGTCCTATATCGCTCCCCTGAGTATGATGGCTCAAGGCGTAATTATATAATATACAAAGTATCAAAGCTCTACACCTAATCATTTTGGAGAAGAAGATTTTTTAAAGATTTTCTCCTTTAATTCTAGGTATAGAAAAGATCCAGCTAATTTCAAGAGTGCTGTTATTCTTTGAAGTACTTAAGTAGAGGGTCAATAGGCATTAAGACATACCAAATATCAAAGCTCTAGGCCTAATGATTTACATTTTCTATGATATCCTTCATAACTCCTTTCTGGTTCAGGAGAAGAAGAATTTTAAAGTTTTCCTTCTATATTTCTATGTAAAATCAGGGATGGCAAAGAAAAGGGCTAATTTTCAGAATACAAACATTCCTTGAAGTATTTTGGTAGAGGGTCAATAGATGATTATTCATACCAAATATTAAAGCTCTAGACCTTACGGTTTGGGAGAAGAAGATTTTTAAAGTTTTCCTTATTTATTTCTATGTAAAATCAGGGATCGCACAGAAAAGAGCTAATTTTCAGAATACGGTAATTCTTTGAAGTATTTTGGTAGAGGGTTAATAGATGATGAATTGTACCAAAAATCAAAGCTCTACGCCTTATGGTTTAGGAGGAGAAGATTTTTTAAGTTTATTCACTTCGTTGCCATGGTAACCAGAGTTCTTCATGGATTTCAATTCATTGAAGTATTTTGACAGAGCATGTCCTACAGATGATTTCTGTGAAGTTTGGTTGAAATTCCATGGTTAGTTTAGGCGGAGAGGATTTTTATGTAATTGTGAACGGACGCCGGACGATGACCGATCACAATAGCTCACCAGAACACTTTGTGCTCAGTTGAGCTAAACAAAACAAAGTTTTGGTAGCTTACAGTACTTTCGGTACTTTGATTTAACTGGGGGACTTGAAATATTCATCCTGCGATAATAGTGTATTATGGGAGATTGAGGTCACGTAAGTGTGTACAAGTGTTGATCTATCCTTAACTTGCATCATAATTGACGGATCTCTGGCAACGTCAACTGACCTCCGACAGGATGTTCGAATTAGATATTTGAATGTGTTATTTAAAAACAATATGTTAAGTAACATGTTACAAAAAATAAATTGTTGATTGACGACTTTCATGTTGTAACTACAGTTTGAATAAGCTTTAGTTACCACGTTAAAGTCGCATAATCACTAGAAATGATTGATGTGAATATTGGAGTTCAAAGTTCACTTCCGTTCCAAATGAATGATCTGATTGGTTAATTGATTTTTTATCATTGACAGCGGTGATCCGTCAGCTATAGCGACTGTCATAATATCGGCTTCCTTGAGATACCAAAGATTAAATCTCGTTTTATCTCGTTGCACACGAAACATAACCTTGCATTTAATTCGCCATTAGAATCTGTATAACAATGCTTACTGCTTCTATAAACTCATATAGTTTTAGTTTTGTCTTCTAAGATTCGTGCATTCCGGCTGGATTGAAATTTCTTTTTTAACTCAATGAGGTAAAAAGGTAACTACAGTTTATAAACCAATGAACGCAATCACGAAGACACTTATCCCAGTAAAAAAAATCTAAAACATGTGAATGAGTGATAAAGTCAGCAAGTGAATTCTGAAACTAATCATCTCTTCAAAATACGGGAATATTTTAACATTGAGTTTACTTTTTGCCTTTTTTTTCGGAAAGTTTATCATTTTATTATTGAAAGAAATTCTATTACGCTCGATGGAAATGGCAGATACATATGTGTGCCTGAATTGTCTTTGTTACTGGTGTATTTGTTTCAAAATGCTACTATGGACATAACATGTACTCGAATCTCCAAAATGATTACTGCAGATGAAATCAGTTTTCTCATGCACCCCGTAAAAGTCGCGATTATTGATTTATTGAAAGATAAAAAAAATGAGAGATTTCACGAAATGGTAGTTTCAAGTAGGGGAAACTCCTCATAGACGGGTAAAGACGCCTCGGCTGAGCTTTTGACTATTTTACACAAGACATAGTTGTGTATACATAATTAAGAATCAATAATTAACTCCGCTTATAGCGATAACCAATCGCGACAAAGCAAGTATACTGTTATATCCGGAAGCCGTAAAAAACAATGGCGCCTGTTAACCCATTCCCAGATAAAGACGCTTTTTGACGCCCCTCATCAAAAATAATTTTGAAAACATTGTGTAAAATGAAGAAATTGCTTGTTACAAGCATTTTCTTCATTTTACACAATGTTTTCTACCCAGAAAGTTGAAGATATCTAAAATTACCATAAATTTTAACTTGTCCTCTGTAACTTCTTTCAATTTTGAACAGTCTAAAATTTTCTTGTGTGATAATTAGTTAAGTCCACTATCAATTTCTTTTGTCCAGTTTCGTCAAACTTTGCCGACTGTTTATATTCATACTTGTAAATATCATTCTAAGTGTTTTTAAAATCACGGTTTATGAACTTAAACTATTGTATTGGTGTCTATCATCTTTTCTGTAACAATAAAATATAACGATTTCCATGGATACGAGTTATTCTTTTTAAAATTCATCAAGCTCAAAGTCCCTTTCATATGTGGCACATACCGCGAAATTACTTTAATGCTTTCCTGTTTTGCAATATTTTAGACCTGTCCAAATTCAAAGGTTTTTCGGATGAAAATTTAAAGTGAATTTAATTTGAAAAATAACTATTCAGTAGGACAGACAAAAATGTGGAAAACTTATCATTCAATAGGGTAGAAAACATTATGGAAAATGAAGAAATTGCTTGTTACAAGCAATTTCTTCTTTTTCTACAATGTTTTCTCAAATATAAAATCACAAGGATGTAAAAAACCGGAGATTAAACTGGAAAGGGTTATTGCCTTCCGCTGGATTATTGAGATTTCTAGGTGGATTGATTATCATCCGATAATTTCACGCACAAAATAAAACCAAAACAACAACAACAACAACAACACAACCCCCATCTCAAAAAAATAATAAAAGCAGGGTGAATTATCATAATGATAAACTCACTGTTTCGATAGATTGGTTCGGGAAAAAGTGTATTAAATTTTGTTTCATTTATCAATAATCCGCCATTCGGGAAACATACCTTTTGTTGTATACTGGTTTAAAGAGAAAACGATCTTACACAGAAACGATATAACATTGACATTCAGTTGATGGATCGCTGGCCCCGCCCACAGACCTCCGACAGGAAGTTCGACCTAGATAACAAACGAGTATATATTGCTAAATTTACCGGCAGCTACATCTAACAGAAATGAATATATTAATTGATTACCCTTAAATACATTTTGAATAAGCTGTAGTTACGAGATTTAGGTCGCCAAACAAAAAAAGAAAGAAAAAAACAAACAAACAAACAAACAAAAACCCACACAAACAAACAACAACAACAACAACCAAAAAAAAAAAAAAAAAGCGTGACAACTTATGTCAGAGTTCAAAGTTCAATTCCGGTCTAAATAAATGATTCGATTGGTAAATCGATTCTTTGATTGACAGATTAAGATCAACAAATCTTGAACAGAAATCGCTGAACATTTTTGTTTCCCCACATTTGCCTTAGACGAACACTCTCAAATGTATTAATTCATTCATACACAGCGACGCTATTCAACGTCCTTTAAGAAAAACAATTAGGGAAAAAATGTATAAAATGAAGAAATTGCTTGCAACATGCAATTTCTTCATTTTACACAATGTTTTCTACCCTGATTTCGCCTCATATCGGACGCTTTAATCCTTTACCGTTCAATCCCTGGTTTTTACGTCCTTTTGTTTTTATAATTGAGAAAACATTGTGGAAAAAGAAGAAATTGCTTGTGACAAGCAATTTCTTCATTTTCCATAATATTTTCTATCCTATTGAATGATTCGTTTTCAAATAAAATCGATTTTATTTTGTCGTCTGCAAATCCTTTGAATTTGGACAAGTCTAAAATTTTGCAAAACAGGAAAATGTTAAATCAGGATGCTAGGATTTCACCAATTTCTATTTATAATTTGAATAGAGTTTAAAACAAATTTGAATAAGAGAAGGATTGTAAAGATTTCTGTTATCACTTTATACAACATTGAATTTTGGAACAATTCTGATTTTGGCCGATGTGTGATAGTTTTATTCATTTTGATAGACCACCATTAGACAAGACAATACTGCAAGCAAAATATTTTTGAAAGAGACTCGTGTCTAACGAGTAGAATACTTTTATTAAATCTCTTTGTATAATCAGAGGTCTCACAACATAGGACTAATTCTAATATACCTACAGTCCAAAGTTGCATTTACTACTTTACGGAAATTTTTACATGCAAAATGTCAAATGGTCTTAAAGAAGAAGAATCTTAAAGATTTTTATCACAGAACAGGATCTGATCCAAGAGAAATACATGTAATTTATTTATTATTCATTATTTTGTAGAGGGGACCATAAGGTAATGCAAATTATTAAAAACTGTAGCATTTACAATTTGCAAGATTTCTGAAAATAGTTCCAATTGTTTCCGGGATCCCATTACAGGCCAACATAATTGACCAAACGCTGGCCCCGGCCACATACCCCATTGGCTCCGCCCATTAACTCCGCTTCATTTTTTACGACTTTATTTTGCAACAAACAAGAGGACCAGTGGCCCTGGCGCTCAGTGGAGATAAGGCTCCTTTTCTTCAAGGCCTAATACTAATAGGGTCGGGAGAAAACCTCCTTTAACTAAAATCAACTTTTTTGCCATGCCAACTTGCTTTCAACAGATTTCAAATCTTTTAGTAATTATTAAAAGGGCAACCTGAGGTATATTTTTGCCAAATTTTGTTAGTCTTGAGAGAGTTGCCTTCTTTATTTCCATTTAAATCCTATCACTCTGTGGCTCTGAAATTTTATCAATTTTGAAAGAGGTCAATGCACTGATGCTTCATGCAAAATTCAAGATCCTTCAACTTCTTGGTCAGGAGATGATTTTTTTTGTAATATTACTCTTGTTGTCATAGCAACATGAGTTTTCAACTGATAAATTTCTAAGTTGAAATTGGCCCAGTGTTTGGGAGGAGATGTAGATTTAAAAGTGTTCTATATTCTATTTCTATGTAAGCCTTACCCCCCCATGGGCTCCGCCCCTGGGGACCTGAGGGTGGTGAGTTTAATTCTGAAAGAGGTCAATGTACTGATGCTTTATGCAAAATATCGAGACTCTACTCCTTCTGGGTCATGAGTAGATAATTTCAGTTTTGTTACCATGGCAACCAGAGTTTTCATCGGATTTCAATTCTTTTAGCAATTTTCAAAGGGCACCACCCAATGAACATTTTTGCCAAAAGTGGTTGAAATTAGTCCGGCGGTTTGGGAGATGTTTTAAAAATCCTTCTTTATTTCTATATAAGTCCTACCCCACTGAGGCTCCATCCTTCGGGACCCGTGGGTGATGATTTTAGCAATTCTGAAAGAGGTCAATGGTCTGATACTTCATGCAAAATGTTAAACATTAGAAAGCGCCGATAATGTGCATAGTCAAAGGGGAATGATCCTGCCAAGTTCAAGTTCATAATTTATTGGGACCCCCTAAGCGAAGGTATAAGAATTTTACGTTAAATATGCTAAAGCCAAACGAACCTTCTTACATCGATCGTACACTCTATCTTCTATGGTAAAATTATAAAACAGGAGGGCCAAGACGGCCTTAAATCGCTCACATGAATGAACTTTCTCAAGCCAACCACTTCACTCTTGTTGACAATAGATATTTTGTCAAAAGTTTTTCATTTGATGAGTAGAAAACTGTTAATACTTCATACAAGATGGTGTGTCAATTTATCCAATGCGGATCGTCTTTCATGACCATTCAAGTATTTACAACAAAGTGCGATTGATTGAATGGGGTTTAACGCCATATTGAACAGTATTTCAGTCATATTGCGGCGGCTGGAGCACCTAACAATGGAATCCTGGTATTTCTCACACCAGTGCTATCACTACATCCTTTCCTAGGCTCCAGCTGCTATCCCACTTAGGTTTACGATTATCCACCTATTAGTGAGAGACAAATGTCGGACAGAATATGTGCCGCCGCCGGAAATCGAACCAATGGCATCCCATTACTGAAAATTAGGAGTCTGATGCGCTACCGACTGCGCTATGACGGCGGCTCGCATCGTGTTTAGATCCTGTTTTACCTTGGCCCAAGTTTAAATTGAACAAACTTCAGACATACTCATTACCAGACAGCAAAGTTTTAGACTGGTCCAAATTCAAAGACATTGCAGACGACAATGGAAAGCACATGTAATAGTTTCAAGGATAAACTCAGACGGCCAGGTTTGAATTGGTCAGTGATGTATAATGGAAAGAGAAAAGGCTAAAATGACAATTATTCACGTATACATGTATTTTATTTATTTTTTATTTCTCTTATTACATGTATCATTAATTTATATAGCAAACCTATCAATATGCGTTAACAAAATTGTTGTTTTCGTGAGATGGTCTAAGTGGCAGGTTTTACCTATGTGAGCGGGACAAAAACATATCTATACATTTATTGCCTAAAAAAATTATATTTTGTAATAATTATATTTTGACATCCAATTGCTAAAAGGGTGCAAGTGACAACGTAGTCATGAAATTGCGGCCTTTCAGAACTGGGACCGTAATTTGCCGTCTATGTTAGAGCAAAGTTTTGTCATCTATGTTAGAGCAAAGTTATTGTAAGTGGGCTTAGTAATAAGGATAGTTATGACCTAAAAAACTTAACTCAAAATGGTAAGTATTTGCGAAAAGACATGATTATCTAATCTGAGAAAAAAAGGGGAAAACATACATAATTATATACTTATGAAGTATAATACAATATCAAAACACAAATTAAAGTTTAATTTACAACTTTGAAAAAAATATCAACTCTTTACCCATTTGCACATAATGACAATTTCTTATGTCCTTTACGAAAAAGCATGGGAAAAACACTGTGGAAAATAAAGAAAATGTTGTAAAACGGGTCAAAATGTTGCCTTTTCTGGCATGTTATAAATAGATACATTGGACTAGGAAATTGATAGATAACTGTGATAAAATAAAGAAACCGAATACGAGTTAAACTCGAGTGTGTTCAGTGGCAAAAAAGAACATAGAAGCTTTTTTAGCTAGCAAAGCGTCAGCTTTGATAGCTTAAGCTAATAGACATAATTTTGAGGTAGTCTCAAAGTTCAATGAGTGCAAACTGCCACTGGAGGCTAAACCACTAAATGCCTACGCCATAAAAGTAGTTCTTATCGACAATTTCAAATTTCTAATCTGTTTATCTCTTTTGGTAGAAAACAATGTGGAAAATGAAGAAATTGCTTGTAACAAGCAATTTCTCCATTTTCCACATTGTTTTCCTCAACTATTTTCATGAGGAGGAAGAATTGTGGGGGATGAGTTAAATGCATGGTTACTTTAACTTCGTTTCTTTTTCATAATAATGTTTGAAAAAGAAGATTACTGAACAAAACAATACTTTGCTAGCTAGCAGTACTTTTCAGTTCTTTGATTTATACAAGCATCTCAAAAAATGTACATTTGGAATAGCTTGAAAAAATTTCAAAATGTATAGAATTATTAGAAATTAATATTTTTTTCAAAGTTGGCAATGCAATAACACAGGAAAAACGACTAGCCAGAATTTCTACAGTTTAAGTCAAAAATTCCCTCCCTTTATTTGATTTTGAAAATAAATTAATACCTAAAGTATAAAGGTTTTAAGTCTTGAAAACCGAGATAAAGAAAGATGAAAATATCCATTAGCACAGGTTTGTTACTAGTGTTGAATATAGTATTGTGTTTCAAGGAGACAAATAGAGAAACAACTTCCTAAATTTGCCGTCATTCATGGTGTAAAGACATGGTGTAAAGACGCATGGTATCTTAACATGGCATAATCCAATTACAAAAAAATCAATCATTCTTTCTCATGTTCAAAAATTATTTAAAAACAGTCTTTCTATCACACAATAAATCTGTTTGGAACAATCTGAACATCAAATATATCTCAATGTTAAAATCCATCTAAATATTACACAGATCATGAATGTTTTGTCTTGCCTTTTCCTTATCTCAAACAAGATAGCAAATACAGAATTTTAGTGCTTTCAAGACTATAAAAAGCCCCTTCACCAACTTAAAACAAATGAAGAAAAATACAAAATAAATGAACATGACTAATGCAGAGATAATTTCTTTTCAATTAATGTTGTGTAATTTCTCAGTAATATCTAACCATTATCAGAGATGAAGTTATATATACATATATACAAAATGGTTTCAACGATTTAGGTTTGTATCCTCAGTATGATTCTTTTCTTAACTATAGAAACAAATCAACTTATTTTCTCATAGATTTTTTCGGCTTATAGGAAGCAGGAGGGGTAATTGATAACAAGATTTATCATTCATGAGATAATTGCCTTAAGGTTAATCATAATTGGTTTCTTTTTTGACCTGCATGAAGATTCACTGATAGTTAAGAAAAGATACAATAAATATTATGTATTTGTAAATTTTTGATACTCTTTCATGCTTTGAACATACGTAGCATTAAATGCTGATTAAGTCAATTTATTCATTTAGTAACATGGGAATGAAGTCAATCTTTATCTTAAAATGCAAGTTGAGATTTAGGAGTAAATTTTCAGAGGGATTATGCACTTCTTTCTATCTTTGGACATATGTTAACCCTTCATTTCTAAGGGGCATGATGAAAACTTGATGCAATGCTACAGAAAACTACTTTTAATGTTTTTCAAATATTCAAAATAAGTGGCTGAAAAACTTTTGCTTTCTGTCAGCATTGTATATCCAGCCAATATGATCGAATGGAGCCAGCTCCATATTTTATCATTTTTTTTCAATTTTCTGTTGAGACATATGATCACAATAGATTTTATTAAAAGTCAGCAAGAATTATTGCTGGGAAGGGGCTTACATTCAATGCAAGTAAATTATAGATTTTTGTCATTGATGAAAAATCTTCAAGGCAATAAAAAAATGTGATGACAGTATGCACAGTAAAGTTTTAGAGGGAAAAAAGCTAACAAAAATACTTAATGGCACAGGAATGGAAGATTTGAAATGCAACCCACATTTTTAATTTAGCAGAAAAATCTGAAGTTTTCAATAAAAATTTAAACTGTTTCAAAAAAAGAAAAAAAGATAAAAAGCTTATTGTTGTTAAAGCTATCACATTAGACGTTTTTTTTTCATTAATGAAAATCATATACATGTACTTGTTTTGAAATTCTTCAAAAATATTTTTAACCTGAAACTGAATCTTGCAAAATACATATAAATAATCATTACTCATTAATCTTTGCTCATGGAACAAAAATTCCTTCATAGAAAATCTTCAGGTATATCATTTTATAAGTATGTTTGAGAATATGGCCGATCTTCATTATTTGTCTTTCTAGCAGGTCTTAGATGGTACTTGTACTATCAACATGTCATATAATTTGATGAATGACTTTTTTAAAAAGTGTATTGTTGGTTTTCTCCAGGTTGCCAGATGAGCTTATGAGTTTTTTTTCTAATTTAACAACATATTGATCAAAGAACTCAGAAAAGTATTATAAAAAAAAATCATCTGCATATGAAAATAAATTATCTGGCAAGCTACGTCTTTCACCTTAATATCACTTATACTAAACCATTCATTCAACAGAAATATTAAAGTTTGGTGGTTCAGAAAGTGAAAAAAACGTGTGATTAGATAATAGGCACTTCAAACAGAGTGTATATCTTGATATACATATTTGGTAATAAGTATCTTTTTGTCTGGCCTATTGGCCAAGTGGCCAGGGAGCTTGTCTCATAATCTGACGGTTGTAGATTCAAGACCCACCGCAGGCAGGTTATGTATTATGATAGAACATTTTACAGAGCCTAAGTCCACCAAGCTGTCAAAATTGGTACCAGTTGTTTAAATCAATTTCCTCTTTCTCATGTGCAGTAACATCTTATATCATCTAGGACCACTATGAAATAAATAAGCTATCTCTTTAGCATGTTATCGAGTAACACAAAAATGTCAATCTTTATTGTATGGTCTATTGCAGTTAAGCTTCACAAAGGTTGAACTGAGCTTCAATAAGAGGAAGTTAATTTATTTTCAAAGTGTAGAATTTTACTTTCCATACATCAAGCCCAATGTTGTAGACACCCATTAGAATCATCAAGATGACATTATTGGGTACCCACAACATAGGGTTTGGATGAGATTTAACAGATTTTTATTGTCATCACACCCCTTCTCATCTAGGGGTTCGCTTTTTTATCTAATTCTATGTACACATATCTGAACTGAAATCCATAATTTAGTTAATTTCAAGATGGTTCCAAAGCTCCATTGCAACAAAGTTTCTATAAACTTGAAAACGCAAGCACAAAATTTTTGTCTTTGTAAGGCAAAAAGCCATGATTAAGTTCTAAGAATCATAGCAATGAAAGACTTTTAAGCAATCAAAAGCTTAACCCATTTCCACACAATCCTACTTTTCTGGAGCCTTAAGGTAAAAAACTTTTGAAAACATTGTGGAAAATTAAGAAATTGCTTAAAACAAGCAATTTCTTCATCATCCACACTGTTTTGCACCACAAAAGATTAAGATTTTTAAAACTTCAATATTGACAATGATTTCCATCCTAAAGATAATCAAACTACTAAAAATTGTCTACATTTTCTTTCAATTGCGTCTAGTCCAAAACCTTTTCATCTGGGAATGGGTTAAACTGTCTTTCAAACATAGCACTGTTGTTGTTATTTTTGGCTTAAACATTAAACCATGTAACCAAAAGACTCATGGGTAATGAAAAAACTTCAATGTATAACAATGAGAATTGATCTAAAATGGTTTCAGAGTTATGTAAAGGGAGAGGTCATATAATATTCAAACTTCTTTCAGTAAATCCTATCATGTTATATGCTGGTCCGAGGACCTTTACTAATACCATACTAGATAACCCATTATCATACAATCTCCTTTAACCCATTCCAACTCAATCCCTCCTTTTTACACCCCTCAAGAAAAAAACTTTGGAAAACATTGTGGATAATGAAGAAATTGCTTGTATCAAGCAATTTCTTCATTATCCACAATGTTTTCTATCCAAAAAGTTGAAAAAATTCAAAATTCCATCAACTTGAAATTGTCGTCTGCAGCTTCTTTCAATTTGGACCAGTCTAAAATATTGCTGTGTTGGAATGAGTTAATAAACTATGAAGAACTAATTAAACGAAACCATTGTTGGAAAATTATAAATTTCTTACAGAGGAACTGTTTTTCTAACAATATTTCCTAGGCTTTGGAGTACTCTGTACTTATTGTTTAATGTAAGTACACTTTGATCTAATATCTTATAACTCCTAGTTTAATTTTAGTTGAGTCTCTTAAGATCTGTAGTTTCTCCACCACAAAATAAATTTTGAGTATACGATTGTTTCACATGATTGCGCAATAAGTAGCTCTTTAAGAAAAATGTCTCAAATAGGTAAAATCATGTTGGAAATATTTTTATAACGCATGAAATGTTGGCATGAAATTATTAGAAATGAGGAGAATATTAATATCTATTATATATATATTTCTGTTTTCATCGAAGTAGGAAATAAACACCTAGTCACATCTTTTATTAATCCACTTCGTAACTTCATATGGTGTGATTAGGTTTTAAGCATTTAGCTTCAAAACTCTTTTAAAACAAAACTATCTCTTCATCTCTTATGTAAAGACATTAAAAAAGTTACAAAGAACTTGAGAAGGTTAACAGTATCAGCACTAAGTAACAAAATAGGATTCGAAGAAAGAAGGTTTCCTCAACGTCAACTCCTCCCTTATGTAAACTCTAGTCTAACATGAAATGATGATGAAATGATATGCTAAATGAGCGAATGGTCATTAAAGTTCATCGTGAACTTCTTGTTCAAGGTCTTCTTCGTCGTCTTCTTCATCTTCTTCATCGTCTTCTTCCTGCAGAAACCAAACAATGATATTTTAAACTGGTTCAAATTCAAAGTAGTTATAGACAACAAATTTTAAAGTCGGTTAAATGTTGACTTTTTTGTATTTTTGGGTAGAAATCATTGTGGATGATGTAAAAATTGCTTGTAACAATGTCCACAATGTTTACTAAAGCTTTTTTCCTGAGAGGGTTTAAAAGGCGGGATTGAGTAGGAATGGGTTAACCAGGAATTGGTTAACCCGATCCCACCCAATCCCGCTTTCTTATAACCCCACCCTCCAAAAAAACAAACTTGGAAAACAATGTGGACAAACAATTATTTCTTTGTCCAGTATGTCTCTTGCCTGAGTCTTCAGTCCCACTTTGTTGATTTTCAGTAGCGCAAAATGAATGAAGAAATGTAGGGCTAAAAGCACCAAAACAGCAATTTTATCTTTTTTGATAATTTAGTTAGATTTTTTGTGAGGTTATAAACTGAAAATTCACCATGAAATGGAAAGCAGCAGAGCTACAGATAGAGGGCGAAATTTGGATTTCAGATTTGAATAAATCAACAATGATGAAATAAACCCTATGTTGTTGGTACTCATTTGAATCGTCTCATTGAGACAATTCAAATGAGTCCCCACAGCATAGGGTTTTATCGAGAAGTAAGGATTTAAGAATGTTGCTACCCATTCTTATCTAGGGCTCTGAAGCCGTAAAGAAAAGTTAACAATTCTCTATATATAACATACCTGATCCATAGCAGCACCAGCTAAATCTTTAGAACATCCCTTCTCAAGGAAGGACGAGAGGGCTTCTAGGGTTCTATCACCGTTATAATCTATTGCCTGAAGAGCATTAATAATATATGTTAACACACTCCTACTCCTCATAATATTAGATCAGGCCAATTTCAAAGAAGATGCAATTTCAAATTTGGAGAAATTTTAAGAAACTTTGTCTTTCTTGGTACAAAACATTGTGGATAATAAAGAAATTTCTTGAAAAGCAATTTCTTACTTTCCATCATGTTCCAATTTTTTCTTAGTAACATCAAAAAGTGTTAAGAAAAACTGTGTGGGAATCATTCAAAACACTTTTTACCTGAAACCAGACAAAATTTTTAGACTGGTCCTAGTGAAAGAAGCTGAGGATAGCAAGAATGTGTTTGTGAAATTTAAAAATCTTTTTAAGGTGACAGATACATACTGTTTACTAAGAATAGTCTGCTCAATTGAAAGGTAAGCTTATTCATGTACAACTTATAAAGGAAACTTTGATCATAGGCCATTCCTTCCATGAAAAAGTTTAAGAGGGCTAAGTTTAAAATTAAAGTTCTAATTTAAAACTGCAATTCTTAAAACTTTTATAGCTGAACCCGGAATATTCCAGTTTTCACAGGAGGTATAGGATAAAAACAGCCAGTATAAATGTGTCTTGTCTTAGTCTACTCTATCTATTTATCCCATTCAAGATCACAGCCATATTTGTAAAATGTATGGATTACTAAGTTTCAATAGACTGGGAAGGCAAGGGTAGAAATCACTCTATCTAATTACGCTGAATTCCTTCGGCATCTGATAAAACCTTGTAACTACAGTTGTTGTTCTTGTTGTTAATTACCAATTTGTAAAATCTTATTATTTGTTGGGCTAATTAAAATTGTAACACTTTGGTCATTTTGGGAAACTTTATCTTGATTATTGGGCGTCTGGTTCCGATTCTGCATGTCCAATTATTCAGTTCCCCCAGTTGGAAGGGGGTGGGGTTGTTGAAGAGAGGGTGGGGTTAACAGTGTTGCAGTTTAATAACTCCAGTACTAGAGTTTCATTACTTGGACCCCATGATGGGGTTGGAGTGTAGTTCAGGAGAAAATAGGTGGAAAAGTAAAAGCAACAGGTTGACCAACAGACAGACTTACATATAGACTGATCAATCAGCTAACCCCCTAGGAAGAGTTCATGCATTCAGAATAAACTACTATCATGGATTACACATTTCAGATTAAACATTCATGACTGGTTAAAAATTCAAGGGAATACCGTTAAAAGCCGCATGCCTATCACAAAATGTCAATGGCAGTAAACATTTTTGACTCTATAAAAATTTTAGGGAATATCTTAAGTAGTTACATGCCTATCTCAAAATTTCAATGAAAGTAAACGTGCATGACTTGTTCAAAATTTAAGGGAATATCTTTCACAGTCACATACCTATCACAAAATGTCAATGACATAAAACTGTCATGAGTTGTTTGAAATTTTCAGGGAAAATGTGCATCATAAAATGAAAATAAACGAGTAGAGCTCCACCCTTACCCTTACGAGTCATTCCTTTGCAATTCCACTTTAAGTTAGCCCTTTCCTGGTTTTTGAAATTTTAGACTGTTTCAAATTGAAAGAGGATGCAGACGGCAACAAAAATTGGATGCAATACTAAATAAAACCACCCTATGTGGTAGAAAACATTGTGGGAAAAGGAGAAATTGCTTATTAAAAGCAATTTCTCCTTTTTCCACAATGTTTTCTCAAGTATAAAATCACATAGACGCAAAATCCCGGGTTTATCCAGGAAAGGGTCAAAGGGCGGAGAGCACTGGAAGGCCTCATAGAAGATCAATATTTCTTTTTAACCCATTCCCAGATGGCCAAATTTTAGACTGGGCCTAATTGAAAGGAGTTGCAGATGACAATTTAAAGTTTATGAAATTTGAGATTTTTTCAACTTTTTTGGTAAAAAACATTGTGTAAAATGAAGAAATTGCTTGTTACAAGCAATTTCTTCATTTTACACAATGTTTTCCAAATTGTCTTTCTTGAGGGGAGTCCAAAATCATTTCTGTGTGGGAATGGGTTAAGTTCATTGTATGGTGACTCTGGTAAAAAAAATGACAATAACATATGCAAGCTTATCACTCCACCTTTCGCATTTTGCAATGAAGAACTATACATTTAGAAAATATTGTCTGTCAATTTACAATGTTTTATATTCTTTGGTTTCTTTGTTTCATTTAAAAATCAATTTACATTGCCATCTTTATCCTATTTCAATCAGCGACAGTCTAAAATTGTGTTATCTATTAATGTATACTAGTAAAGAAAAGCAAAATGTATTATATATTGTAAAATACCAGGTTTTTGACATTGAACGATTAATCCTTCTTGAATCATTTTTACTTTGGACAAGAATATGTTTAAGGGCAATCAAACTTAACCCAGACAATGAAGATTTTAGACTTGTCCAAACTCAAAAAGGTATCAGACAATCATTAAAACTGTGTAAGAATTGAAAATCAAGTTCCAAATGAGGTAGAAAACATTGTATGCAAAGATTGCTTATTTATAACAATTTCCCTCTTTTTATAACATCATCCCAGCTTATCTTTATTGGTGCATCAAACCGTGTCATAATAGGCTAACCCAATCTGATACAATCCCTCTTTTTATGCTCCTGGAGAAAGATTGTTACAAGCAATTTCTTCATTATCCACAATATTTTCTACCCCAAAAAGCAAAGATTTTAAAATTTCATCAACTGAAAATTGTCGTCTGCAAATTCTTTGAATTGAACCATTCAACAGGATGGGTTAAGCCTTCACAATTTGCACGGTTCTGACCTGTAAAAAGAGACAAGAGCCATGTCAGACATGGCCATCCCCGCCATAAAGGCTTGATAGTAAACTGAAGCAATAACTCCAAAATTATGCAAGCAAGAGTTGTGGTTCTTGTGCACTGCACTTCTCCTCAATGAGATGTATCGACCTATGAAGTTTCAAATTGATAGCCAATATACTTTCAGAGATTTGCTTTGGATTAAATATAAGTATTTAAAACAACAAAGGGCAATAACTCAAAAATTATGCAAGCAAGAGTTGCAGTTCTTGTGCACTGCACTTCTACTTAATGAGATCTATCAACCTATGAAGTTTGAAGTTGATAGCAATTATGCTTTCAGAGATATGCTCTGGACAAGTTTAGTGACGGAAAGACAGAATGACAGATGGACAGAGACCATTACTAGATCCCCTAAGCCGAAACAGCAGGGGATAATAAGCACTTCATTGGTTCCGTTTTGGAAACATTTGATAGCTGGAAAACTTTAGCTGTTACCTTCACAATATGCATGGTTCTTAACTGTAGAATGGAATACTCACTTCATTGGTTCCTTTTTGGAAACATTTGATAGTTGGAAAACTTTGAATTTTGACATCTTCTAATTCATTAGCAGTGGAGTCCATCTTGCACACATCTGCTGATGCTGACCCCTGGAATTTTTCTCCTAACTGATCCCAAATAGGGGCCAATTGTTTACAGTGGCCACACCAAGGGGCATCTGAAAGTTAATAAATGACATTAAATTCTCAATGATTTATAACTGATGGATCACTGGCCCCGCCCAGTTGGCTCCGACCAGTTTGATTTGTTTGAATGGGGTTTTACACCGCTTTCAACAATCTTTCAGTTATATCGCGGCGGCTCGAGCACCTAACAATGGAATCCTGGTATTTCACACACCAGTACTACCATCACATCCTTTCCTAGCCTCCAGCTGCTATCCCACATAGATCTACGATTATTGATTTGTTTGTTTGTTTGAATGGGGTTTAACGCCGCTTTTAACAATCTTTCAGTTATATTGCGGCGGCTGGAGCACCTAACAATGGATTCCTGATATTTCCCGTTCCTAGCCTCCAGCTGCTATCCCACATAGGTTTACAATTTCTACGATTATTGACACATTGGTGAGAGACAAATAGTCGGAAAGGATGAGTGCTGCCGTCGGGGATCGAACCCAGGACCTCTAGATTGCCAGTCCGATGCGCTACAAACTGCACTAGATCGGCGGCTGGCTCTGACCAGAAAGTTCCACTTCGATATTAAATGGTATTTGCACAAATTATGACCCTAAAATGTAACACAAAAATTAACGGTTGGTGACTTAAATGCTGTAACTACAGCTTGAATCAGCAGTAGTTACCACGTTCTCCACCAAAAATGCCTCACATGTCGGCCATTGTCAGAGTTCAAGGTTCACTTCGAGTCTTAATGAATGATTTGATTGGTCGATTGATTCTTTGATTGACAGCCACAATCAATCAAAAGTATAATAACCCATTCCCACACAGTGAAATTTTAGACTGGACCAAATTGAAAGGAGTTACAGACAACAATTTGAAGTTTATGAAGTTTTAGATTTTTTCAACTTTCTTGGTAGTAAACATTGTGAAAAATGAAGAAATTGCTTGTTACAAGAAATTTCTTTATTTTGCATGATGTTTTTCTAATGGTTTTTGTTGAGGGGCATCCAAAAGTGTCACTGTGTGAGAATTGGTTAATAATGCTATGGGTCTTAAGTCTGCGTCTATTTTTTTGCATATTGAAACCACTCAACATCTTGTAATGCTGAATTAAGTTTTTATTTTAAAACTAAATTGAAATCAAAAGGATGAAAGCACTACACGGCTAGATTGTAGGTCATATTTCTCTCAAAATTTAAAACTTGCTAAACAAGGACAAACACATAAGAGAAACTGATCTTTGTCATAACCTCCTGCAAAATGAAAATATTCCTATTAAAGAAATTTATTTACATCAATTCGATCCAAATCTATCGATTTTGACCAATCTAAAAATTTTACCATCTGATTAATAGGTAAAAGATAGCTTGCTACTTACAAAATTCTACTAAAACATCTTTATCTGCATTCTTTGCTACTTCATTAAAATTCTTTCCTACTAACACTTTGACTGGTTTAGCATCCCAATCTTCTGGAATTTCTTCTGACATCAAGTGAGGCTGAAAACAAACCAAATTAAGTATTAAATTTATTGCAACATCCAAACCCATCATCACATAATTATACTTTTTGATACTGTGAACAAAAATTTTTTTTTTAGAACTTTTTAGAAAATAGAAGCCTTTTATCACAATATTTCTATAGTATTTGCACTGATTTTCAAAATGTAGCACTATTTAAAATGTTTTCTTCATCTAATTTCAACCAATTCAAAATTTGTTTGTTTGGTAACAGATTATCAAATAGAGACTAGAAACGCGTTACAGGAATGAATATCCCCCTTAAGTGCTTGTCACATGACCTCCAGGTGTAATCTTGAAATTTGGAGTGTCCAACAGAACTTTATGCATGAAACTTGTGCTTTTCAAGGGAAACAACTATTCTTTTTTGAATCAAACAGCTAATTTGGAAGATATGCTTCAAACAAGAATTAGACAAACACATATGTATCCACTCATACACGGACTGACTTAACTTTATGATTTGCTCTTTGCTATCAAATGGCAGGCGCATGAAAAAATGATGAGTTAGTTAACAATATTGCCCATTCAATAGCTATTCTTTTAAAAAATAAACGAAGTTGACCTTGATATTATATCATATAAATGAGATGAACCTTTATGGAACACCGGCATTTTACCCAAACTAAAAATTGTAGAATTTAATATTTTTGAATACAGACCTATTCATTTGAAATCCAGTATAGGGTTAAAATCAAATATTTACATAACTACCAGCATAAACTTAACCCATTACCAGATGGTAGAATTTTAGACAAGTCCAAATTGAAAGGAGTTGCAGACGACAATATGAAGCTTATGAAATTTTAGATATTTTCAACTTTCTGGGTAGAAAACATTGTGAAATGAAGAAATTGCTTGTTACAAGCAATTACTTCATATTACACAATGTTTTTTAAATTGTTTCTCTTGAGGGGCGTACAGAGCCGTCACTGTGTGGGAATGGGTTAAATATCAACAAAGTGGTTATATGCACTCTACTTATTTCCTTCACTTTATATTGCTATCGAATCAATTATATCTTGGTTACCTTTATTTTCCCATCTAATACTCCACCCACGAACTTTTTCAGGGCCTCAGCTGTGAGATCTTTAGTTTCTGGTTTAAATTTGGTCATATCTTCCTCAAGCTGGATCAATCTAACTGCTGGGCATTCTTCCTTCTTGAGCCCGAAGAATTCCAGAATTCTCTCATTATCTTCCTCTTTGATGTCCAAATAAATGAATAAGACCTGCAAGATAGAACAGGATGTTTGTTTGAAAGGGGTTAAACATTACCTTTAACAGAATATTAGTCACATCACAGCGACTCGAGCACCTAACCATAGATTCCTGGTATTTCTTTATCTATCATTGACTTCTTCTCCCACAATATTTTGTACTCAATTTTGATAAAAAATTGAAAAAATTAACATCATCTAAAATATCATCTGCATTCAAGTTTGACCAGTCTAAAAATTCTGTCATCTGATAAATGGACCAATACAGATTGACTGATTGTTGCACATTGCAGCACATCAGTAGCTGTGATCATTAACCCATTCCCACTCAACCCCTCCTTTTTAGGCCCCTCAACAAAAAAGCTTTGGAAAACATTGTGGAAAATGAAGAAATTGCTTGGATCAAGCAATTTCTTCATTATCCACAATGTTTTCTATCCACAAAGACGAAAAAATTAAAAATTAAAAATTCCATCAACTTGAAGTCGTCGTCTGCAGCTCCTTTTAAATTGGACAGGTCTAAAATTCCAGTGTTGGAATGGGTTAAGAACACAAGAAATTTAAGGATAGTATAACATAAATATACAGAATAATACAAGGACAACCACAAGGCTTATGAATTGATAAATGAGGAATGAAACAAGAAATGATAAATAAAGATCCTATAGTCACCTCTTGTGACATGCCAGTTGTCATGTTTGTTTCACCAGATGAAACAGCCAATGTGACATGGTTAGGCCTGCAATGGTTTATTCTTATACCCATTTAAACAAGAGGTCTCACACACAGACAAGTGCTTTTCCTTTCAAAGTTTTACATCGAGATCCAAAATATAATAGTAACAAGGAAAACACAGGTAAGTTTCTCATTTTAGTCGCCTTCTTAGCCGCATGGAAAAGCTGAAAAAATATTTTGGAAAAATGCCCACACCCCACGGAGCAGGCTAATACAGGCAAACACATTTAATCATTTTTACCTTTCCTTTGAATTCAGCAGCAGCCTCTCTATAAGCAGCCATATTTTCATGATCCTTGTCAGTTTGATCAGTGAAAAACAGTATGTGGTTCTTTACATCTCCTCCAAATATTTTCTGGGCACTCTGTAAGAAAAGGAAATACATTGATTGATCAACTTATTTCACCCATTACAAGATGAAAAAGAATTCTGACTGGTCCAAATAGAAAGAAATTGCAGACAATTTCTGGTTTGTGGACTTTAGATTTTTTTTTATCTTTTGGGGTGAAAACATTGTGGATAACGAAGAAATTGCTTGTAACAATTTTGAACCTTAGATATTCAGTAGTGCATCTTTAAAGTTTGTGAAACTATATAAATTCATCTTTACTTTGTAACCTGATAAGCGACTTACACTAATGCTTGTCATGTTGAACCCGGAATATTCCTGTTTGTTTTTTTCAGAACGTAAAGACAAAGATCAACCTGAACCTTTACTTTGTAACCTGATAAGCGACTTACACTAATGCTTGTCATGTTGAACCCGGAATATTCCTGTTTGTTTTTTTCAGAACGTAAAGACAAAGATCAACCTGAACATAAGTGCAGTCTGATCTTAGTCTACATCACCTGTTTGTTCCCTTAAAGTCAGACTTGTTTATAAAATTTAGATTTCAAAATACATATTGTCCAACTTGTAGTTTGTGAGCTTTTAAGCCCTTTAATATTTCATGCAGGTTCTGAAAAGAATTTTATCCAAAATGATAAGGGTCAAGTGAATCAGTATAAACAAGAAAAGGTCTGTTGATACCTAAAACTTCCATCATTTTTCCCATTTGCTGCACTGACCCATTCAAAAAAATTTTAGTTCCTAAAATTTGGGGTCAAGGGGTCATTGACTCACCAATCTTAAAGGTACACACAAGCCCTAACACTATCATTAATGTCTATATACATATATGTACCTATTGACAGAATCGCACTTGTCTCTTTAAATGATTTTTTTGTTAGACAGGGATTGTTTTTCATATTGTTATATTGCAGCAGCTGGAGCAGCTTACTTTGGTTTCTACAACTCAATCCTTTTTGAGGCTTCGGAGTCTGATTCTTGAAATAAGACCCTAAATATGTTTTTTTTTGTTGTACATGAAAGCAGAGATACTGATAGAGGGTGTATTTAGTATTTTGGTTGAAAAAGATTTCACAAATACTACCATAATTCCTATGTTGTTGGTACTCATTTGAATCTTATTGATGAGACAATTCAAATGAGTACCCACAACATAGGGTTTTATTGAGAAATAAGGATTTGAGAATGATATTACTCCCTCTTATCAAGACTCCTGCATGAAAGTACACATCTATAGATCAAGTACATGTACTCTTACCTCTTGTGTAAATTCGATGATTAGTGGTAGACTGTTTCCAGAAACAAATAACTTCAGGTTACCGGCATTCAATTCTCCTTCAAATCTGTTCTTGCCTTCATCAAACTGTCCAAATAGAAATACTTTATAAATGAACTCATTACCATATGATCCTGAATTTTACGCCCCACTAGAAAACTAGAATTGACGCCAAGCCGACTTATACCCCTACCAGCATTTTGTCTTTCAAGTAGAACAGTTGATCTTTGACCTATAAGACCAAAACATAGCATTCCATTCCTTGGATTATTGGTAACAATGGTCTGAAGTTTAATGGTTGTAGGTCTACTGGTGCTAGAGTAAAAGCATGGCAGCAAAAGATTAGAGATGGACAGATCAACAATGTCAGTGAAACCAAATATACTCAATTTATTTCATATTGGGGGGTATAAAAATCTTGGAAAAACATTGTGTAAACCTAGAGGCACTTGAGTGCCTGATTTGCTCCACCAACCTGTACTTAGTTATCATCACTGACAGATTTGGTTGAAAACTATCCTGCAGTTTGCAAGAATAAGATTTTCAAGGTTTCACTTCATACCATGTATATTGACAAAAGCCCCCCATAAAAGCCATTATTTTCATCTGGGCCATATTTTATGATGGAATCAGACAAAGAGTCCTAAGAATCATTTCCATATTATTTGCTGAAAACTTATATTCGCTTGGATAAATAACATTAAAAAAAATTATTTTCAAGAATTCACTTATTAATTGGGGTTCAACGCCATTTTACTAGTATTTCAGTCATATTGTGGCGGCTAAAGAACTTCACGATTTCTCATCCAAAATAGGTTAATAATTATCAACCCATTGGTAGAAGACAAATGTTAGAAAGGATATTGTCAAGACCTCATAAGTAAGAGTCTGACATGAAACCATGTTATGGCCGGAGCCATTTTCTGGTATTTACATAAAAACTACCCATACCTTTTTAAATAGCATCACTCCATCATCTTCCATTCCATGTTCTTTGTAAATATCAGTGTTAGATGTAATACCGAATGGAATATCATCTGTTGCCATGGCAACATCCAGGAAAGCTTTAGCTCCATCAGATTCCTTATCCTGAAATATTAATTATGATCATTTAAATTCTTGTAAAAATTCCGTGAACCAATCCCACACAGCCCACATTTTGAGGATCTTAATATTTACCTGTATAGACAAGTCTTGAAAGAGGTTGCAGATGACAATAAACAAGATCACCCCCTATCGATTCTTACACTGGACTGTCGGGTCCTGAAGAGTGGACAAAATGCATCTAGAGTTATCTCCCTTGATAGTATAGGTTGCTCTTTTGAAAGTGAACAAATGTGCCAAGTTTCAAGTGAATGCCTTTAGTAGAACCAGAGATATCACAAAATGAGCAACGCTCCCAGAAGATGGCTAGTTGCTACAGGGGATAAAGGAAGGATGCAGGATAAAACTACTGTGAGCCTTACCCAGTTCTTTAACATGCTTGAAAGGGCATTGGTTTAACATCTCAAAAGACAATTAGTTCATTAGTTAGGTCAGCCCAGGGCTCAAATCCATGATCTCGAGGTTTAAATTCAAGTGCTCTACCAACTCAGGGTTCTCCCCAGGCCTTTATGGCGTATCTGCCCCGATACGCCTTCATAAATTAAGAGAGTTTGCCGATACGCCTTCAGATCGCCGATACGCGTAAATTTGGTCACCGATACAGCTTAATTTCTAGCTGAAGAAAGGGTCAAGCAAGCCACTAAAATTGGTTCCAGAAGCGTGGACACAACAGGCTCTTTATCTATAGTGTTGTTTACCGTATATTACGTAACACCTTTATTGATAAGACCCTTACACTCTTACTAATTGGTGATTATTGATTTTTTCTCGAGTTTACCACTGGTACCGCGCTATCAGTCACCAAGGATGATGGGTACCAATATGTAAACAATGAACTCAAAATGGCGACCCAGTTTCGGAAAATTGTCACTTCGGCTGAGATTAGCAGAGGTAAAATATGTGGTTATTTGATGTGACAACTATCAAACTAAAACCACAGTGGTTTGAAATATAATTTTTGGAAGGAAACATTAATTTGGTTAGATGATTTTATACACTGATCGATGAAACATGCCATTTTCACGATCTTTTTCTTTACGAGAATTTGCCGAAATAATAAAGACAGATTGGTATATATAAGCCATCCTAGTTATACTTAGTACGCTTATTTTCAACCCACTTTAATAATTGCATACATGTATCTTTCTGATTAAGTCCGTTTATTTTTTATCCAACATGGAGGGTATTACCTCACACATTCGTACCCTGGTTTGTTAAACTCCTTTGTAAAAAAAATGTTTTTAAATTTTGATTAAAAGTATCATTATAATTTTAGTAATCATGTAATGATTTCTCGCCCTCTCATGATTTTTGCTTAAAAAGAAAAAATACCCCATAAAAATCAAAGTGCTGAAAGCACTTCAAGAAAAGAATGCCTTAGACCAAATAGGTTTTCTTTTTATTAAAAGCAATGGTTTAATTATTATTTAGAATCAGGAAAAGATAATTCACTCTATAAGATTCTGAAAACAAAAAACTTTTGAAAAATCAAAGTGCTGAGATCACTTGAAGAAGAGAAGAGTAAGGACACTTGGTTTATGAATTGGATCAAGTTTCATTTTATAATTTGAGAATTAAGCTAAGATTGGACACTGCTGATATATACTACATTTTTAATTAACTTATTGAAATCAAAGAGCTGAAAGTACTGTTAGAAGAATAGTTATAGTGTCAGACAGTCAAAGGATTCTGAATGGGCAAATAATGAACTTTTCAAATTTGACACAGAGAATCTGATTGAGCTCTTTAAGATGCAAAATTTGAAGATGAAACCAGGTATTTCACACAGGAATCTTACATTTTTGAAAATACTGAAAATAATATCTATATTTTTCTTAAGAAGGGCATTTTTTCAATCCAACACTCCATGCTTTTTTTAAAGAGTCCTCAAGGATAGGATTTTTGGACTGACTTGTTAAAATGGCCAAGCATGAAAAGATATTTCTTTCTAACAGACAAGCAGCTGACATCTTTTCTTACTCATTCCTTTGAGACTTTGTGATTTAATTTCATTTGACCAATTGATACCTTGATTTTATTTGACTCGCTGTATTTTTATGGCTTTTGGATATATTCTTTCATTTTCTTTCCTTTTCACATCCCTTTTTAATGGGACAATTTAGTGCCCTTTCTAACAAATAGGATAGAGAGGCAAAATAAGCTGAGTAATGTCACAATTGATTGGTATCAAAATCAGCCTCAGAGTAGAGAAATAAAGCTATAATAATTAAAAGGTTGAAGCATATTATTCAAGAATAAAACTCAATAAAAATAAAGATATTAATAAACAAGCTAAAAAGCACTTTTAATGACCTTTATTATGTATAGTCATACGATATGATAACTGACAACATGCAGGGCATATGCCACTACGCCTTCAAAAAATTCTGGGGAGAACCCTGCAACTGTTTGATTGATTGAATGGGGTTCAGCATAACTTTTAACAGGATTTCAGTCATATTGTGGTGGCTGGAGCACCTAATGATGGATACCTGATATTTCTCATACCAGTACCACCACTACATATTTTCCTAGACAGTAGCTGCTATCCCACTTAGGTGTATGATTTTCCACCAATTGGTGAGAGACAAATGTAGGAAAGGATATGTGCCGCCAAAGGGCTTCTACCAACTCAGCTAATTGCCCTAACTAATGAAATAATAGAACAACAAAGAAATATATTATGATACAAGAGTAATCCATATTCATTTTTGTTTATTTTATGCCCTGGACGTCAGCTAGTCAGAAAGGGACTTGATTCTAATAAATCTATCAACGTCTTTGTATTTTGATTGATCTAAAATTTTGTCATCTGGTTCAAGCTTAGCCCTTTTCTGTTCAAACCCAAGATGTTACGATGCCATGATTTAATACTTGATTCAACATTGTGAAAAAGAAGACATTGCTTGTGACAAACAGTTTCTTTTTTTTGCACACTATTTTCTACCATGTAGTAGGTTTTAACTAGTACCCAAAAGTCAAGAGTCATTGACCCTTGGGCCAAAATTTTCAAGAGTCAAAATTGAAATCCCAAGAGTCAAAATGTGATATGTCCCCCGTAGTAATTAAGAAAAAAATATTTTTAGATAAAAAATATATTTTTCTAATGTTAATAATTGTGTGTGGGAGGGGTGGGGGGGGGCAATTGTGCCACAGAACAAACTCTGTCTCAGATTGGAACATTTGTTCAATATGACAGTATTCTATTCAATTTTCAATACAAGATAAATTTTAGGAAAGATTAGTATTCATGCAGATATTATGAGTTTGAATCAGTTTTAGAAAATCCCAAGAGTTCTATTAGGATCAAATTATTCTTATTTTTCATAAAAAGACTCATGACATTACTTGAGCAACATATTCTTTGATTTCATTTTACTTTTTGATTATATTTTGTGAGGTTTTTGATAAAAAATATTAGCAAATAAGACTATTTAATAGGATTAGAACTCTGTAAAAGGGTTTCAACATTAATGTCAATGGTGTCAAGTACCTATGAATTACGATTGCCGATGCAATCACTCGAGGGTGTTGATTACCATTCAAGCTAGGTGTTATACATGACAAGGGTGCTCATTTCACAATCAATTAACTGTTTTCCAATTATTTGGCACACTTATGATGACCCTTGATACATGGCTGCAAATTTTCAAGCGTCAATATGATGCACAATGGCAAATTTTTGAGAGTCATAATTGCTTCTTTTTGAATTTCTCGGGTCAAACAAAAACCTTGCATATAGGATGGTTTCATATTAAATTGCATCCAATTTTCATAGTTGGCTGAATCCTTTAATTTGGACCATTTCTAAATCTTCAAAACAAGAGCACCCCTTATGGGTGCCTACGCTTGGCTTTTGGGTGCTTGATAGTGGTTAAAATGCATCTAGAGTTATCTTGATAGTAAAGGTTGCTCTTTTGATAGTGAACAAGTGTACAAAGTTTCATGTAAATACCTCCAGTAGAACCATAGATATCACAAAATTTCAATGTTTTCGCACAACGACGACAACAGCGATGACAACAATGACACAGAGGCTATCACAATAGCTCGGGGTTTCTACCACAGCCAAGCTAAAAATCTAACATTTCAATAATTTTCACATTGTTGTTGCAACTTTTTTTTTGGACCAGTCTAAATTTATTACACAAAGTTTTCTAACCAGAAAGTTGGAAAAAATCTGAACTTTCAAAATCTTTAAATTGTTATCGGCGGCTCCATTCAAATTGGACCAGTCCAAAATTTTGCTATTTGTAAATCTGTCTTACCTTGAAATATCCAATGACAACAACTTCATCTTTGTCAATCATAGAAGTGGCAGCTTGAACATCTTCAAGAGTGACGGCTGGAGGTCCCGTCTTCTTCTTGATCCAGTTCACAATGTCAGCACCAGTTCTTCCGGCTAGAATATTCAGACATTTTACTTGAGTACAAATTCATTTGCAGCAAGATCTCTTGCCAAAGACACCCCCCCCTTATAAATCTTTGTCTTTCTGGTAAGAAAACATTGTCTCAATTTCTCCACCTTGCACAAAGCTTTCCCAAGCTTTGAGGGGGGGGGGGGGGGGGGCATAAAAATGGGAATGGGTTAAAGTAAAACAACCTTGTAAAACAACTTTGAAAATGAAAAATCACTTTTAACTAGATGGTTTTCCCAGGACAACTGCTGTCCAGCCCACAAAGTTTTGTAGGCATTATGCTCTGGACAAGCACAATTTTAGTGTTTGACCTTGAGCTATCCAAAATATTCTTTCCAATGGCACATGACTTGTCATAGTGACAACTGTCTTGCTCAACGCTTGCAGGCTTGACAAAAAGCAAATTTCTTTATTTCCAAAACTGTTTGTTCCTCGGACAATTTTATTTTATTCATTGATGAACAACTGTGGTCTTCAACTTCAAATTCGACAAATCTCAAAGTTTTGTTAACTTGTCATGGGCTTAGGGTGAGCTGTAAGATTTCCCAAAACTTGAAATGAAATTCTATTGCAATCTATCCTTTATCCATTTGTGATCATATTAAAATTCATGGAAGACAGATGAAAATCTGTCATTTTCTTTGTTACCCTTAACAGTTATTACCTGTTTCTTGATACACATATAATGATTTGTTTATATGGAGGAAAAAATCACGTTTTACAATCTTTCAGTTGTACAATGAGTATCATCAACCCATTATCAGACAAATTTTTTTCAGACTGGACCAAATTTAAAGAAGTTGCAGAGGAGAATGTTTCAGTTGTTGGAATTAAAAGATTCATTGTCTTTATTGGTAGAAAGACATTGTGGATAATGAAGAAATTGCTTGTGACAACAATTTCTTCATTCTTTATGAAGTTTTCCAAAGCCTTTTCATTTGAGGGCATCAAAAAGCTCCACTGTGTGCCAAATGGGTGAAGCTTTTGATCTGAAATATTTTGCCCAAGAATAGAACAAAAACAGTGGTGTAGCCCTAACTGCCCCAATAACTGAATCATGTAGGCACCCTATACACATAAAAAAACCCTTTTTAACCCTTTTCAGTTGCCGCCATAGCACAGTTGTAGCACGTAGGCCTCTTAGTCTTGGGTCCTGGGTGTGATTGCTCAGCCGCGGTAATTAACCCCATTCAATCAATCAATCAACGCTATTCAATCATTCTAGTCTATAAGTTTTTATTATTCAGCAATTAATGAAACAGGTGATAAATATTTGAGAATAAACTATTTACTTACCACTGTAATCAATTGGATCACCATTACGGAAGAATTTGATTGTTGGATATCCTTGAACATTATGTTTTTTGGCACAAGCTGTTTCAACTGTGGCGTCTACTTTAGCAATCTTCACTTCAGAGTTCTCCTCAGCCAATGATTTGGCTGCCTTTTCATATTCTGGAGCAAGCGCTTTGCAGTGGCCACACCACGGGGCATCTAAAATATAAATTTTGGGTTTTATTAAACCATTACCACACAGACGCTTCGATACACTTCTAAAAAGAAAAAAAAAAAGAAAACAATGTGGTAAATGATCCACTAATTTTTAAATGACTTCAATGACCTTTGGCAATTATCATGGCAATTATCAATCTAAAACTGGGGTTAACTTTTCAGCAAATAAGAGCAAAAGACAAATAATTGTTGGTATGGAATAAAGAGAGAGAGAGATGCTAGTCTTTTTTTTCTCTCTTTCTCCCTTTTAGTTTCTAAAACAGTATATCCAAGTATATTTCAATACTCTGAATAAAATAGCATATGGCTGAATAGGCCATTTGAATGAAATTTAACTTATGCAAGAGAAAAAAAAATAGGGAGTGGAGGGATCAATTCCACAAACTAAAGATTCATTCAAGCTTAGGACAGTATACTTTCAGACTATTAATTTTCTAAAACACCCAAACACAGCTGTAGTTACCAGGATTGTACAGAAAGCAGATGACATGACAGCCAGGGTATTGCCAGAGATTTGTTATAATAATACAATTTTTCTTGTGTCAAAGATGGTCCAAGAAAGTTCATAGAATTCTTCGAAAGTTTATTGTTCAAATATATAAACGATCATATTCTCGATTAATAACAAATTGTCCATTGCCGTGAACAGCAAAGGATTGTTCTATAAGATGATCAATCACATCCTAAATTAAAGTCAATATACACCAGTCACTGGTAATTCAAGCTAATTTTCATTTTACTGTGTAGTTAATATAATGAACCGTCAAACCATACAGCAGCCGTATTACAGGAGAGGCTAATATCCGTCTACCAAGTATCGGTTTCACCCAATTAATGATGAATGCCGCATTCAGATTGGTTATTGGTGTCACATATACCCTGTCTAGTGTCTACTACTTGAAAAGAGTTTGAATATTGTTTTGCACGTAAACTGCAAAAAGACAGTGCGTAAAAAATCAAGTTTCGGCCTTTGGATGTGTGTCATTGAAAACTGTCATGGCCAAAGGAATTCTTTGATATGATTTTTGTTGTCCCATGGAATCCAGGGTTCTCCCCAGATTTTTTTGAAGGCGTAGTGGCAAATGCGTTGCATGTTGTCAGTTATCATATGGTATGACTATACATAATAAAGGTCATTAAAAGTGCTTTTTATCTTGATTTTTATTGAGTTTTATTCTTGAATAATATGCTTCAACCTTTTAATTATTATAGCTTCATTTCTCTACTCTGAGGCTGATTTTGATACCAATCAATTGTGACATTACTCAGCTTATTTTGCCTCTCTATCCTATTTGTTAGAAAAGGCACTAAATTGTCCCATTAAAAGGGGATGTGAAAAGGAAAGAAAATGAAAGAATATATCCAAAAGCCATAAAAATACAGCGAGTCAAATAAAATCAAGGTATCAATTGGTCAAATGAAAGAATAAATCACCAAGTCTCAAAGGAATGAGTAAAAAAAAGGTGTCAGCTGCTTGTCTGTTAGATAGGAATATCTTTTCATGCTTGGCCATTTTAACAAGTCTGTCCAAAAATCCTATCCTTGAGGACTCTATAAAAAGCATGGAGTGTTGGATTGAAAAAATGCCCTTCTTCAGAAAAATATAGATAGTATTTTCAGTATTTTCAAAAATGTATTTATAAGATTCCTGTGTGAAATACCTGGTTTCATCTTCAAATTTTGCATCTTAAAGAGCTCAATCAGATTCTCTGTGTCAAATTTGAAAGGTTCATTATTTGCCCATTCAGAATCCATTGACTGTCTGACACTATAACTATTCTTCTAACAGTACTTTCAGCTCTTGATTTCAATAAGTTAATCAAAAATGTAGTATATATCAGCAGTGTCCAATCTTAGCTTATTCTTAAATTATAAAATGAAACTTGATCAAATTCATAAACCAAGTGTCCTTACTCTTCTCTTCTTCTAGTGATTTCAGCACTTTAATTTTCAAAAGTTTTTTGTTTTCAGAATCTTATAGAGTGAATTATCTTTTCCTGATTCTAAATAATTATTAAACCATTACTTTTGATAAAAAGAAACCCAATTGGTCCAAGGCATTCTTTTCTTGAAGTGCTTTCAGCACTTTGATTTTTATGGGGTATTATTTCTTTTTATGCAAAAATTATGAGAGGTAGAGATATTATTACATGATTACTAAAATTATAATAATACTTTTAATCAAAATTTAAAAACAATTTTTTTTTTTTTTACACAGGGGTTGAACAAACCAGGGTACGAATGTGTGAGATAATACCCTCCATGTTGGATAAAATCGGACTTAATCAGAAAGATACATGTATTTATTAAAGTGGGTTGAAAACAAGCGCTAAGTATAACTAGGATGGCTTATATACCAATCTGTCTTTATTATTTCGGCAAATTCTCGTAAAGAAAAAGATCGCGAAAATGGCATGTTTCAGCGATCAGTGTATAAAATAAACTGACCAAATTAATCTCTCCTTTCAAAAAGTATATTTCAAACCACTGTGGCTTTAGTTTGATAGTTGTCACATCAAATAACCACATATTTTACCTCGGCAAATCTCAGCCGAAGTGACAATTTTCCAAAACTGGGTCGCCATTTTGAATTCAGTGTTTACATATTGGTACCCATCATCCTTGGTTACTGATGGCGCGGTACCAGTGATAGACGCGAGAAAAACATCAATAATCACCAATTAGTAAGAGTGTAAGGGTCTTATCAATAAAGGTGTTACGTAATATACGGTAAACAACACTATAGATAAAAGGCCTGTCGTGTCCACGCTTCTGCAACCAATTTTAGTGGCTTGCTTGACCCTTCCTTCAGCTAGAAATTAAGCTGTATCGGTGACCAAATTTACGCGTATCGGCGATCTGAAGGCGTATCGGCAATCTCTCTTATTTTATGAAGGCGTATCGGGGCCGATACGCCATAAAGGCCTGGGGAGAACCCTGGAATCCTTGGATAGGACTTTTTGTTCTTCACTGAGAATTGTTTCCTGAGACCCCTGCTACCCATCTAAGACCACCGTCCACTTTGTTCAAAAGCCCTGGTAGCTAGGTTGTTAGTATGATCCACCAATTTTGTGAATGTCCCCACTTTTTAAGACCTTAGGGACACTGTCCCCTTACCTTGGCAGATCACCAGGCATGTGATTGGCTGATTCAAAGGGGGTGTAACAACAACCTGTTATTAATAATAAACTAGCTCACCTGATTTCTTTCAAGATCTTTCAACCTTTATGTTTAGGTTAGCATTATGATACAAGTGGGCCTGACTATACTTTTAACATATGTAGGCTCTCTACCTGGGGATCCCAAAGTCTTAATGACAATACCAAGGCTTTGGGATTAATTTCACAGGAGAGAAACACTTTTTTCTACCTCTGTATCCATAGGGAATAATTTAAGAAATATGAAAGAAGTGAATGAACTGATGCTTCATGCAAAACATCAAGGCAACAGGGTCAGGAGAGGATTATTTTGCACCAGCAGGTCTTGAAAAAAAGGTAGAAAACTAGATGTGTTTGTGAAACACTATGCCCCCGAAACAAGAATTTTTTAGAAACAGGTGATTTTTATTGTTTTTTTTTTGTTTTAGGGAAAAGGTTAAAATTTTGACCTTGACCTTGATGAAATGACCTTCCCCAGTTGCGCCTTGTAGAGACCCATCTACTTACCAAATATTAGCATTGTAACTTAATCAGGGTTGAAGTTATAGGAAAATATTTAGTTGGCAGGTTAAGTTTTGCAGACAGATGGACAGCGGTTAAACAATATGCTCCCAATCTTAGCGATGCAGGGGGCATAAAAATCTTTCTTGTTCTGCACAGTAAGAATTTATTGTGTTACATTAACCCTTGTCAGGCTGAACCTGGAATATTCTGGTTTGGCATGAGGTGTAGACAAAGATCAGCCTGCAAATAAGTGCTGTCTAATCTTGGTCTACACTTCCTGCGTCTTCTTTTCTCACCAGAGTTGTTTATGAAATTGATATCTAAAAAAAATTTGATTTTTGAAAAAACAAGTTCTGTCAGCACTTTCAGCCATTTGATTTTACAGCAATTCAGTGAGATTATTTATGTGTAGCAAGACAAGGGTTCATTCCACTACTCCCAAATACATAGACATAGAAGGAAAAAACTGAGCAGGACGAGCGGACAAGTTGAATTTTCAAGCCGTCACAAGCTAGCCCATGATTTCTTGAATTACATGTCTTGTATAGAAATATGCAGCATTGGCACAAATGGGGTCACAGGTGCACCATACCATCAGTTCAAAGCTGTTATCTACATTTTTCCTTTTTGTAGACCAGATTTTCTCAAGTTGTAAGCTGAATCCAATTACATGGAAACATTCTTTGCTATCACCTACCAGAAAATGTTTTAGAATGACAAATGTTTCTGCCCTGCCGTCTGTATTATCAATTTTAAAAGGACTATTTGTTGAAAAAAAAATAGTGTACCCTCCAATCAGCAGTGGAACCAAAAAAAGCTTTCTTCCATATGGTTAAAAAAACAATTTTCTAACAAGGGCTGTTCGTTAAATATATGATGAGAAAAGAAAATTACACAATAGAAAATAATTAGATGAGAAGTGTAGATATATTGCTTTAGCTCTGAACCTTAATCAACGCAATCATTCAGACTGACAGTTTAAGTCATCTTACCCCACCCACTTAAAACGCAGAAAAAATACTTACAAAATTCGACCATTATGTATTTGAATTCCTTGACTGCATCTTCAATGTCGTTGTCTGTTAGAACCAATACACCATTATCTTCTTTGTAACCAGCCACAAAACTTGCAGCAATAAGTAATAGAATCGATGCAGTTATTCCTCTCATTTTCGACGGATTCTTTCAAGTGGTGAATGTTGACAGTTTTCAACGTGGCAAAGAGGCCGGTAGTCAATCACGCATGCGCAGCTCGACCGGGATTTCTCGTGTGGTTCACTGATTGGTTTAGAGGGTACAAGGATCCCAAGCCGGGATCTTGCTTACGTATCGTTTGACCCGGCAGCGTCTGCACAACCAGGCCACGTCGACTTTTCACAAATAAAATGGTTAAAAAACAAAATTTTGAAAAATCCTCGAAATAAATAAATATACAAATGCCTGAATATGTGATGAAGGAGTCTTTGCTTCTAACACAAATTAGATCTTCATTTCCATATCGGATTCGATGACGGATAGCCGGCCCCGGCTTGAAGAGCATCGGCTACATGCGAGGAATCGTTTAAGTCTTTTCGCAACGCCGGGCCATGGCAAAAGTCCGACTGATTCCGGTGGCTTTACAGAATCACATTGTAGGCTTCTGTTTAAAGTTAGAAAAGATCTAGATCTAATAACTTTTGAGAAAGTCAGTTTTATAAAGGAGCAGTTCTAGTGTATAATTAAGATCCGTAGGATAGACAATCGCTCGCCACTTTGACATCACTAGCCGGCGACTGCCTGTCACAGAATGGAACTTTGTCAAACTAGCCGAAACATCTCTGCAACATCTACGAGACACGGTCAGACCGATGACGGTCACAGCCTGAGCTCAGAATCACAGATATTCCGATAATCAGGAGCGCAACCTGGAGACGTTGAAGGACGAAAGATTCTTGCAAAATAAAATTGATTTGATTAAAGACTTTGGTGTTGTTTATTATAAAATCACGAAAATATTAAATCTATAGTTACGATGTTTAATAGTCTGACAATTTAAACGAAATTTTCTCAGAGAAACCTCCCGGCCTTTCTTGTCCCCCTTCTTATCTCTCACGTCTTCGAGGTTCATGTTTACCCCTTGCATCGTCATCTGCAAACAGAAAAAAATCCAAACAGATCTCTTCCGCTGCTCTTCACTTACGAGTCAGTTAACAAACAAACAAACAAAAACCCAAACAAACAAAACAAACAAACAAAAATCACCCCAAACCAAAATTAAAAATACCAAGGCGACCAAATTATAGGAGATAGTTCAAATTGAAAGAAGTTGTACACGACATTTTAATTTTGTTAAATTTTTGGTTTTTGTATCAGACTAGGCAGAAAATATTGTAGGAAAAGAAAAAATTGTGCTAACTATCTCCACCAAATTTCCACAATGTTTTTCTTAAAGTCATTTTTCTGCATCGCATAATATGAGATGTTTCCGGGATTCTTTTAAATTCTCAATTTAAACTTTTCCATTCGACATAGTAAACGATGTCACTCTTTCTTCACCAATTCAATTAAAAAATCCAACGAATATGTACGATAATTATTATCAAATGACAATGTAGAATAAAACATGAACTGAACCGAAAACACCGTATTTCAAACCGTCAACCTACACCGAGCTCGCTTTCGGTACAAATTATGGGAATCAACCACCCGGGTGATCAGAACGAAATGTTATAGATATCAGAATGACAGGTGCATGAAAATTAGGTTCACAGAGTTTAGTCTGTCAAGGGACAAAAGACTTTCAATATGGTGTCTGAATAATTCGTTTTCATCATACTTGACAGATTGTTATTTAAAAAAAAAAAAAAAAAAAATAAAATAAAAAACAACAACAAAAAAACAAAAACAAAAACCAAACAAACTCTAGTAATTTAAGCCCGGAAATGAACCTTGAACTTCGACATTATAATGACGATTCTTGAAACGAGGCAAACTAATATCGTTTTCAAGCTAGTTACAACAATAAGATTGCCAACCAACGTCTCTACTTTTAGTTACATATTACCGACCTTGCTTGATTTTTTTTTTTGCAAAATAACGCCATTTAATATCTAGATAGAATTTCCTGTCGGAGTCAGAGGGCGTGGTACGTCAACACGTCAATCGCCGACAAGTCAAAATACTAAGTGGTTATCCCATTCCCAAGCAATTCAGCTTTTAAAGCCCACCAAAAGCTTCAGAAAACATGGATGACAATCAAGAGCCTTTGTGCTTGTAACAAGCCATTTCTTCCACGTCAATAATGATTAAAGGCAAATAATTCTCAAATTCAAACAACTTAATTTGATATTGCAGTCTGCAACTTCTGTCAAACTGATTAAGTCTAAGATTTTGTCGTGTGGGAATGCGTTAAGTAATATGTATATTATTTCTAAACTAACAGACTTTCTAGTCTATTTTGCAATATGCTCCAATCGCCAACTGAGCTTTATTCATTCATACCTAAGTTTACAACAACAACAACAACAATGAAAGAAGAGCAAGTTCTATTTGGACACATACAGCTAAAGCGAAAAGCCATCAACAAAGGGTAAAAGACACGAAAGAATATTATCAAATAGCTGCGTTTGATATCTTTAACGAGCAGGTGATTCTGGCGTTCGTAGATAAATGATCTGTTCGCGCTCAAAGTGGACACCGTCCCTCTTTACACCCGAAATACCGGTTAGAAATAATATTTCGCCACTGGTACACTGTATTGATTTGTCCCGATTCATTCATTTATATGAAGATCATATTATATGCAAAAACCTGTGCTAGGACTTGTTGAAAGAAAAAGTTATTTTGTGTATTTCAATTTGAAAATATAAAATAGGGGTGGGGGCATATTGTCCTGTTCGTTGTTTTTAAACATTTCAGTCATAATTCATAATTCTAAAAGGATAGTTTGCGATAAAGTTGGTTCAATTTTTTTTTGAAATTAACAGTGTTGCATTTTGATCAGAGCATAATAAAAGAATGTCGAAAGTGTCTGCCTTAATAGGCTTCTGTGTATTTTATATTTCTGGAATTGGATTTTGTGGAAATGTCGTTGGTATGCTACAGCTTACTTCATTTTTGAGACATAAATCGGAAAAATGGGTGTCTCTATAAGACATGACTTTCCAAGCATCCATAAAACGCCAATAGCTGAGGGTTAAAATAGGCCCATTTCGTTGTTTATCCCAGCGTTTGAAGGGTTTTATCTCATTTGTTCCTAATGCATCTTGAAGAGTATTAAAAACTAAAATTAAAATCATAAATGAAAAAATATCATTTGAAGCATATGCAATTAATGCTCTCGAACAAGACGTGTTGGCATTAACGTTTAAGCCATTCCCACACAAGCCCTCCTTTATACGCCCCAAGAAAAAACCTTTCTTTTCAAAAAGGCGTGAAAAAAATAAAGATAAGATCTCGTCAACATGAAATTGTCGTCTGCAGCTTCTTTCAGTTTGGACCAGTCTAAAATTGCTTTAGAGGGAATGGTTACCCGGTTTTACGTTTCTATACATTATGATTTGTAGAATTTCCGCGTGTATACTATTGCTTGTTAAAAGCATTTTGTTCTTTTTCTACAACGTTTTCTCAATTATAAACAGCAAGGTAAATTTCCATTTTTGTACAGGAAAGGGTTAAACATATGACTAGCGTATACATTTTCATTTAGTCTTTGTATTATTTGTTCGGATGAAAAAGAGTCAATTATGGATTTCAAGTGGAAAAGGGTTCACTAGGCTTTACCAAACAATATGCCAGGGACTCAGAAGTAATGAAGATAATATTTGGGGCCCGCCGCACGAAAGAAATCATCTTGAAAGTACGGAAAGTGTCGATCCAGGATAGACCGCGCGGATTGCGCAGGCTGACGTGGTCGAACATTTTCCCTGTTAACTAAATTTCCCGAATCTTATATGCTCCTTTCTATTGCATCATATTTTTTTTTCAACAAACTGTCTGATATTGCTCCGATTTTTTCAAAAATTTGATTTACGGTGTTTCCGGAAGGTCCATTTTTGCGTGCAAGGCCACACGGGATTCTCTGCTTATTTCAATCTTAAGATTTGAGACTGAAGACGGAACCAGATGCCTTTCATCTAGACTGGACACTTGGTAGATTAAGTCCAGACCAATGGCAGTTGGTGTACAGTGTGATAACGACAGGTTACCATTCTACAATTACGGTAAACGGATCCATGACGTCAGCGACTATTCACACCACTGACTACCCGGGTATGATGTATGCTGTCCATCTGTATAGTGTCACAAACGGGACCAAATCTTATATCGGCACGCGTTACGGTAGATCGGGTAAGTACCATGAACTACAACAAATTGAAAATCTAGAACTTACCACATTCCAAGTTCAAACACAATCGAACTATTTTGGGTGGTTGCGGAAAACGCGAAGTCTTATATACACAATTTTAGTCCTCATTAAGTACCTGGGGTGTTCCATAAATTCGTGATTTTTTTTAAAATTTATTTTATTTAATCGTTCAAACATCCAGTTAAAAATGCAACAAAATCTAGAGAGTCGCAACACCATTTCTAATCATTTTCACGGCTGATATACATTCCGCTTAGGATAGTACCATAAACAATTGGTCTAGCAGAGAGATCAACGAAGATTTCGAGGTAGATGCCTTCGCACAGCGATTAAAATCTATGAATCGCTGAATTTCAAATAATAATAATAAGAAGAAGAACAACAAAAATTATTAACCAGGGGTACTCGTACGTGAAGGGGAGACCGGGGCTAAATGATACACAGGGCAATCTGTTTCAAGAGATAGCTCGAAGATGGAGTCATTGGTGACGTCAAAACTTAAATGGCGTGATGAAAGACACATTTTTAGATATATTTTGAAAGACCTCGTGTAAAAGACATCCAACGTTGTAAAAAGTACGGCACGAAAACACAAAAAGCCAGTCCAAAGTAAATTTTGACTGTTTTATGAAAGGACTTCTAGTACAGCAACCCGTTCAGATATTGTTGCTTCAGAGCAGCCTGCTGCTATAGTCTTGGAGATATATATCCGAATTTCTGAAAAATCATTTTATGTTCAATAAATGACCAAAGTCTAACTTTATGTCTTGAAGGATCAGAACTCTATTTTTACGGCCATTTGCGCGCGTACATCGTTGTTTTAAAGCGTCATAGTTTCAAACCAGTGATTTGATTACTTCAGGGTGACCGATCACACTTGCAAATGTCTGCACAAATAAACGTTTGGGCCTACACTGTGACTATCGATATAAAAACTAACGAATTTTTTTCGTATGTTACACTACATATTGATACAATGGTCTTCCCTCGGGATGGCGCTTACTCGAGTTCATGTGGCCGCTCGAACTCACCTCTCGGCTCGGGCTGTCGTATTCCACTAATTTCTTACTCATTATTACTGCACTAACTCGAGCATGCGTTCGCTGCATGGCTCGAGAATTTCGGCCACTCGAGCCGACTGTTTTTACCCTTCTGATATCTATTGTTTTTCAAGGTAATTATCTTACCTTGCGTGTTTATAATTTTCTTGAATTTTAATCACGAGTTTCAAATTGTCTGTTCTTCAAAGAAGCTCATGTAACAGGTTACCCCGCTCCTTGTAACACATTACCCCGAGCGCGGGGCAAACTGTTACAGAAAATTACGATGGCAAAAATCGAGGGCAAAAATCGATTTTATTAGAAAAGTTATAAAGATCTGTTCGAATTCAAATGTTCATAATTTGCTCCTTTTGATGGGGTTTATTTTAAAATAAATTTAGTTTGCTTATACAGATACTTGAATTTTTTATTTACAAAAATATGTAACGTATAGCTCCGGTCTCCCCTACTGGAGATAATAGGTTGCGGACATGGCCCATTGCGTTTTAATCTGGAAATTTGCGATTTTTCAGGTTGTTCCAAAGTATTTAATACAACAATCGGAAATACCTACACGGTTATTTCAAATGGATATCCAACCTATCAACAGCGTGGAGCTATATGCAACTGGATATTCAACGGAAGTGACGTTACATGGTATAGGATTGACGTCATTGACCTACATTTGAACGTTAACAAAAGCAACTGTGATAACTACCTGCAAATGTCACAATGGAACCTGTGTGGAAACGATACAGCAAATCGAACATATCACGTGACAGAACCGAACGTCCATCTCAAATATGTGACTACAAAAAATAACGGAGAGGGAGGATTCAAAATAAATATAACAGGTTAGTTATTGATACCAAATAGCAAGGACAGAAAGAACAATATCTCGACAAATCTTCAAACGTGAAGAATGGCCGAAGAATGTTGAATTAATGATATGAGCCAAACCTATATACATGTGCACCAAGTGCAGATTCTGATTAGAATCTTCACCGTAGTCTTCGCCGTACACTCTGCAGATAGCACCGACTAATTTTCTTTAGTTTAGACAATCAGCGTGCGAGTATATTGTGTGTGGTTGTCAGTCAGCTAATTGTCGTCCTATTGCGCAAATATATATCTCGATTCTGAATTCGTCTTATGAAATCCATGTACTCTGATTTGCTTAAAAAAAGAGTTATCTTTATGTCTCAATGAATAACAACACCAACAGGACTTTTTCACGGAACCATTTTACATGTTTGCGCTCAAAGTAGTTCCACAGCACAAATGTCTTAATGCTCGACTTTTGACATTTATTTGTCATAAAGGCCTATTATACTTTTAATCAAAAGATAAGAAACGAGGGAATTATTGTTTCATTGCAGTATGAAATTAAAAACCTTATCACTTTTCTGTAAAAATCTAAATCGGTTTTCATACACATGGCTTTAGTTTCATATCCCTACAAAAAAAAACAAAAAAAAAAAAAAGAAAAAAAAAAAGAAAAAAAAAAAAAAAAAAAAAAAAGAAGAAAAAAAAAAAAAAAAAAAAATAAAAAGAAATAAAAAAATCTTTATTTCTTAAATAAAACTATTAGCAATGTCAGATGCAGGCAGTAAAGTTAATTGTAACAAGTACATGTATTAAACATTTTTTTTGCAGAAACTGAAGGCGTATTATTTTACTTTATTGACCTTATTTACATAATTCGACTAACGTTGAAATTTTATATAGAAGCATAGCGTAGCTAAAACACTGCGCAATATCGATTTTATTCGAGGGCTTAGCCTCATATAAATCTTGCCTAGCATTCTATAGCAGAGTTCATCAAGGTTTATCTTGGGCAAATTACATAGCGTCGACCGTCTTCCTTAGTCGTTTTGTGAAACCATCGCCGAAGTAGGTCCATGGCATATGAAGATGCCTCTTGGCGGATTAACCCATCGCTAGACAGACCGAAATTCTAAGAAGTTATAGACGATACTTTTTAGTTAATGAAATTTCAAAAACTTTTGCCTATTAGGATAGAAAAAATTGAAGACAATCAGGAAACCGCATGTAACAACCAATTTCCTCATTGCCCACAATTTTTTCCAACATTTTTTTCTTATTGGGCGTAAACAAGCGGGTTCGTCTGGGAATGGGCTATACCGTAGCCTTTGGTCATTATGTACATGTGTGTTGTTTTGATCAAAATTAGTTGGACAACAAACGAATTTTGCAGCCATTCATAAGACAGACGCCCCGTACAACGTCATGGCTCATATAGACGGCGAGATAATCAACGTTACTTGGTATAAACCTATCCACCACCCAGCCAACTTCAGCTATATGCTACGAATATACAACAAGCAACAAAAGACCAGTACTGACGTCACAGTTCTAAGTAATAACACGTTTTATTTGATGAACTATCGATCCTTAGCTGGACAGACGTTTGTGTTTAAGGTGCTTGCAACAACGGACGGAATAGACAGTGACTTTTCAAGCCAAGTGGAAATTAAAACGTGTGAGTATTTTGAAACGTGAAATTACATGTATTTCAAATGAAAAAAAAAAAAAGATCAATTTGACGACCAAGTGTTAAGGCGGCTCTCATGACTAAAAATCGGTCTCATCCAATAAAAAATACCGACACACGATTCTCGAACACGATAACAACGCATAGAAAAAGACACTGTGGTAATATTCCCTATTTATTTGCTTGAATTGAATTGACAAAGTGTTACCGTGACTTTAATGCTTTGTTTGTCTACTGATATATCATCCCAAAGATTTGAAAGCGAAAATTCTATCGTTTTTCTTCGCAGCATGTGATCGCCGGATTCATGTCAAACCAACAGATTCTGTCGAAATAACGTCGAACAGGTATCCCTTTGGATATCTTCAAGGGATATCATGTCATTATCAAATCAACACAGACGGTGACTTCATAATTCGAATCAGGACGTCAGATATTGACATTTCCGGCGGAAGTAGGTGTGAAAATACGTATGTACGGCTCGGCGACGCAGGAAAGTTCTGCGCGATGTCACCACCAGAACGGGAAATTGTGATTCAGAATTCGACTGTAGATGTATTTTTTCGATCATACGAAACAACACAGGGCAAAGGCTTCTATATAACAGTATCGTCAGTCTGTAAGTTTTGCTTTGCGACTTAAAAATATAAATCCTATTTACATTACGTTAATCCAATTTGATGGTCATAAATCACAACTATGATATCATAAAATATTCCTAAGACATATTGCTACTTAGAATAATGTCTGGTGAGGATGTCTCAACGAAAACTGCAGCAAAAATCCCCGAAGATGTCTCTAACACTAAATTTGATAGTTTTCATATTAGAGAAATTATATGCAGTATTAAGACATTTTTTGGTGTTCAAACGTTCTTCGTTGTATCATGTTTGATTGATTGAATGGTGTCTAATACCTGTTTTTTTAGTTATATCACAGAGGCTGGTATATTTCACAAACCAGTATGACCACAACAATGTTTCCGAACTACACACTTCCAACCCCATTGCGCACATCTACCTATTTGAGAAAGTTGAGATAAATGGCTTACTTTGGTCACTTGTCGAAGCCCCCTAGGATTGAGAGCACAAAATTATTTACTGAGCTAACCGGATCCGCCCCGTATCACACCATGAAATGTTTAGGACAAGAATTTAATCTACTGTATGCTGTACACTATTTTGACCGCTAAGACTTTATGCATCACAAATATTCTGCCATCACAGCCTTTGATTCGTATCATATTTGTTCCATTTCTAAAGCAAAACCACCGAGTGCACCAACTCACCTGTCCTCAAAGATTTCATCGGGAACTATCAGAATTTCTTGGAAACCACCCAACGTGAATCGACCTTACGTCGAGGGATACAAAATCGAGTATTTCATTCTTCCGGATACAGCCGGTGGCGTTATTCAAGTTCGACATGACGTCATGAACGCCGATATTTCAACGTCAGAACACCCAGGACGACTATATACCATCAGAGTGGCAGCTTTCACCGGTGGTGGTCAAGGTCCATTCTCGCGGCCATTGTTTGCTAGATCAGGTATATAATTATTCGGGTATTCTAAAATACGAATAAAAAAGCCGACAAAGTGAACATTAATTGGCCAAAACCTGTTATCTTTATCATTTACGCTTAAAAAGTTTTTACGAAATCATTTAACTCTTGTGAACCTGATCCCGGAAAATTCCTGACAATAGCTGTGGCAGGTGTAAAGACTAAATTCAGCCTGCACAATCCTGCAGGAAATATTTGAACACAAAGAAGATCTAAGATATTTAAAATTTTGTGAAAAAAGGATAAATTTTCAGCAGGACAAGGGTTAATATATTTACGCGTAATTTTTACCGTTTCAGCTTTCAAAAAAAAAAAAAAAAAAAAAATCAAAAAAAAAAAAAAATCATATGTATCCCGTCATTAGAAAAAGGATCTCATACATATCTACGAGAGTGATATTTGAAAAAAAAAAATGTGATAAAGCAGGGGGCAGTTAAAGATAATATTTTGGAATAGAAATATATTTATCAAGTAACCTTTAAGTAATATACTTATCAAGAAATGAACATTTGGGGGAAAGCGAAGTCTAACCAGAGTCGATTTTTTCCTTTTTCAGAAGGTCTCCTCTTGCTTCACGAGTCAGTTGAACTTAACTTATTAACAGACGACAAAATTATAGACCGGTCTTAATTGAAAGAGGTTGCCTTGCGTTTAAATTGTACCAAATGAAACATTGTGGAAAAGGAGATAATGTTTGCTTTTAACAAATTTTCCCTTCTTCATAAAGTTTTCTGTAAAATATCCCAGTCAGGATTTAAAAAGCGGAGTTGTGTGGTAATGGGTTAAAGATTGTTTACATAAATATACTTTACATGTTAGAAAATTACATACACAGCAAACATCCGGTACGTGTAATTTTATTTTCTTAAACCATTCCCTCCAAATAACGCTTTTGACGCCCCTTAAGAAAAACATTTGAAAAACATTGTATAAAATGAAGAAATTGCTTGCAAAAAGCAATTTCTTCATTGTACACAATATCTTGTATCAAGAAAGTTGAACAAGTTTAAAATTACATCTACATTAAATTGTCGTTTATGATTTTTTTCAATTTGGACCAGTTTAAAAAAGTACTATCTGGTAATGGGGTTAAATTCATTCCGATGGATAGTCATTTGATAGGTTCACACACACAAAACAACAACAACAACAACAACAACAAAACCCCCAAAACCCCCACAATGAAAGAATCAAAATGATGAACTCACTGTTTTGGTTGATTTAGCCCGACTCTCATCCATTTTGCACTACTGTACGTCACCTGACTGAGACCCACGTCGTGATGACGTCATAGCTTGACGTATAATTAGGTTTTTGATTGATCAGGGTTTAACGCCACTTTCAACAGTAGGATTTTGAGAGATTTTGTTTGGGAATTAATCATATTTTGTCTCTTCAGCATGAAAACAAAACAAAAAAAAAAAAAAAAAAAAAACAAACAAAAAAACAAAAACAAAAAAACAAAAAAAACAAAACAAAAAAAAAAAAAAAAAAAAAAAAAACAAACAAAAAAAAAAAAAAAAAAAACAACAACAACAATTTCTAGTGTAAGATCTATTTAACTTTAACTCCGCTACTCGTGAAATTATAGCTTCTATTGCTCATTCAATGAGAAATAAATCGATCTTACAATGAAATAAATAGAGGATAATCAACTGGTTATTCAAGATATCAAAAAAAAAATATTTCACAAGGATGCGTTGTTAGGCGTAGAAAAAACGAGTGCGCAGCACGAGTTTTTTAACGCCTAACAACGCATCCGAGTGGAATATTTTTTTCATATCTGGAATAACAAGTTGATTATTCTATTTATTATATCCCTTATTATTTTATTTTTTATTAAAATATCGAAACCATTCTTTTTGATAGACTCTTTATAATGTCACTGGGTTGGGAAAAAAGTAGTTCCTAAATTACGGCAGAGAGTGAAACTGAAAAGTGTTAACGTCACTCAAGTGACGTTATCAAAATTTATTACACTGAGAAATTCCAAGATTTCACAGCAAGGTATATATAAACAGTTATCTCCTTTGTCTTTCAGCATGTGGCAGCAAACATCATTTAACAAGGAAACAGAGGACCGAGATTTCCACGGAATCTTTCCTACACAACGGGAAGTACCAATCAGGTACAATTTGCCAATGGAACTTTATGACCGACCCTCTTTTATGGTTGAGAATCGACGTAGAGACCCTCGGTATTGAAATGGCTCCGAACTGTTCTAAAGACTACCTTCGAGTTGGCACTGACTTGGTGTTGTGTGGTCAAATTAATTCTAGGACCTTGTTGGTTGAGAGGAACTCCATGGACATGGTGTTCTCGTCAGATTTTAACATCACGGGGAACGGGTTTAAACTGACAGTTACAGCAATAGGTAAGTTTCTTAAATGCACTATGGTAGATAATTGAGTTTTTTTTTTCTCGGCGGATTAGAACTTGATAATTATTTATTATTTTGATAAAATCAAAATGATGAATTCACTGTTTTAATAGATTTAGCCCTGCTTTTGTTATTTTCGCAATTCTGAAGTCATCTTGGCGGGACAAAATCTGTAATGACGTCATAGGATTGACATGCAAATCACATTAAAGGTGAAAAAAGACGCCATTTTTGTCTACTTTGCATCAAAGAAATTGAATACAATGTGATCGTTTATTTTTTTCGTGTAGGATCGACATATCCTTCATTTCGTGAACAATAAAAACTCTATTTTACTCTTGGCTCCGAACTAGCGCAATATGGTTTTTGTTGTTAATTAAAATAAATTTATTCGATCTCGACCTGAAACAAAAAAAAAGTTCATCTTTTATAATCTATAAAAGACAAGTGGTAACTTCCTCAAACCAAATCTCGCATTTCAAGCTTTATACAGATTTACGTTGAAGTGTTGAATTTGAAGAGTGAAAGGTAAAATCTGAAGTTGGTAGTTTGAAGTCTAAAGTATGAAGTGTTCACTTTAAAGTGTGAAGTCATTGATGATTTTTTTCAACGAATAGAAAAAATGCGTGCAATGCATATATCATCAACCAAGCAAATCAAAATTTGAACTTCAAACCTAACAGTTCAATCTTCACATTACACACTTCATTGATTGAATGGGTTTAACGCCACTTTTAACAGTGTTTCAGTCATATCGCGGCGGCTGGAGCACCTAACAATGGATTCCTGGCATTTCTCACATCAGTACTACCACTACATCCTTTCCTAGCCTCCAGCTACTATCCCACATAGGTTTACGATTATCCACCCATTGGCGAGAGACAAATGTCGGAAAGAATATGTGCCGCCGACGGGGATCGAACCCATGACATCCCATATGTGAAGATTGGGAGTCTGATGCGCCACCGACTGCGCTTTTGCGGCGGCTTGATAAGGTACAGTGACCAACCTAGAATCAGAAAATGGACAAAGAGTGAAAATTTTTGAACCTGGGTTGACTCTTTTCGCACTTCTCCTTTTTTCCTGAGAGGTATTAAATATCTAAGTGTTCGGCACAAACTAGGAATTGGCACAATTTTGGAATCAGGGGGCTCAATGGCCTTCGTAGGAACAAAATATCTCACGGAAAGGAATCCTGAAGTCTTTTCAAAAATGTGTAGAGACCCCTCTATTAATAATTTCAGAATAGATCATAAGCCCGCTATGAAAATCTTTGCCGAGCAGAAAACGAAAATAAATTTCATTTTTTTATGTTCCTAGCATAAAGTAATTTTTAATTTTATTTCCTTTTTTTGTTCGGCATAGCTTTTCAAACGGGCTTGTAAACATATTCTGAAATTATTGGTAGCTAGGTCTGTATACAATTTTAACGAATATTTTAGGATTCCTTTTGTTGAGAAGTTTTGTCCCCACGAGAGCCCAATAGATCCTTCGCATGTTAAACCTTTTACTTTGTGGTTTAAAATTTTATTCATTATACATTAACCCATTCCAACTCAATCCCTCCTTTTTACGCCCCTCAAGAAAAAACTTTGGAAAACATTGTGGAAAATGAAGAAATTGCTTGTATCAAACAATTTCTTCATTATCCACAATGTTTTCTATCCAAAAAGACGAAAAAATTCAAAATTCCATCAACTTGAAATTGTCGTCTGCAGCTTCTTTCAATTTGGACCAGTCTAAAATTTTGCTGTGTTGGAATGGGTTAAGTGATGTTATTTATCTTGCATTTACAATTAAACATGTTAAAGCGTAACATTTTGTGTCGCTCTAGGCAAAATATACTTAAACATAGATGTTAACTTCTGTCAAAAGTTATAGGACAAAACAAAATATTAAACTAGCCTTTCTAATTGACAAAATCGTGGCTGTCAACTAAGGAACCAATTTACCAATCGAATCATTCATTCATCTTTGAATTTCGACATAAGCCTTCATTTGTACAAAATATTTTTGTTTGTTTGGCGACTTAACCCATTCCAACTTACTCCCTCCTTTTTACGCCCCTCAAGAAAATAGTTTTGGAAAACAATGTGGAAATTGAAGAAATTGCTTGTTACAAGCAATTTCTTCATTATCCACAATGTTTTCTACCCCAAAAGACAAAGATTTAAAAGATTTCATCAACTTAAAATTCTCATCTGCAACTTCTTCTAATTTGTACCGGTCTACAATTTCTCTGTGTTGGAATGGGTTAAACGTCGTTACTACTTCTTATTCAAGCTGTAGTTACGACCTGTGGTAAACCAACCATTCAACCTTTTTGTTACATACCACTGGCTATAAATTTTACAAAATAACATCGATTTAAAGCGAATTGGAACTTCCTACCACGGAATAATTGGATGGGGGCCAGAGATTGAACAATCAGGAAAGTACAAAGATACAAAAGTAGGTGTACGATAGAATAAATCGAGTGGTATTTTAGCCAATAACTTTTTTTTTATCAATATCGCATGATTTATTTCGTTCATAACGTGGAGGAAAATACAACAAAATACTTCTGTGTTTAGTAACGTATTATATAAATTAACTGCATAAAAACAACAACATCGTCGACAACAACAAACAATCAAAGAAAGTCCAAACAAACAAAAAAGCAAACTAACTAACAACTAAAGCAACAGCGACAACAGCAATTCCACTTAAAAACCTCTGAATGTAATTTTAACACATTTCAAAACAACACATTTCTAGAAAATCAAAGAAGTTGTAAAGGACAATTCGAGCCGATAGAATTTCAAATATATCTGAATGGTTAGAAAACATTATATAAAATGCAGAAATTGCTTGTAACAAGCAATTTCTGCATTTTACTCATTTTTCCCTAAACATTTTTCTGAAAGGGCCTCAAAAAATTGGATTGTGAGGTAACAGGTTAAACTGACAAATTTGACTTAAATACCGCACCGTTATATTGACCATAATAGTTTGTCCAATTAATTTTCTACAATTTCCCCAGGGCGGGATGTAACAAGTGTTGACCCTTACTGTTACATCTGCTGACCGTAGATGGCGACATTAAATGTTGATCCTTAGACGAAAAATATTGTGTCTACATAACGTGTGAGGGTTTTTTTTTGTATCAGGAGACGGCATCAAATATTTTAAAAGCTATGAAATATTTTTCATGATTTTTTTAAACGGTTTAAGCCATATCTTCCCTACGAGGTAAGAAAAACAGTCTCAACAATCTATCATTTATTTGGATACTAAAGCAAATACGAACCTGTGCAATGTCAATATACAAAAGGAGGGTATGATTGAAGTTTTCTGGAATAAGTAATATGTGTTATTCTTATCGATTACAACTCGTGTTTCTTTACATATTGAGATCGAGACGAATCTACCCGATTCTTCACCGGACATGTTCGCTGATCTTCGGCGTTGATCGTTATATCCACAAGTGCTGATGACTAAATGATTTCGTTAATTTTCGTGACCGAGCGGGTTTTCTGTTTCTTTTTTTTTTTTTGAATGACTAGCGAAAGGTAAAACGTCATACATGACGTCATATTTTTTGTAAACAAACCTTAAATCGTGATGGGTCACGATTTAACACATTGTAACTTCTTAGGCTTTCTGTGAAGAATTTTGATTTGGTTATTTCAATAGTTATATTTATTTACGCATTTGAGCCTCGGGTATGATTTTCTTATGTTTTTTGGGAAGACATGGCTTTAAACTTTCTGTATAGAACGATCCAAGTCAACTCGTTACGTGTGTATACCGTTAAAAATTAAATCATCGTGTAAAAATAACTTCGTTTACGCAGATATAATTCATGAAACTTTTTGCAACGAGCCACTTCAGTGATATATAAACCATCCTTTAGCTTTAAAACGAATCTACAAAGTAAATGAATGCAGTTTTTTTACAACTGTTATATTGTGACAATCTGTTACAATTACTTCAAGCCGCGTTAGGGCAAAACGGGACAGTAAAAAGACCAAACAAGAACTGTCAATTGACGGATGGGTGGCCCCGCCCACTGAATCCAACAGGAAGTTAGACAGAGATATTAACCCTTGTCATGCTGTATAAATTACCTTACTGAATCACTGTAAAATCAAAGGGCTGAAAGCACTGATAGAACTTGCTGTTCAAAAACCAATATTTCTTTTTGAAAACAACTTCATAAACAACTCTGGAAAAAAGTAAAAGCAGGAGGTGTAGATCAAGATCAGACTGCACTTATGTGCAGGCTGATCTTAGTCTTCATCTCCTGCCAAAGCTGGAATAATTTGGGTTCAGCATGACAAGGGTTAAACGGCGTTATTTTGAAACAAAAAGCTTATGTCCAGAAACATGTTACAAGAAAGGTGGCCTTTTTGCAACATAAACGCCGTAACTACAGCTTGTATATACTGTAGTTCCGATGTTTAAGTCACAACACCAACAAAAATGCTTCCCATCAATTCGACCAATGCCGAAGTTCACTCCCCGCCTAATCGGTCATTTGATTGGTCTAATGGTTTTTTAGTAGTATTTTCCGTTTATTTATGTTCGCTACCGTAGCAAATGCCCATGTGAGCGACGCCCCCAGAAGACGGTTAGTTGTTATAGGGGAGAGTACAAGGATACAGGACGAAACTACCGAGAGCCCCGCCTGGTTCTTTAACGTGCTCGGTGGATAGCACCGTCACACGGAGCCTCGGTTTAACGTCTCATCCGAATGTCAACTAGATTGTTAGTTGATATGGTCAGCCCGTGATCTTGAGGTTTGAGACAAGCGCTCTACCAACTGAGCTGACGAAAATGTTTTTTTTTTTTTTTTTGTAATGACAGCGGCGACATTGACCAATCGCTGGCCCCGTCCACTAATCAAAATTATAAACGGCGCTATTTTGCAAAATTTATGGCCAGTAGCATAAAAAAAAGGTTAAAGAAAATGGCGGCGAATGTCGGAGATCAAAACTCATTTCTGGTTTAAATGAATGATTTCATTGGTCGAGTGATTATTTGATTGACGGCTGCGTTTGATTAATCGTGCACCGACTGCCATCCACTGCCAATGTCCTCAAGTCACTGATGTAATTTGGTTTTTTTTAACTAGCAAAGCGTCAGCTTTGATAGTTCAACTTAACAGACAAAATTTTGATGTCTTCTCAAAGTTTAACGAGTGCAAACTGCCATGGACTGGAGGCTTTACCACCAAATCCATGGAATGCCTTCGCCATTAAAAGTTGTTCTCATGTATTTCAGGAATAATGCAAACTCTATTCAAATTATAGAGAACTCTTTCAATAGCATGCTATCTAACCCTTCCCTATCAATTCCGCTTTTTAATAAACTCAAGAAAAAAGATTTGAAAAACATTGTGGACGATGAAGACATTGTTTGTTACAAGCAATTTCTTCATTGTCAACAATGTTGTCTACCCAACAAGGTAAAGATTTCTGAATTTAACCAACTTGAAATTGTTGTCACGAGCTTCTTTTTTTGAACCGGTCTAAAATTTTGTCGTGTTGTAATAGTTTAACTCTCGGGTTATTTTAATCTCGTGTATTTGTCATGATAACCATTAGCAAAGAAGAATACTTAACTATACTATGCTTTGCTAGCTGACATTACTTCCAGTACTTTGATTTATTCACCCCCAAGACTGTAAGTTAATGTTTATCAAAATTTACATTTGGCATAGAATTGTCATAATGACCTTAGGAAGCCGCCGTCATAGCGCAGTTGGTAGCGCTTCGGACTGTCAATCTAGAGGTCCAGGGTTCGATCCCTGACGGCGGCACTCATCCTTTCCGACTATTTGTCTCCCGCCAATGGGTCGATAATCGTAGACCTATGTAGGATAGCAGGTGGAGGCTAGGAAGGGATGTGATGGCGGTACTGGTGTGAGAAATACCAGGAATCCATTGTTAGGTGCTTCAGCCGCCGCGATATAACTGGAAGATTGTTGAAAGCAGCGTAAAACCACATTCAAACAAACAAACAAACAAACAAATGTCCTTAGGAGCAATTTTTAGAATCTCCGAGTCATTACGAATAGTTAACAAATGTTTAAGTTTTGCAAACACAGCTGCTATGATTTACCTTCAACTTTTTGTCATAATCGCCGGTATAATTCAAAAACCTCATAACTACAGCTTTGATCAAGCCGATTTACGAGGTTTTAGAATTAAACATACGATATGTACATAAGATAGAAAAAGTAGTTAAGCACTTGCGGCAGACCCTTCATATACATATACTTTGCTACATCTTAACCTTTTCCCGTTTTTTGTTGTTGTTGAAATTTGAGACTTGTCCAAGTTAATAGAGACTGCAGACAACAATGAAAATAGGATGCAATTTGAAATGGAACCATCCTATGTAAAATGATATGGGAAAAAGAGAAATTGCTTTTAACGAGCAACCTTTCCTTTTTCCGCAATATTTTCTCAAGTATAAAATCATAGCAACGTAATAACCAGGGTTTGTACAGGAAAAGGTTTACCATTGTCCTGCTGAATATAGATCCATCCTTCACATAATTTAAAACTTTTGTCAAATTTAAATGTACTTTGTGTTCAAATATTTCTCCAACGCTAAAAGAACTAGCAAGTTGTGTAGACTAAGATCAGACTGCACGTCTGTATAGACTGGTCTTAGTCTATACACCTGCCACAGCTATTGTTCAAATACGAATATTCAGAGATCAGTATGACAAGGTTTAATTTCAAATGAATAATCGGCAGAATTGCATGACGATACAAATTCTTAGTATAAGTCCTTATTCCGTATCTAAAATAAAAGGACCGGCACGAAACTCGAACATAGACACACATCCCAAACGCCAGCTTGATTACTACAAGTATTTACAAAAAAGTCCTGTCAGACAGACAGGTTGTTTTCTACCCACAAACTAGAAAACGTCTGAAAGTACGGGAACTTTAGATTGTCATCTGAAACCCCTTTGAATTTGGACCAGTCTAAAGGTTTGTTGTCTTGTAATTGGTTAAAGCTTATACCAAAAAACCATCCAGTCTCTATACATTATAGTCAAAGAATGTTCGTTTTAAGGTGCTAGATAGATAAATCTTTAATTTCGCGGACAACAAAGCTATCACGTCCAGCATGGTGGTATGGGTCCCATGTGGCCAGAAACTGAACAGAATCCAATTTTTAAACTTTTTGGTCATAAACGGGAAATTTGGCCCGTGTTAGGTCAATATTAACCCTTGTCATGCTAAAGCCGGAATATTCCGGTTTTTTTCAGCACGTGTAGACCAAGATCATTTTGCATATAAGTGCAGTCTGATCTTGGTCCACATCTTCTGCTTATACTTTGCCTGTCAGAGTTGTTTATGAAATTGATTTCTAAAAGAAATATTGATTTTTGAACAACTAGTTCTATCAGTGCTTTCAAGACTTTGATTTTACGGCAATTCAAATCTCTGTCGAAGCCGTTTTATCTCTAGTTATTCTTCTTGCCCCCAGAATATGTGAACGTGTTTTTGACCATCAAACGCTGACTCATAATGGGTCCAATCTCATTCCGAAAGCAGACGGAAATCAACGAACAAAACCTATATTGTATACAATGTAATTGTGTAAGCAGTAATTGGAACAAATATATTTCGATTTCATTTGTGGTGGTTTCCAAAGTATCCCTTCACAGTTTACACCTAATATTTGAAATAATAAGTTCTTTCATGTGGTCCATACCATATATGCCTTGAGAACGGAGGGTCATAAATGCTACATACACACAGGAATATGAATGGATCTTACAACAATTAAACACTGATTATCTTCTATGTACATTTGCTACAAGGACAACTTTCAATCTGTATTTAGGACGCCGTCATAGCATAGTCGGTAGCGCACCAGACTTCTTATCTTCAACTATGGAAAGTCAAAGGTTCGATCAGCGGCGTAGGCACATATTCTTTCCAATATTTGTCCCTCACCAATAAGTGGATAATCGTAAACCTAAGTGGGATAGCAGCTGGAGGCGAGGAAAGGATGTAGCGGTAGTACTGGTGTGAAAAATACAAGGAATCCAATGTTAGGTGTTCCAGCCGCCGCAGATTTTGCCACAAAGAAGCAATGACAGATGAACCAAAGAACGGAAAGAAGCTAATCAAAGAAAAGGTCGTTTTTTGGGGGTGGGGTAGGTGGGGTGGAGGATTGGGGTGGTAAACTCATTCCCGCATAATCCCGATTTTACGCTCACAAAGAATTAAATTTAGAAAAAAACATTGTGGAAAATGAGGAAATAGATTGTTACAAGCAATTTCTTCATTATACACAATGTTTTCTGACCCAAAGACAAAGATTCTTTGAATTCCACCAACTTGAATTTGTCGTGTGCAACTATTTCAATTTAGACCAGTCTAAAATTTGTCTTGTGTGGTGATGAGTTAATAGATTTTTTATGCTTACATTTTTTGGAATTGATCAAACAAATGTCTCACGATATTTAATCATTCTAATTAAATCTGTCATCTTGTCTTTGAAGAAAACATTTCTTACTTAGTTTTGTCACATGAATGGAAAACTGATAAGCATATACCCAATAAGAACCCTGTTACCACCTCACTCCCTTGTTATCAGGTGTGTGGAACTCCGATGCCGTACTGGTTCACATGGGGGACCAAGGGACGAGTAAATACCAGAGTGAATCTTAGAATGATAGAAAACAGGTCTAAAAAACAACGCATTATGTATTAGAAAAAAAAAATCAAAATGTTTATACTGAAAGGTAAGAAAAGTATGGTTATTTAAGAAAATGCTGGTTCCAGTATTTTCTTCAGAAACATTAATGTTTTCTCAAACATTTTTGGGTACAAGTTCACTTTAATTCTGGACAAAAGTATGAAATCATGTTTTGCTTGTCCGAGGACGAGTCGAGAAAATCAGTATTTCGACACCACTTGTTATGTTAACGAGATACTTCCTATGGGCCTTTAAAGTATATCTTTTAAGAATGATTATTATTTCAGGCCCGAAGCCCGGGGCTCCCCGTCAATTTGCGGCTACAGCAACGGAGTACGGGATTTTCGTCACTTGGAACAAACCGGAATATTTGTATGACTTTGTGTCCGGATATCTGATTCATTATCACTTCCGGAATGGCATGCGGAACTTTACAGTGAGGGTTGATAAGAACGATAACTCACGCCTTTTGGATATGACGTCAATTCCTGGTAGACTAGTTAAGGTTTGGTTACAAGCTGCTGGCGACATGATGAATAGCAACTCATCTTCCACTGCAGTCGTGCGAAATGGTAATTCTTTATTTTGATCTGCTAGATTTATTGCTTCGCGAAGACTTAGAATTGCAAACATAAAAAGCGTGTATGATGCAAGCGTGATTATCACATTTGGTCATAGCGGCGTTTAAAGAGTAACAGAATCAAGATGGTAGGCCTTTACAACGAAATACATTGTATATTAAAAAAAATTGAAAAAGTTACAAGTACTTGGTTTCTTTTTAGAATAATCATATAAAAACATGGGCGTAACCAGGATTTCGAAATATATACGCTCGTAGGGGGAGACCATCAGAGAATATAAATAGGGAAGAGGCTGGCATCCATAAACGATATGTTTTGAAAATTTACATAATTTAACATTACGCGCGAGCCTATTGCGCGTAATGGTAGTTACGCCTCTGTAAAAATAACGGTAAACCAAAAACGATATCCTGTGAAATATTCAAAATGGTCGAGTATGGACGAAGTTTATGGTGGGCGAAATATAGAATTATATTTGTCTGCCTCCCTTCACGCTATGTTTGTCTGCCACCCTTAACGCTGGCTTATCCAAATTACATTTTTTACAGTCAAAATAATGCCCCCCATATTTAGATAGAAATCGTTTGAGGACGGTCAAAATATCGTAACTACAGCTTTGACAACCAATGTTTACGATATTATGGTAGCTCAGGGGCTCTTAAAAAGTGAGTCCGAGAGGTATAATGTTAGATTTATTAAAAACATCTGACGGCATCAACGTTTTACCCTGTTACATGCGTTCGGTTTAAACGGAGTGGTCTTGGTCACAAAAAGATCTCTTTTTTCCCTCCAGAATTATCACAGGTGATAACGATATTCCGAATTAATAATGTAATTGACGGATCGCTGGCCCCGCCCATTGACTCCTCTGTGCCACCTACTGGCTCCTCTGGCACTGCCCCCTGAGCTCCGGCAGGAAGTTCCTCTTTGATGTTATTTTGCAAAATTTATCGCAAGAAATATTAAAAAAAAGAAGCCCACCACCACCAACAAAAAACAACAACAACAAAATGTTTGGTTAGCCACCTAAACGTCGTATCCTGATCATGAATAAACTGTGGTTACAACGTTTAAGTCGGCCAACCAGCAATAATGCTCCACATAAATGTCGACCAATGTTTGAGTTCATAGTTCACTACCAGCCTCAATGAAAAGTTTGATTGGACGATTGATTCTTTGATAGCCACACGTTTTCCGTCAATTTCTTAGTTCCCTTGGGTATTGTCATAACTTAAGTAAACTACAGTAGTTTAAACAGTGTAAAAAAAAATATCTGTGTTTATGTGTGTATTTCCGTGTATTTATCGCGCTACTGTAGCACATGCCCATAAGAGCGACGCCCCCCCAGGAGACTGCTAGTTGTTACGGGTGAGATAGTGCAAGGATACAGCTCCGCCTGGTTCTTTAACGTGCTCGATGGATAGTACCGTCACACGGGGCCTCGGTTTAATGTCTCATCCGAAAGACAATTGGTTTGTTACTTAATATGGTCAGCCCATGGCTCAAACCCGTGATCTTTGGGTTTGAAGTCAAATGCTCTATCAACTGAATTAATCGGGCTGACCGATGTAAACATTTATTACTTATAACTATGACTTCTTACTAACACTATCTCCTATTGATCTATGTCAACAACTTTTATGGTTTAATGGCCTGTGGCCGAATCAATGTTGTCTATTGATGTTTATGACATATTTGACATGTTGTCCCCAAAATTAAGATAAGATGTCTTTGTAACAATAATGACACGTAGACATAATCACCTTTTCTCTGAGTGTCAAAGTATTGTTGACTTCACTCCGCATTATTTGACAAATTGTCGCTGTCAATTTAAAAAAAAAAGAGATCAACCGAATCTTTAACTTAGACCGGAAGTATATGTTGACCCCTGATTTCTATGTCAAATACCCCTTTTTTTGGTTTTAACGTCGTCACTACAGCTTATTCATATCGCAGTCTTAAGTTTTGCTTTTTTTTGTCTTATTTTCCCCTAGAATTACGAAATTGACCAATCGCGGCCGTCAACAAAGGAATCAACCGACCAATCAAATAATTCATTCAGCCCGGACCTGAGCTTATCATCTACAACATTGGCCGCTATTTGATTACCTTTTTTTGTTGGTGTGGCGACTTAAACGTCGTAACTACAGCTTATTCAATCTGTAGTTACGACGTTTAAGTCGCCAAACCAACTTTTATTTTGTTACAAGCTACTGGCCATAATTTTTGCAAAAAGATGCCGTTAAAAAATCTAAGCGGAACTTCCTGTCGGAGTTAATGGGCGGGGTTTATGGAGTCAGTGGGCGGGGCCAGCGATTGGTCAATTACTGTTCTTTCATATCTTAATCGAACTGCCTTGTCGGAGGTCAGTTGAGAGTCCTGCGATCCTTCAAATACGACCATAAATCAGGAAAACATAACGAAACATCTGAATTTCTCATTTATCCACTGTAAGGCTGCAATACAAAGTCAATTCTTAACGATTGGAATCAGCGCATTCAAAACCTATTCGATTTCCTTTAGTAGAAAGTATTTAGGTGTGTTTACATTAAATATCACGGAAAGATTCACCATAGTTAGTGTTTAGAAAATTAATGCTCAATTGGGCAAAAAGATTCCGAGTTTACATTCAGAAAATCTCTTGAAATAACAATAATAAGATTGAATTAATAATAATAATAAAATCGAAGCCAAGACTGTCTAACCAAGTTCGATAGTAAACTCGGAAGTAAGTTGGTTTCACCCTGTCACGGACACCACAAGTGAATTAGCTTCAAACGTGTACGCAGTCATGCTTTCAAAGAGTTGTGAAACAAAGTTTCAACCAATCAGATTGCAGAATCTTCATAGACGTAACAAAAAATAATCATTTACCAGACGATACAATTTATTACCGGTCAATATCCACAGAAGTTACAGACAACATTTTTCAATTGATAAAATTTTAAATTTCTTTGTCCTTTTAGGAGAGACAAACATTCTGGATATTGAAGAAATGGCTTTCAATAAGCACTATATCCATTTTCCACAATATTTTTTCAATGTCTTTTTTTTCATGAGGGATGTAGCAGTAATTAGACGTTTTTGGCGGCATCAAAACATTGGGATTTCCCAACGTAAATAACGTTATAGTAACGCTACGTCTTCAGATTATCCCGTTTAATGGATTATTTACTTTTAGCGCCAGCTTTGATAGCTTAAGTTAACAGACAAAATTTTGAAATCGTCTCAAAGTTCAACGAGTGCAAACTGAAACTGAAAGCTTAACCACTAAACCCGTTGAATGCCTACGCCGTAAAAATAATTCTTATGTATTTAAGGAAATTGAAAAACACTGCCTGCATCTCCTTGGTATTTTTCGCTTACTTGATCACATCTGATCAGAGTCTTCAAAGAAGTTGCAGACGATAATTTCAAATTGTTCAAAATTAAAAAATATTTTTCTCTCTACGTAGAAAACAATGTGGAAATGAAGAAATTACTTGTAACAAGTAATTTCTTCATTTTCCACATTGTTTTCCATAACTATTTTCTTAAAAGGAGGGATTGTTTGGGAATGGATTAACTCCTTGATCACTTTAACCTTGTTTCTTTATCATGATAACGTTTAACAAAGAAGATTATTGATCAAAACAATGCTTTGCTAGCTTACAGTACTTTTCAGTACTTTGATGATAAACAGTTTGTATTTATCCGAGCTCTTCTTTCAGAATGCGGTAACATGTACAATGCATCGAAGAGGACGGAACAACTTTACTTATCTTCTCCATACCAAAACAGTGCGATAACAGGAGATGTCTACTGTAAATGGACGATAATCTTAGATCAAAGTACCGAATACCGTATCCATTTCGTCAAATATTCTGTAAATAATGGTGAACATTGTGACAATGTTTTGATCATTAACGCAAACATGACTGTGTGCAATGGCTCGGTGGAGGGATCTGATCTGGATGTACCGCTGGTTCCACAAATAACGATCGAAATGAATGCTGTGGATGGAGGGTATCTGAGCTTTGTTCTGAGCGTGCAAGCAATTCCACGTAGGTACATATATATATATATAGGCTTTTAACGCACTACCTTTAGACTGGTCCAAATTGAAAGAAATCGCAGATGATAATTCATAGTAAACTAAATATTCCAAATACGTTAAAGTCGTTTGAAAAGGGGAGAAGTGTCCTTCTAACAATGTTTTCTAAAGCTATTTTCCTTTAGCGCATAAAAATGCAGGATTGTGTGGTCGTGGATTAATTGATTATTTTTATTTGGTTGACTCATTTCAAATTGACAAAATTCTAGACTGGTCCAAAATGAAAAAAAAAAAAAAAAAAACAAAAAACATGCAAACGTCGATTTCAATTTGATGAATTTTATTATTATTTTTTTCGTCTTTTCTTGATGCAAGCAATTTTTTCATTTACCCCAATGTTTTCCAGAGCCCTTTCTTGAAGTGCGTAAAAAAGAGGGCTCGTGTGGGAATGGGTTAAACATCATTTTCTCATACAAGTACAACCATAAACCAACTTATTCGCAATACTTATCATTCGCCTATGGGTGAGAGACAAATGGCGCATATTGCGCTTGGGTTTTGTCCAATGTCGGAGAGCCGGGGGTAGAACTCGAGACTCCTGGATTGAGAGCCGGCCGGACTAAGCAGGAAATGCGTTAAGATAATACTGGCCTCAAAGAGTAGCCCCATATAGACTTTAAAACCTTCTTCTATTTACCTACGACTTTCAAAAATTTCAAGTACAATTAAACGGATAATGAATCCTCTACAAAAGATAAGTAGATAAATCAAAGGACTGACACTCATGGGTGTTACTGGAATACAATATGTAAGGAATTTTGTACAAGACGTCAGGACTCTGTAAATAGATACGAACAGATCGCGATTGTTATCATAAAATCGATTGACCATTCAAATCTTTCATTTTACCGGTGGTTAATGTTGACTTCCAACATTAATTCATCTATCTGTTTAATTTTGATGACTGTCATTTTTTCTAAGATAAACGAGACAGAACTTTTGTCGAAGGAAAAGATAAATCATTTAAAAGTCGAAAATTCTACACTTATGGTAAAATTGAATATCACATCTCATCAGTGAGATATAAGAAGTCTATATAGCAGCGATCGTTTAAAAGACGTGTTACTAATAATAGAAACAACCCATGCGCGTCTCTTTCCAAAATGTAGGACAAACAGAGGGTGTAATTAGGATTTTATGTTGAAATATTTCATCAATACTTTCATAAAGCCTATGTTGTATGTACTCATTTGAACCATCTCGTCGAGGCGATTAAGATGAGTGCCCACACACAGTGTATATAATGCGCGGCCAAAAAGTGGACAGGAGGATGTGTAAAAGAAATGAAAGATAGACAGACAGACGAACGGTCGTAAGAAGAAACGCGCGATGACATTTACCCTATCCCCCACTTGGATGAAAAAGACCCACTTATTTCATTTCATGATTTTTTTTTCATTCTGTCGCACTAATCAGGAAATTGCAATGGGCCGGAATCTATATCTTTGAAAGAGGTGGAGTATCTTGGTGGTGCTTTTGCTCTCTCTTTAGAACATTTCCAAGGAAAAAAGCTTTGGGAAACATTGTGAAGAATGAAGAAATTGCTTGTTTCAAGCAATTTCTTCATTTACCACAATGTTATCTACCCAGAAAGTAGAAAAATCTAAAATTTCATTTAAAAACTTGATATTTTCTTTCAATTTGGGCCAGTCTAACATTTTCGCGTCCGGTAATGAAACACATGCGCTCTTTATAGCTTTAAAAGTTAACAGACAAGCGCACTTCATTGTTGTAACATGGAAGACGCCTTAACGCAGTTCTTATGGATTGGATATTATCCCCATGATAGATTACCATGAGAGCCTGATTCTTTACGTGATCAGGTGACTAAAAACTGACATTATTGTTCAAAAAACGTCATGTTGCACTTTGTTACACAAGTGCTTGCACATACACGTACATGATTCAACATTTGGATGTCACTATACTTCTGTACACATTCACATTAAATAGGGATATAAAAGGGATGGATCATTCGTGATATGATATAAATTAGACGTTGTAAACAAATTTCAAATAATCATTCTAGATGATGTACAAGTAGCAAATTAACCTTTACGTACACGAAAAAGACGCCGTATGGGATTAGGAAGAGAGACACTTTGTCATACAAGTCATACAATCGGTCGAAATGGGCTTATCTCCCTTTTAAAGAGTGACGAGTTGTCTTTTTACTAAGATCTTTCATGATGGAGAGCTTTCATCCGAAACGGGGATCTCCCGTGGATTCCGCGCAATGAATATTTAAAAAAAGAGGCAGGATCCAGCAGGGGGTTGACCAGAGAGAGAGTATTTTGAAAATGAACACATGATCGGTGTTCGATCAGAACCTCGCAACTACAACTTATTCCAAGCTGTTGTTACGAGGTTTTGATAGAACACCGGCGATATGATACGTGTTTATGAGTAAATGAGTAATCTGGATTAAAAAAAGCTTTAAAAGAGCGAAAATTTTCCAACCTTGTCAGCCTGCAGAGTTCGCGCATTCTGACCAAAGTCGATTTGATACGTAATTTCATTAAGGTCCCTTTTTGCTTAACGGATCAGTGGTAGTTATTAGTAGCTTCTAATTAGTCAACGGGCCGCCGTCATAGCGCAGTTGGTAGCGCGTCGGACTGTCAATCTAGAGGTCCCGGGTTCGATCCCCGACGGCGGTACTCATTCTTTCCGACTATTTGTCTCTCACCAATGGGTCGATAATCGTAGACTTATGTGGGATAGCAGCTGGAGGCTAGGAAAGGATGTAATGGTTGTACTGGTGAGAGAAATACCAGGATTCCATTGTTAGGTGCTCCAGCCGCCGCGATATAACTGAAAGATTGTTGAAAGCGGCGTAAAACCCCAATCAAACAAACAAATCTAATTAGTCAACGTTCATAAGTTGTGTTGCGTCAGGTAAAAATGAATATCTATAAGGGATACATGTAGAAATGTCGAACCTTACAGCAATCCTCTTAAGAATGATAAATGACTATTCTACTTTAACTTAAACTTTTGAATATCAATCCCAACTCTTTTATACTAAATGTTTCTTCTTCCCTTCTTTTAAAGTTGATTGTCGGAATTTAAGAAGGCTTTTGCGAATGGCATTTTCCAATCGACAAATCGCTGGCCCCGCCCATTGACTCCGACTGCAAGTTCCTTTTCGATATCCATCAGCGTTATTTTCCGAATCTTTGGCCAGTAGCATGTAACAGAAAAGTAGAATGGTTTGTTGGTGATTTAAACGTCCTAACTACAGCTTCAATAAGCTGTAGCTACGACGTTTAAGTCGAGAAACCAACAAAAATGCTTCTCATTGATGGCGGCCAATGTGGAGTCAATGTAAATTTCCATTCTAAATGACTGATTTTATTGATCGACCGCTTAATTGATTGATATCCGCAATTGGCCAATTTACGGATCGCCGCTGCCAATCAAAAATTGATTGACTAACAAAACCATTCATTTTTACCGGAAGTGCATATTGACCTCCGGAATTTAAATTTCAAATGTGGGAGAAGCGGGAAGACACCCTGCTTAACATACGGAATAGGACATGTTCTATTTCCATCTGCTTTTTCAGACGGAATCGGCCTTTCAATTCTCAGATAACCTGCTGATAAGCTGACAAGATAAATAATTACTGGTCAGCACTCTCATTTTGCCTCTTTAAAACCAACATTTTGTGAAATAAAATTCCTACATTTTATTTGTAATAACCCATTACCATGTAATGTATTGTTGGTTATTTTTTCCAATACTGTTTTGTTCTTTTTTCATGAAAATGAAGAGACAGCTTCGCGGAAATCAGAAAGTGCTGTAAATATTAAACGGATTGTAATTACAGCTAAATAAAATGTTTTAGCTCATTACTCGACAGGAAAACTTTAGAATGATATACAGATTAGGATTTAAGAGTTTATGAAAATTAGAAAAAAAAAAAAAAAAAGATTAAGAAGTATCACGAAAGGTAGAAAACGTTTGATTTTTACAAGAGAATTTCTCCTTTCCTCGATGATTCTTCTGGGCAATTCATCCTCAGTGCCGAAAATACAGAATCGTGTGTTGTATATTAAATTAGTTTATCTTTTTTCGTCATATTTTAACCCGTTCCCAAATAATGACGCTTTTTGACGCCTATCAAGAAAACAATTAGGGAAACATTGGGTAAAATGAAGAAATCGCTTGCAACTTGCATCGAGTAATTATTCCAATTTCAAAAAAATGCTCGAAAAAATCTTAAATTTCATGAACTTGAAATTGTCGTCTGCATGTCCTCTGCTTATGGAGAAAAGCTTTGATTTCTATGGGCCTCTTGAAATTTTGAAATGATTTGGAATTATTGTTGTTTTTGTTTGTTTGTCTTTGTTTTTCAATTTCAATGATAGTCAATGTTAGCATTTGTGACCTGTGACATTAGTAGTGATTTTCATACCTTAAGCCTTAAATCATGAAAAGGTAACAAAAAGGTTGTTAATGAAAAATTGAGACTTGGTAACACGAAGAGTATTACGTTTTTCAACAAATTTAGGAATGAGTGAAAATGATAAAATCTCTCCCCTACATTCCAGTAATGCAATACACTAGAAGACCTTAGAAATAACTGACTAAGGTCAACTGAAGCAGATATGCTAAAGCATATAGTGTGAACGCAAAAAGCAGATATGCTTGTGTGCTTTTTCAGATATGCTAAAACATGTAGCGTAAACGGCCTATAACTCGTGTCGATACTTCCTCCCTTTTCAAAATGGTTCCATTTATCCTGACGGATTATATTTATATCAGTAAGGTCGAGTCGAATGTGATTCACTCTTCAAGGATGCTTAAGACACGAACCATTTCTTGCCATGACTTTGTTATTTAACAATCCTATGAACGAATAAGTGGTTTTAACCCATTTATTGGACAAAGGTTTGAAAACAAATTGTAACAAATAAGAATAATCCCACTAGATTCTGCTTCCTAGAGAATCCACCGCGCCGGATTATTGGCTATTAAGAGTTACCAAGATCGAAAACTAGTAAAAATATTGCTTTATTTTGCCTGATGGCATTAATTTATAAGAAGTGAAGTGAATATTTTCTCTCTTTTTTAATTGACGTACGAGCCTAAAACGAGCCTATGTTTTTAGCCTCATACCTGAATGAAAACAAAACAAAACAAAAATATTCTCGTCATTAAAAATCTAATAAGGACTTTCTAGACTACTTTCATTTTCATTACTTAGTGTTAGTAATATTAAATTTGGTGTCTTGATAAGGGTCTAAATATCTGCAAACTTTAAGGGAAAATATCCGTTTTAATCCGTTACCATACCACAAAAATTTAGAAAGGTCCAAATTGAAAGAAGTTGCAGATGACAATTTCAAATCGATTGAGTTTTTAAGACTTTTGCCTAGTGTAGAAAAAAATGTTAATACCATAGAAAGAACTTTAAACTGGCAATTTCTACACTGTCCACAATGTTTTCCAAAGCTTTTGTCTTAACCATTTCCTGCACAATCCCTGGTTTTTACGTCCTTGTGATTTTACACTTGGGAAAACATTGTGGGAAAAGAAGAAATTGCTTGTAACAAGCAATTTCTTCTTTTCCCGCAATATTTTCTTACCTGTAGGTTAGTTACTTTTAAAATTGCACCAACTTTTAACTGTCGTCTGCAACTTCTTTCAAATTGGACCAGTCTAAAATTTTGGAAAAACAGGAAAGGGTTGAGGCGTCAAAAAACGGGGTCGTTTAGGAATGGGTTAAATTTGGAAATGTGACCAAACTTGACCCTTTTCAATCGGAAATAATTGAAAGACGGTACATCTTCAAATTTTAGGTAACAGAGTGACACGAAGTCAAAATCCAATATTTGTATAATATTTGATAAATTTTGTACATCCTCGGGGCTAAAAAAATCGACCATATTTATCAAACGTAATGAAAATTGTACAGTGGAGGCCTAAAATCATACCTCGACTGTTATCATCGCAGAATTGACCAATCGCTGACCAAGCCGACCTACTCTGTTTGCCCCGCCGATTGGCACCAACTGGAAGTCCCGCTTAAATTTGAAATGGCGTTATTTTGAAAACTTTATAGCATGTAACAAAAGTGTAAAATGGTTGGTTGGCAAGCTAAATGTCGTAACTACAGATTGAATAAGCTGTAGTTACGACAATTAAGCCGCCAAACCAACAAAAATGTAACACAAAAATGGCGGCCATGTTGGAGTTCAAATCTCAATTTCTGGGTGAATGAATGATTTGATTGGTCGACAGTTTCCGTGATTGACAGCCTAGATTGGTCAATTAGAGAATAACAACAACAAAACCAACAACAGCATCATCAACAACACAAACAAAATTCTATTAAAACAAAGCAGCAGCAACAACAACAACAAAATACTAAGTTTTTGCCGTTTTTATCGCCATTTCAATCAATAAACGATTTACCTTATAACATTTAAGGCAAATTATTTGGGCGGTGATAACCGGTCAATGCAAGGTATAATGTTACCTAAGTTACCCCTTTCTTGGTGAATTGTATACTTATTTGACGGATCTCTGGCCACGCCCACCACGTCCGACAAGGAGTTTTGCTTAGTAGCTTCTTGTCGGAGTCAGTGGGCGAAGCCAGCGGTGACAGTAGGCGTGGTCAGCGATCCGTCAGTTAGATGATGAAAGGCGAAACGTTTTTTAAGTCTGACTAAAGGTAAAAAAGTAAAAAGCAATTTCTTCATTTTCTTCATTTTCCACAATGTTCCATAAGCTATTTTTCTTGAGGAGTATCAAAAAGCGGGGTTTAGTTGGAATGAGTTTAACAATTATCATTGCCTTAAATCTTGTGCCATGTTTGTCAGTCCTTTAACATTCATTTTGTATTACTATGTTGTGAGTATGAACCTTTGTGCTTTACGTCGAAATGAAGAATGTTATGAAATGTTATGTTAATATAGACGGCAATACTCGTAAATATTCTATTCTTTCAGGCATATCGGATAGATCTTCAAAAGCAGAGAGAATTGCGTCATCGAGCACACCTGTTTATTCTACGTCATTCGCCGTTTTGATTACGTCACTGTTAGGTACGTTCGTAGCGTCATCAACGTCAGAAGTGGAATCATCGGATGAACTCGACAATAAGGCAAGTTCGTTTTACCCATTACCAGACGACAAAAAATTTAGACTGGTCCAAATTCAAAGTTGAAACAGACGACGATTTTTAATAGAGGATTTTTGTGTGTGTAGTTTGGGGTACAAAACATTGTTGATAATGAAGAAATTGCTTGTGACAAGCAATTTCTTATAATCCACAATGTTTTCGAAAGCCTTCTATTGAAGATGTCAGATGGAGTTATAGTATAGTGTTGGGTCAAAACGCATTATGTTCAATAGAAATTGGTGTGCATCACGCTCGCAGAGTTATTATTTGCTACGTTCTATCTTTCGAGTATGGGTTCGTGGTCATGGCGCGGTGGTAACGCGTGGGACTCTTAGTCAAGCGGTCCCGGGTTCGATCTCCGGCCTCGGCGAATATCCTTTCCGACATTAGTGTCCCACCAATTGGTGAATAATCGTAAAACTATGTGGGATGGGCTGGAGGCCCTAATTGATGTATTGGTAGTTCTGGTGTGAAAAATACCAGGAATCCACGAATAGGTGCTCAAGCCGCCGCCATATGACTGAAATACTGCTAAAAGAGGCGTTAAACCCTTGCAATCAATCAATCATTCAAACAACCAATCAACTAAACCAGACCATACCAAATCAATCAATCAATCAATCGTGTATAGCATCTGAAAACATTATTTATGAACCATTACCAGACGAAAAGCTTTATGGCTAGTCTAAACTGAAAGATGATGCAGATAACGTTTCGAATTGATTTGCAATTGAAAAGATTTGCTAAATAGGATGAAATCCTCACTCCCTCACTAACTCACTCACTCGAACGAACGAACCTACGCAAACAAACAAACAATTCAAACAAACACACTAATATTGTTACAAGTAATTGCTTATTTTCCACATTTCATTTTTGAAACTTCATTTCTTTAGCGATCCAAATATTGGGCTGTATTGTAATGTTTAATAAGAGTTCGATAAACTGCTTGCAAAATTATCTCCAAATGATCCTCCTTCATGTATGTCTGAATTATCATTTGGACGGCACTTCATTCCTCATTTCTCGTTAAAGTATAGCTAAGGGTCGTTCAGAACAACTACTTGAATTTTGTACCCGTTGATATCATGTCGGCGTTCTACTAAAACCTCGTAACTACAACTTTGAATAAGCTGTAGTTACGAGGTTTTGTCGAACACCGACGATTTGTTTTCAAAAACCATTGAAATAATTAAATTGTAAGATTTTATCCAAAGACAAATGTAAAATGGTGTCACTGTTTCTTCCCTTTATTGAACAGTTTGGCGAGAAACCCAGATTATCTAACGTCGACCAATACAATTCAATACCATCAACCGCAATGCAAGCGTTGATGACAGATAGTTGTGCAAGGAAGGAGAATTCCCCTGCCCATTTTCCATCACAAACCGTAGATAAAAACCGACAAAATGGCGAGCTGAATTCAGACAGTGCTACCATTACACCAAGGTCTACAGAAATACCATATAATGTTGACAGCTTACGTTTAACAAATCAAGCTTCGTTTTCAAACAGAATATCGTCATTACAACCTTCATTTCGCTCAGCTGATTTTACAGAGCTTTCAGAAAGCGTAGCCGCAACATCGTTATACCAATCATTCGAAGATACCCAGTTTGGAATCGTTTCAACCCCTAGCACCACCTTTCACCCAACGGAATTAGCCACGTCAACTGCATGTATCGAGTACCAAGCTTCAGAATTTAGTGAAGATAAAAATCAAGAAGATATAGTAACACATTCAATGCCTTCAAATCAAGAATCTGTAACGGATTCAAGGCCTAGAGACAAACTTCTTTCTGATATCGTTAATGTGCGATCAAATTGTCGTAACAACTGCTTTATTTACGCTGTAGTTACGACCTTTTGTTCATCCGTTGGCGATATGGTGACCAGTAACTTGGAATTGGGTAGTAATGAAGTAATGATAAATACTACGTCTTCATTCAAACAGACTGCAAACTTTCATGAATACGGAAATGTTTTTGACCATTTACTGCCGTCAACAAAAGACAATTCGCTGTTGAGTCTCAATTCGGATACATACATGGACTTTCATTCCTCTGCCCAAAGTTCAAGTGTAACAACGGTCACGGAAACAGATTCGCGCGGTGACAAGCGAAGGGAGACAACTTATCGAATACCTGACAATGCAGGTACGAATTGAATCATGTTCTCTTTATTAATCTGGATCGCGAAAAGGAAATATCCAAATGGGTTTTTATAATAAAAAAAGGGGAAAAAATGAAGAGCTAAACTTATTTTTTCATTTCAAAAACACCACTGTCCGGAAAGTTTACAGAGATATCAATAGTTAGGTTGAAATATTAATCTTTCCTGATTGCTAATCGGTTTATAACAGTAATCATAGCATTTTGCCTTGATAAATTCAATGGTTTAATGGTTAGTTTCGGCGATCAAAAACGAGCCGTTCATAACTTTCCGAAAAATTATTAATACCTTCATGAACATACTTTTGAAAAGCAGCCATTTTGTACGCTTGCGCACAAAATAGTTCCATAAAAAGTATCAGAATTCGTAAAAAGTTGGGGTTTTTGCTTGATGTCGAATGGAGGATAGATATTTTTTCCGTGCAGGTATGAAATGAAAAGCCTACTCACACTCATGTATGAATCCGCTTCTCTTATTCATACTGTGTAATTAGTTTTTTCGTTCCATACTTCCATGAAAACAAAATATATTCTCTTCGTCTCTTGAATTAACTGATTTGGTTCATACAAAATTATCCATTGTGTGATATCTGGTACTGTTTCATTTTCACATACTCCCATCAAAGATTCGGGTCAGCCTTAGGTATCTGCAGCCTATTCATATTTTTTCACTTTTGCTGTGTAGATAGATAAATTTCTTAAGGCATTTAGCGAATTTTCTGAAAGCACTCTGTGGATTTCGAGACCGTTAACCCATTTCTGCTTCCAAGGAAAAAGATTAGGGCGTCCGCGTATGAAGCGGGAAGTTGAAGGTTCGATTCCCACTGGAAGCCGCATCAGTGGGTTAGAACTGACGCGACCGACTGGTGAGCCGCCCGTTAGTTTAACAAATTCTTGCCATAGACCCTTCTCTACCAGGTGGCCGGCAACAAAGAGAAGGGATTCGGGAGGCACTATTCACACAAGGACGAACTGCAAAAACTGACTGGCCCTTAAAAAAGGGGTCACACTATAATAAATAAAGCGTTTATCTTTCTTCCTTTTCCATAACAGTTATTATTAGAATGTTTTCTTTACCTTTCAGGCTTATTAAAGGAGGCCCCAGTCCGATTGCTATTTCTTGTTCCGCTTTTTGTGGTTCTATATTTATGACCAATTATGGCAGAGGGACCACAAAGGAATTGCGCCTGACAAATATTTGAAAAGGAGAAAAATCTAGCACAGGGCAATTAAGACATTTTTTCAAAATCGACTCTTTGGTAAGGTAGAATGACAAACTTTATTAGGACATTCTTCGGTTTCAAACGTGGTGAGCCTGCACAATGGTCTGTTGTCGCTTAACCCATTCCCACACAATCCCACTTTGTACGTCCTTTAAGGAAAACTTTTTGGACAACATGTTTCAAAAGAAAAATGATCTTGCTCAAAGCAATTTCTTGATTATCCACTATGTTTTCTACAAAAAAAAAAAAGAAAAAAAAACTTTTTTTAAATTTCAATGACTAATAATTTGGTCTGCTTTTTCTACCTCTTTACACCAGTCTTAAATTTTATCATCTGGTACTTGGTTAACGAATAACGTTTGCGTAAAAGATTGTCAAAGGGTGTTTGAAAATGGAAGCATTTTCTGAAGAGAAAAAAAAAACAGAAAGTATTTTTTCCAACAGTAATTCACACATCATCAGCATCATTATCATCATCGGTAGTATCATCAGCATCAGTGGAACTAAACTCGTCTCGTGGCAAACAAGCATAGCATTTACCCTGAAATAAAAGGTCAGTGACATAATCTGGATTGGTTCGCTCGTTTTGTATTGCGTCTGACATCTGCCAGTGAAATAATTTATTAGTTTTGTGTTACCCATTTATCTCTTTCGAGTTATACTTATATCGTTTGGTTTATAGGATAATAATTTAAAATTTCTAGTTTCGTCTATCCAAAACGAGCGTTCTGATTAGTCGAAAAAAATATTCATAAGTCCATGAACAAAATTTTGAGCACGCAACGATTTTGTATGCATCCGCACAAAATAGTCCCATACAAAAAGGTATCACAGTTGGTAAAGATTTTGCTTTTTTCGCTCGATGCTATTAAATTATAAGAAATGAAGAGAATATTTTTTGTTTTCATGGAGGTATGAACCGAAAAACCTAATCACACAATGTATGAATCCGCTTCGCGTATTCATACAGTGTGATTAGTTTTTTCGGTTCATACCTCAATGAAAACAAAAAATATTCTCTTCATCTCTTAAATGTTTGTGTGATTAGGTTTTTCGGTTCATACCTCCATGAAAACAAAAAATATTCTCTTCATTTCTTATGATTTAGTAGCATCGAGCGAAAAATGCAACAGCTTAACAAATTTTGATACCTTTTTGTAGTGAACTATTTTGTGCGGAAGCATTCAAAATGGCTGCATACTCAAAATTTTGTTCATGGAGGTATGAATTAAGTTTTTCGACCAATCAGATCGCTCGTTTTTGATAGACGAAACTAACAATTAAATTAAAAACTTATAAATGTTTCTATTAAAACATGTACATTACACACAGTCGAAATCGGACACGTAAAAAAAAAGAGGGGAGGGGGGGATCAGTATTTGATAGAGTCAAATTCGGTTTCATATAAGATAGTTTAGGATGACGTCATTTTCATTTTGTAGATGACGTCACAATGCGAATAAACGTTATCAGAATCGAAAAGGAGAATGGAAAAAACATGCAGAAATACAGACAATTTTTTCTCTAACTGTTCATCGAATTTATTTTATAAGAAAATAGGTATAATATATGTAATATTGCATTACAATAGCGATACAACGTCTTGTATTTGCTTCTCGCTGCAAAGAAACTGTTGATAATCCATTCTACCTTCGTTATCGTAAAATATCAGAATTTTCCAACGCAGCGAGAAGCAAATTGAAGATTTTGTATCGCCACCGTAATATAATATTCCGTATTTGTTGCATCTTGTCTCTGTATTGCGTGTGTGTGCGTATGGGCGTGTGTGTTGGGATGATTTAGTATGAATAGTGAACATATTATTTATAATAATTGATTTGTTGATAGAAAAATAAGTCTAGTTGTCTTAACCCATTCAAAATAATCTCTTCTTTTTTTTACATCGCCCACTTGAAAAAAGTTTTTGGAAAACATTGTGTAAAATGAAAAAAAATGCTTTTTAGTTTCAATTATTTTATTTTCCACAATCTTTTCTACCCCAAAAGACAAAGATTTTTAAAATTCATCAACTAAAACTTGTCGTCTGAAACCTCTTTCAATTTGGACAAGTCTAAAATTTTGATGTAAAGTAATGGGTTAACATGTTACATTCTATAAATAAACTTATCATTACTTCCATTATTTGTCTGATTTTGCGTTTGGAGATGAAATCCACCTTCAAAAGTATTTAGTCATATTGCGATTACTGCTGCACCTTACCATTGCCTCACCAACACTAGCAAAAATATTCGATCCGAGCAACCAGCTGCTCATCCTACTAAGGGGAAATGGTCATCATTCGTCTATTGGTGAGAGACGAATGACGCATTTAGCGATTACTTTTGTCGAGTGCAGGAAAGAATATGAACCCTTGTCATGACGTATAAATTACCTCATTGAATTGCCGTAAAATCAAAGGGCTGAAAGCACTGATAGAACTTGTTGTTTAAAAAATCAATATTTCTTTGAGAAATCAATTTCATAAACGATTCTGGCAGGAAAATTACAAGCAGGAGTTTTAGACCAAGATCAGACTGCACTTATGTGCAGGCTGATATTGATCTACATCTCCTGCCAAAACCGGAATATTCCGAGTTCAGCATGACAAAAGTTAATTCACTCTGGGTTCGAGCTCATGACCAAAGTGTTGAGAACACAGTACAATACCGACTGAGCTAACCGGGACCTGCAGCCCAATCTTGAACTACTAGATGGTTGTCCCAGGACAACTTCTGTCGAGCCCGCAAAGTTTTGAAGGTATCATATTCCAGACAAGCACAATTTCAGTGTTTGACCTTGAGCTGTGACCTTGAACTTGAATCTATCCAAAAAATTCTTTCAAATGGTACATCTACTCATGATGGTGAAATAATTGTGCCAAGTTATTTTGAAATCCATCCATAAATGTAGGAGTAATTGTCCGGACAAATTCGGACGGACTGACGGACTAGTGACAACTATGTCGCGCTCACCGCAAGCGGGCTCGACAAAAATTATGCTTTTTTCCTATTCATGTAAATGATCTCGGCATCAAATTTTGAGCCTTAAAGATACTGAAAACTAATTCGGTAATCGCGGTGTTTCATGTGACACACATAGACATTTCTCTTATGTAATTCATTACGCGAAAAAGGAACCATCTCGAATATGCGTGGAAGTATCGATACTGGTCAGATTGCGCGAATTGCTGAAAGCCAACGATCTATTGTCGTGTCAGTCGTCCGACTGTCCTTTTGAAATCTTCTCATCACTGAACAGATGTCAAAAATATTTCAAAGATTTTTTTCAGATTCCTTCAACGAATTCTTATCGGATGAAAAACATGGTTTTTAATGGGCGGGACTAATTTCAATACTTGGTGTATAGAGAAAACTTTGAAAACCGTCTTCTCAGAAACCAGTCTATGTATACCATATATGGTATACGGTGAAATTTTGAGCATCCTGTTCTCAGAGGCTGGTGGGTGGTTTAAACGAAATTTAATAGGAATGATTTTTCGTAGAGCCTTTATCAGTATTTTTGAAGAAATTTCAAAATGCTTAATAAAATTGCTGGGATGACTGGCCAAGGTAGAGATCGCACAGTGATGCAGGGGAAATAATTGATAAGCTTGACCAAGAATATTTGTTGCAGAAAAAGAGTTACCTCCCTTTATGTAGATTGCAAAGAAGGTAATCCCTTTTTAATGACTAGCCTTCTTTGTTAAAGAAAACTGATTACCTTAATGAAAAATGAATTCATGCCAGTGTATTCAATCCGGCGCTCAAACGCCGCTAGTTTGAAATACCGATTCTCAATATGCAGAGTCGTATTCGATCTCCTTTACAATAGTTACTTTGACAGACTTTCTGATCACCCCTCCTCTAATGATGATATCGGTTAATGCGACATATCGCTTATAACGAATTCACGATCCCGATCAAGTCTTTTTGTTAGAAAAGTTATCGGTTCTCACGAAATTCGGATGTAACGACATCTTCCATTTGGTCCCCTGTGTAACGTTATAAGCTATGTTTTCTGTATATACCAAGTCCTCCTCCGACTGTTTGCACGATACTCGAAATTGGTCTGTAACAAGTTACTGCGTCTCACAAACAACCGAGAATCAGCCCATTATCTGCCAGAATCGAGAAGAACTATCCGGAGGGGGGAGGGGGGGCTTTCAGTGAATTTGACTATGTCCGTTATCCGTATTCTTATAAAGTAACCAATGGACCTAAAGGAAACTTCATCTTTAAATTATTATTACGTACTGACAGACCAAAATTTAGCTCAATTTCTGACATCTTTTGGAACAAAGCAAAGCTTATTGATCTAAAGCCATAAAGACAAACAGACGGACACAGGAGAAACCTAAACTCACCTTCTATCTCACCCGAAGGGCTCTTTAAATTGACCAATCGATTGACGACTGTCAATTAAATAACCACTCGACCAGTGAAATAATTCATTTAGAACAGAAATGAGTTTCGAGCTCTGACATTGGTCGCCATTTTGTAAACCTTTTTTGTTTGGCTTGGCGACTTAAAAGTCGTAACTACAGCTTATTCAAGCTGTAGTTACGACGTTTAGGTCGCCGACCAACTATTCTTCTACTTCGTTCCATGTTACTGGCCATAAAATTTTCCGATAACGCCGTTAGATATCGATGTGGAACTTCCTGTCTGAGTTAATGGGCGGGGCCAACGGAGTACAAGGGACGGGCCAGCGATTGGTCAATCATTAGAGAAACAGAACCGATTTTACCTTTAGCTCGAACCAGCATTCTGGACAGTACATAAACTTGCAGGTTTTGTTGGTACACGATTTGAACCCTTTAGTTTCTCGTTCGTCACACACTATACATCGCGCTTTGGCTGATGTAAATATTGCCAACCAAGAACACATAGTTGGACAACATCTTCTTAAAGAATACAAGACACCGCTCCTGGACTGAAAATTAAAAATAGAAAACATGAAATATGTCTGTCATGAAATATTTACAAAATGACAAAATCAGCTAACCGGGAAATTAACCCTAGTCATGCTGAACCCGGAATATTTTGTTTGGGCAGGAGGTATAGAAAAAGATCAGCCTGCACATATGTGCAGTCTGATCTTAGTTTATTCCACCTGCATGTCTCTATCAAGCCAGAATTGTTTATAGAATCAGTTTTAAATGAAATATTGACCTGCAACAAGTGTTTCCAGTGATTTCAGTCCTTTAATTTTGGTGCAATTCTAAAAAGGAATTTTTATTAAGCATGATTAGGGTTAAAAAACGAAGGGAGAAAGGGACAATAAATCCTTCTTGGTTTATCATTATTGGGATTCAACCAATCACAATTTAATTATAACTTACTCAATAAATAATTTATATAATGAACTTGTATTTGTTTCTATCTACTATTTGGAAAAATGGCGACTGTCTATCAAAAATCGATAGATCAATCAAGTTAAACATTTAGAACATAAGTGTGCCTAAAACTCCGACAGTGGTCGACATTTAATGTGAAGCAATTTTGTTGAAATTGGGGACTTAAACGTCGTAACTACAGCTTATTCAAGCTGTAGTTACGACGATTAGGTCGCCAACCAATCGCCGATCAAAGAGTTTGCAAAATTACACTGTTTAGTACCTAAGTAGAACTTCCTGTTGGAGTGAGTAGGCGGGGCTAGCGATCCGTCAATTAAACCAAAATAAAGACATTAAAAACAGCGTTCAAAGATCCGGATTTACCTTCAGTTGTAATTTCTTCGCTCTCTTTTTCAGTTTCCTAATTGTATCTCTGAGGAAGCTCTTTCGGCGTTTCAGAATTGTGTTGTACAGATGTAACACTCTCTGCTTTTCTCTCTGAAAATTACAAAATAAATTAATGACATATTCTTAAATTCCCACATTATTTTGGGTATATTAGATTTTTTTTTGTTTTCATGACGAAAAGATTTTAATAACATAAGCCAATTCATACAGAAATGTGACTGAGTATTTAGTTTAAAAAATTAAGGCCCCCCCCCCAAAAAAAAAACCCCACAACAACAACAACAAAAAAACCCACCAAATTTCTTGTAAAACGCAAATAAAGATGATGTCGAATAAGCCAATATTTTTCACTAAATTACTATTAAACTTCTTCGCGCGCAAAACTGCTAAATACTTCTTCATGTATTTTTTCGTAGAGGTATGAAACAATCCTTTTCAGTCAACTAGAACGTAGGAATTTGATAGACGAAACTAGAAGTAAATTATTTATAGATTCTTCTACTAAAACAAGACCTGATTTGTTTCTAGTACCTTAAAATCAGTACCTTACAATGGTTTTGGCTCCTTCAATCAATTTTACGCCAAAACAAAAAACAATTCACAGTCAATTTCACACCCAAAAGTATAAACTTAAAAGAATATACATTGAAAATTCTGACTAAGCTCAACTGACGAATTTCTGGAATTTCTGAGCTCCAACAGAAAATCTAACTTCGATATCAAACCGCGTTATTTCGCATAATTTATGGTCACCAGCATGTAATCAACGTGTAAAATGATTGGTTAGCGACTTATAAGTCGTAACTACAGCTTGAATAAAATACAGATGTAGTTACGACGTTTAAGTCGCCAAAAAAAAATGCTTCACATTGTGTCTTCTAGTACCGGAGTTCAAAGTTCACTTCTGGCCTAAATGAATTATTTGATTTGTTGATTGATTTTTTGTATTGATAGAGGCAAATAAAAGTCAAAACGTTTCTATTTTGGACAATTACCTTCCTAAAAAAGAATGCAGCTACCACCCGTCTAAGCCTAAGAGCGTAGGCGTCAACACCAATCAGAATCCATATAATGACGTAAACCCCAAACACATAGTAATAATATTTCTTGTCCATCGCCACAGGTCGAGGGAGACATTCTAAAAAACAAAATAGAAAGACTAGAATAGAACAGAATTTACTCACATTTAACCTATTTGGTTAAAGACAGTCTAAAATACACGAAATTCAAATTTCATATACTAAGTAATAGATGAAAGATGTAGCTTTTAGTTCTCAATAGTTTTATTTGTTTCTTTAAAGATCAAGTGGCAGAAATTTTGAAACAGAGGGTTGTAGTAAAAATATATTTGAATCTTAAAAATTATAATCTTTTAAGTTTTACAGTTCAGTGATAAAGTTTTGCTCAAAACGTCTCGAAGAAAATCAGATCAAAAGCCAAAGCATTAGCTTTAAAAGTCCAAGCAACAATTAGACAATCCAAACAAATAACTACAGATTCAAAGTCATGAATCACTTGGATGGCTATTCAATTAAGAGTTGAAGAGAATATTTTTTGTTTTCATGAAGTATGAACCGAAAAACCTAATCACACTGTATGAATACGCGAAGCGGATTCATACAGTGTGTGATTAGGTTTTTCGGTTCATACCTCCATGAAAACAAAAAAATATAAACTTCATTTCTTATAATTTAATAGCATCGAGCGAAAAATGCAACTTAACAAGTTTTGATACCTTTTTGTAGTGAACTATTTTGTGCGGAAGCATTCAAAATAGCTGCGTACTCAAAATTTTGTTCATGGAGATATGAATTAAATTTTTCGACCAATCAGATCGCTCGTTTTTGATAGACGAAACTAACAATCAAATTATTAAGATATATTTTAATTGAATGTCTACAGAAAGGTATAATATTTGAGCATCTTAGAGCATGTCATCTTTCGAATTATTCTATTGGAAATCTCGGACTTCAAAAAATACAAAATGATTTCCTTTATTATAGCATATCAGAATAGTCCTTAAATATCTAGTAATCTAGTCTTTTTTTCTAAAATTTATCCAACACACAAGATAGAAAAGTGAGGTTTTACAGAAATATGAATCTGTTTGACACTTGCTTACCAACGTTTGATGTTAGCTGATTCAACTCATGTTTTGTATCGAGTCCCATAATGAACAAACGTACAATGTTACTCATAAACCCCCGACCAACAACCGTAACATTGATGTGATTGAATCCTGTAAAATAAAACAAAATTATGGGACTAACAAAAGTACTAGACTAACAACAACAACAACAACAACAACAAAAAAAAAATATATAAATAAAAAAAATTAGGCTAATAAAAATGACAGGCTTATAGAAATTGTAGACTAACAAAAATCGTAGGCAAACAAAAATTGCAGGTATGAACCCCAAAACTTAATCACACTAATGTATTAATCCGCTCCGTTTCTTCAAAATTTAAACAAAGTTCTCCTTTGAACTTATTTTTAGCTCAGCTATTTTCTTAGGAAAACGAGGTATTGCTATAGTTTAAGCCTCATCAAAGTTATGTGTTTAACAGTCTGTTTCTACGCTTTTGCGTATTCAACCGACTTCACAGTTAAACACCGATCAGGGAATGGTCAAACCCTGTCCCCACAAACTTACTCAATAGCCCTCGCGCTCATTGACTGAGACAGGAAGTTCCACTTCGATTTCAAACGGCGTTATTTGGCAAAACGTATAGATATCATGAAACCAAAATGTAGAATGGTTGATTGGCGACCTAAACGTCGTAGCTACAGCTTAAATAACTTTTAAGTTGCAAATTCAACAAAAATACTTGACATAAATGGCGGCCAATGTTGGAGTACAAAGTTGAATTCCAGTCTGATTGAATGATTTCATTTTTTTGACTAATTATTTGTTTGACAGCCTCGATTGGTTTATTTCAAGTCGACTGTTAACATACTGCGCACCTTGTAGCGACAGCACATTTGGTTACAATAGTTGTATTTCCGTTTATTATTATCATGGCTAATGTAGCACATGCCTATATGACCGACGCCCCGAGAAGACGGTTAGTTGTTACGGTGGATTGCCCAAGGATACAGGACGAAAGTGCTGAAAGCATGGGTCGACACTAACAGTGTCCCGGGATTTCGAGGATCCCTGAAAATTGGAAGGTACCCCAGCAATCTTAGGCTAGGGATTCTGTCAGGATCCTTCAATATTTCTCCAGTACAATAGATCTTAATGTATCCTGAATTTTTGTTTGCTTGTTTTTGTAGAAAACATTGTGGATAATGAAGAAATTGCTTGTAACAAGCAATTTCTTCATTTTCCACAATGTTTTCATAATTTTTTTTCAATTTGGGCTTAGAAGGACAGAATTGAATTTGAATGAGTTAATGTATTTCAAGGAGGGATCCCTGATTATCTGGAGGAAACCCTGAAGTAATAAGTGGGGATTCCTGTGGAATCCTATTTAAGCAAAGTTAGTGTCGACCCCTGGAAAGCCCTACCTGAATCTTTAACGTGCTCGATGGATAGTACCGTCACAAGGGGTCTTGGTTTAACTTCTCATTCGAATGACATTTTTTACTAAGAAAAGCTCCGAGCGGATTCGAACCGTTAGCTTAATACCGCAAGGCCTGCGTCTTACAACTAGACAACGGACAACGTCGTTTTTGATGTCGCAATTATCGTCGTCTGTTTGCAAAATGATGACATTTTGTAATATTCATGTATGTTATTCTTAAATACCTTCCAATGGAATTAATAAGATTTCTCGTTGGTTTATCACTTGATGATTTTACCAAAAAACAGTGAAATTATCAAAATGATAAATCACTGTATTTCGAGTTTTTGAACGTCAACCTTAGCCGAACCAGACAGTGATGACGTCATCATTTTGACATGTAATTAACATACGAATGACGCGCTTTAATTTGGACGAAAAAATCATAATTTGTCTCTTTTTTTTTTTGCATTAAAGTAAAAGAAAAATCGTTTGGTTTTCGTGTATGATTGATAAATCTTTCATTTCGTTGGCAACAAAAGATATATTTTCACGAGAAAAAATAAAGCTTTTCTTGTTCACGAAATGAAGGATAAATGAAAGATAATTATCATCTATTTATCACAGTATTGATCTGAAAGTTGGACTATATGTTCACCGTCAAAAGAGCAATATTTACAATCAAGGGGGATAACTCTGTATTCATACAACATGAAGGATAAATAAAAAATAAATATTAACATATATGCTTTATTTATGATAGGTATTGGCCAAAAACTTGGATGATATTGTTCAGTATAATTTAATTTTTTGTATCGTCTATCAAAAACGAGCATTCTGATTGGTCGAAAAAAATTATTCATAACTCCATGAACAAAATTTTGAGCACGCAGCGATTTTGTATGCTTCCGCACAAAATAGTCCCATACAAAAAGGTATCAAAATTTGTAAAGCTTTTGTTTTTTCCGTTCGATGCTATTAATCGCGTATTCATACAGTGTGATTAGGTTTTTCGGTTCATACCTCCATGAAAACAAAAATTATTCTCTTCATCTCTTAAATCAAAAGAGCGATCTTTACAATCAGTTGAGATAAATCTGTATTCATACGAAATGGAATGTAAATAAAAGATGATTATTAACAATTATCCTCTATTTATCATAGGTATTGATCTAAAACTTGGATTATATGTTCACCATCAAAAGAGCAATTACTACCGTCAATGGGGATAAATCTGTATTCAAACAAAATGAAAGATGATTCAAAGACAATCATTAACAATTTTCTTCTATCTAGCATTTGTATTGACCTAAAACCTGGACAATATGTTCACCATCAAAAGGGCAATTACTACCATCAATGGGGATAACTTTGTATTCAAACGAAATGAAAGATGATTAAAAGACAATCATTAACAATTTTCTTCTATCTAGCGTTTGTATTGACCTTAAACCTGGACAATATGTTCAGTATTAAATAGGAATTATTACCGTCAATGGGGATAACTCTGTATTCAAACGAAATGAAAGATGATTAAAAGACAATCATTAACAATTTTCTCCTATCTATCATTTGTATTGACCTAAAACCTGGACAAAATGTTCAGTATTAAATAGGAATTATTACCGTCAATTGGGATAACTCTAATTTGATACGAAATGAAAGATAATTAAAAGATGATAATTACCAATAATCCTCCATTTATCATAGATGTGGACCTAAAACTTGGACTATATGTTTACTATCAAAATAATAATTATTACCATCAACTCTGATAATTCTGTATTTATACCTGTCTGTTTGTAATCTACTCTACTGTGTCTTCTGATAATGTCCAAAACAGTGTAGAGAATGTTGTCAATGAAGAAAATCATCCAGGCACAAACGGCTCGAATAATCAACAACACTGTACCCTTGCCCTTGAAGAAAGAAATATTATATGAGTGTAGATGATTGATCGCTGGCCGGCCCTCTGACTCCGACATTTCCGGTCCCATTTAGATATCAAACGGAGTTACATTAAAACTATGGTCAGTGATATGTAACGAAAAAGTTAAGTAGTTGGTAGGCGACTTAAACGTCGCAACTACAGATTCAAGCTGTAGTTAAGACGTTTAAATCGCAACATTAACAAAAAATGCTTCACTTATGTGTATTCCGATGTCGCAGTTTTAAGTTGATTTCGGGTATAAATGCACTATTTGATTGGTTCATCGATTTTTTTTCACTGACTGTGGCGATCTGTTTATACTATTTCATTTTAATATATAAGAAATAAATAACAGGCTTTAGACGTTAAATATTTGTCTGTCGTGCATTTCTTTCTTTCAAAAGCTTTCCTCACAAATTTTTCTTTATAAAAAGTCTTTAAGTTTGTATTTATTAAAAAATAACAACAGCAAAACAAAAGATATCCTCATTACAGTTGTTCATTTCTGTTTTTCTTTTAACTTTTTTTAGTCTAGAGATATCAAATTGGAATGTTTGGTCATGAATAACTGTTGATGTTTTCTGAGACCAGTTAAAAAAATGTCCCTGATTTTCGGATTGAAATTTGATATCATTGCTATGGATGACATTAAAAAGTATTCCGCTTGGAAATCTCGAGATATCAATGCAAGGAATGTTCTTTGGGTAGAATATCTTGTTAATTTCATCGTCGGTATCAATTTGTGTTGTTATTCTTGGTGGACGTGTGTGAGTTTTTGACGTTTAAAGATCGACCGAATACAGTAATAGTCGGTATTCTTCGTTATAAAAAAAAGGCGCTGTCATCAAAAGGGATATATAAAGAAACCAAAATTGAATCAATCCAGGCGAATAGAGACCTCCTGGGAAGTGAAAAAGGTATCGACCCTGATCAATCTGCGCCCGCTGCGCAGTCTGAACTGGATTGAAATTTTCCACCTTTTTTACTGCTTTTCTGAATCTGGAATGATAAAGTTACCTTACTTAATACATTCATTTTCGAAATTCGGTATTTTGTTGACCTCCGCTGTACAAAATCCCTTTCTAAATAATTCTTCATGATTTCCCATTAGATTGCTTTAGGTTTGATTGGATAAACATTAATTCAATGGGTCCTTTCGTGACTCGATGGTAAGGGTGCCGAAAAGTCGAAGATCAAAGGTTCGAATCTTGATTGTGCCACTGAACATAAAGGTATGCCCTTAGGCTAATTATTGGAGAGCCACAGTGTTGGTGATACATATGAAGGATTAAAAGGTGAACTTTGCTTGAGATAACTTAAGGGTTACCCAAACCAGTAAAAGTACAATCCGGACAGTACACATATACATATTTCCATATTTCTATTTCTACAGAACATGAAAATATACTTACGAATTTCTTCCTCTCTGATTTGACCATTTTCAAAGTTATTCCATTTATGTATTGTCCAGCTTCAATCTTCTTTAGAGGTAGAAGTATTTTCTTTGCCTAAGAAATACCGAATTGTAGAAATGAAGAAAAAATGAATGCATGAAATATAAAGAATATAACGTTAAGAATATACACTTTTAATCCAAATAAAAGTGAATAAATAAATAAGTAAAATCTGTAAATAACGATGAAGAAATGTAAGAATGGGAAAGCGAATTGATATTTTCTTTTCAATTTTTTCTGGCATGATAACCTTCAAAGGTTGACATTTAATTAATGGTCATTTTTTCAATGCAGAACCGCACATAAGCTGAACTGTGAATTGATAGCATTACAAATTTTAGACTTTTATATTTATGACAGTCAGTTAAAAATTACTTACCCTTATTCGTCTCCGTACATCTATCTTTCTAAAGTAGGATGTGATGTAAACATTGTCAAATCTGACGTCACTAGTATAGCTCTTGTAATACTTGTAAGCTCTGTGTAAAAATGATAAATAAAAACAACAATTATTTTTGAATTATAAAATATTTATCTGAAGTAGAAAGCAATACCAGCAATACCAGCATTCTAAAATTAGACGTTATTTATAGAGCTCTTGTTTTGCTTGGAAGCCCTGTATAATTGGCGGCTGCTAATCAAGGGATCAATCAAACAATTAAATCTTTCATTCATTCCGGAGTGAAGATTAACACTCCAAATTGGCCGCCATTTGTGTGAAACATTGTTTGTTGGTTTGGGGACTTTAACATCGTAACTACGGCGTTTAGGTCGCCAACCATCAATTCTACTTTTGGTTACATTCTACTGGCCATAACTTTTGCAAAATAACGCCGTTAAAGATCGAAGCGGGACTTCCGATAAGAGTCAGTCGGCGTGGCCAAAGGAGCAAGTGGGCGGGAACTGCGATTGTTCAATTACCAATTAATGAATTAGTTTCTATTTACCTAAAATGATGTAATCCTTTTCAAATCTAAAGTTTTAAGTCATTTTTTCAAGTTATTCTAATAAGGTTTCAACGATCAAGTAGTTCCAAAATTTCCTGACAAGAAAATGGTCTTGCTTGACATCTTGACATCTTATCGTATTTATTTCCCTCTTCCGTAAAAGTTGATGAATGATAAATGAATTGACCAATCAAATTATTCATTTAGACCAGAAGTTAACTTTGAACCCCAACAATGACCGACATTCATGTGAAATCATTATTGTTAGTTTTGTGACTTAAACGTTTAGGCCAACCTTTTAACTTTTTGTTACATAATGACCATAAATTTTCAAAATAACGCCGTTTATTATCGAAGTAGACTTTTCTCTTGGAGAACAGTGGGCGTCGCCAAAAAGACAAAATATTTTGAAAAAATCATTAACTAATGTTGTCTGCAAAAAGAACCTCCCTAATTTGTGTTATATGGTAATGGGTTGAGCGATTCTCTCTACCCTAATTTGTTTTGTGCCCTAGAAAATCTTAATGTCTGGAATTTATAAATCCCCTAAAATTTAAGAGTTAACCCTTTCCTGCACTATTCCTTTGTTTTACTTTCCTGCGATACTTAAGAAATATTGTGGGCAAAGAAGAAATTGCTTGTAACAAGCAATTTCTGCTTTTCCCACAATATTTTCTAACCTGTAGGTTTGTTCCTTTTTAAATTACACCCACTTTTAATTGTCGCGTGCAAATTCTTTCAAATTGGACCAGTCTAAATTTTTTGAGGGTTTTCGTTGTGGTTTAACTAATGTTATTTGTAGCTTTTTTCCCAGGTGAAATGAACTTACCCCAAAACCACTAGAATGAATGTAAAACCGAGTAAACGCTTGACAATTAGCATAATAAACTCCACCCATTTTCGGCCATTTTGAAAATCATGCATGGTGTTACTTCTCATCATCTCTATTGTTGAATAGTCAATGTCCTCTTTTTGTTTCACAACCTAATGAAAAAGAAAATACATGAGCCAATCCGATCTGTGACCTACATATATAATTGTCATATTCATGATGATTGATTTAATTTTTACGATAATCAAAAGCAATACTTTCATACAATATTATATGAAAAAAAAACAACAACAAAAAACTTGTCATATTCTAAATCAAAAGTGTACTTTTGAGTTTTACACACAAAAAACTAACAAATCTATATCATGCACAAAATGTATATTTACACAATGTGGAACATTAAGAGATGAAAAGTTTATTTTGTTTATATGATAGTATGAAAAAAACAAAAACAAAGAAAACACTAATATCACTGTATAAATACATGAATCAGATTCAGTCATATATGTGATTAGTATATTCGTTTTATACCTCTATGAAAGCAAAAACATTCTTCTTATTTCTTATGAATCATTGACACGAAGCGAAAACAGCAACAAAAAAGATACAAATTTTCATACAATTTTAAGGTGTAAACATACAAAATAGCTGCGTGCTGGTATAAATATTTTTATAGGCCAATCAGATGATCACTCGATTTTGATAGACGAAACAAACTTTAAACCTTAACTTGTATATTCATATGAAAGGTTTTATCCTATTTTTTCTGGTAGAATAGGAGGTCTTAATTTGGTTAATTTTGAATATGAAAATAAATTTAATATCAAAACCTCTTTTTTAAATGTGAACGTTGCTGCAAGCAATTTCTTCATTATCCACAGTGTTTTGTTTTCTACCCCGAAATTCAAAGAATTTCGAAAAAAAAAAAAAAAAATCCTGTACTAAAAATTATCGTCTACAGCTTCTTTCAAGTTGGACCAGGCTTAAATTTTATTGTCTGTAAGTGAATTACAAGAAGGAAAATGTAAAAACTAACACTCACATTTGGCAGCATCGTTTACCTTATATCGGAGACTTATTTTCATGTTACTGTCCATTTGGTCCACAGAGTTGGATGTATCCTTGTAGGTTTTTCCCATACCAGGGGAGAGGAATTCGTCAGGGTTACATTCTATGCCTATTGCTTTTCCTATCACTAAAATAAACAGTATTAATGATAGTGATTTCCTGTTTTGCAAAAATTTAGACTTGTCCAAATTCATTGGTTTCGTAGATAACAATTTCAAGTTGATTTTATTTGAAATAATAGTTCAGTAGGGTTAAAAATATTGTGGAAAGGGAAGAAATTGCTTGTAAAAACATTTCTGAATAGATTTTGCTTTCTAAATTGGGATTTCGATTATGGTCATTGAATGAAAGCGGTCGTTTAAGGATATATCTTCCCCAAAAATACATAACAAAATTGATATGAAAGCGATACTCGAGATCCAAAAGCATGAATTTACTTAAAAGGTGAAGTGAATATTTTTGTTTTCGTGGAGGTATGAACCGAAAAAACTAATCACACTGTATGAATACGCGAAGCATCGAGCGAAAAAATCAAATATTTACAAATTATTGATACCGTTTGGTATGGGACTATTTTGTGCGGAAGCATACACAATCGCTGCGTGCTCAAAATTTTGTTCATGGAGTTATGAATAATTTTTTTCGACCAATCAGAACACCCGTTTTTGATAGATGAAACTAAAAGTTAATTTAAATAACGATTGAAATTCTAAGATCAAAAACTTTTCTACGTATTTAGCCTACAATTCATGAAAGAAGTTTCGATATTTTAAATTGTGACCCACCACAATTTAAGATTTGTTTACATAAAATTAATACGTCAGTGATGACGTTTTAACTTTCACTAGTCATTCAAACAATCCGCTCGGTCAAGGGAATTAACGAAATTGACCATAAAGTTTAGTCACCATCTCCTGTGTGCACATAACGTTGTATGTCGAAGAGCGAAGAATCGAGGGCTACGTCTCGATCTCAAAATGTAAACAAAAGCGAGCTAAAATTGATAACGAAAACACAAAGCACTCTTTCCAGAGAACTTCACTGATACCCTTTTTTCATATTGATAATAAGAATGCTGTTGTATGCTTTATTGACCAAATAAACGATAGATTGTTTAAACTGTTTATTCTTCCTCGGAGGGAAGACATGCCTTTAACATACGTGGTCGTTCTAGCAAGATCGACTGTAGTAACAACATGTAACAAGAGCCATGTCGGACATGGCCAGCCCCCGCCGTAAAAGCTTGATAGTAAGCTGAAGCCAGTTAGATTTAGGCTTCTTTTGCACTGCAGTTCTTCTCAACGAGTTCGATAATAGCTATTATACTTTCAGAGTTATGCTCAGGACAAAATCTAAGTCTTTAAAACAACAAAGGGCAATAACTCCAAAATTATGCAAGCGAGAGTTGTGGTTCTTGTGCACTGCACTTTTCCTCAATGAGATCTATCGACCTATGACGTTTCAAGTTGATAGCAATTATACTTTCAGAGATATGTTCCGGACAAGTTTAGTGACGGAAGGACGAAATGACGGAATGACGGACGGAGACTATTTCTATATCCCCTTCGCTGAAACGGCGGGGGATAACAAGCGCATTTACAATTAGGCCTACTTGAAACAGTAAAACGAAGACATTCTTATGTAAATCTTACCTCGTGCTATTTGACAGACCCAGTGAAATCTCGCTACGGGACAGATCCATTTATCTATGATTCCAGGTAGGGCATCTAAACATTTATGGTAAATACGATCAAAGGTCTGTCTGCATTTCTGCATACCCTTCTTGTAAATTGCTGAAAGGAAAACGCTATAAGTAGTATATTAGTAAATAAGTGTAAATTATTCTTAAGAAGTATTTTCCAGAGAAAAACTGGGAAATGATTCAGTTTAACTAGAAATGTGTCGCAAAGACGGATGACCTCGCTTTATTGCTTGTCACATGACCTTCATTTGTGACCTTGAACTTGTGAGTTTCGAACTAAACTTTATGCACGAACCAAGAAGGCTTAATCTTCAAGGAGAGCAACTGTGACAAGTTATTTTTTAATCTATCGATAAATGTCCATGATATGTTCCCAATTTATATGAAATGTATCTTACCCCTATATGGGTCTCGTTTACTTGTTTTGTAACAAGCATTTCTTAATTTTCCACGATGTTTTCTCAAGCTGTTTTCTTGGGGGTGTCAAAAAGCGGTTTTCCAAATGAAAGGTTTAAAGAAATAACAAAATATTTTTGTGTAAGATTGTATATAGATTTTGTTTTTCACCCAAATGAAAGATAAACCGATCTCGTACTGAAACAAACAATTATCCTCTATATATTTATCTTTATCAGAATATCAAATCCTCGTGTCAACCATTTTAGTCTTTTAAATATAAAGCTGAGGGTTTCAACTATTCGGACACAACGCCGCTTTTGGATGGCCCTAAGAATAAAAAGTTCAGAAAAAATTGTTGAAAATGAAGAGATTGCTTTTAACAAGCAATTTCTTCATTTTCCACAATGTTTTAACCCTAGAAAAGTGCGGTTTTCAATTTGGAATAGTCTAAGATTATGTCGTGTGGTAATGGGATAAATTGAAGGGCTCTCTCTTACCATGACACCGCCCTTTGACTATCCTCTTGTACTTCCTCTCGACTTGTTGAGGCGATCCTCTGTCCCGCCTCTTGGCAATCTCGTCCATTTCCGTCTCATTTCGGGTATCTCCGCTCTCATATTTTTTCTGCATTGTGTCTACATTGTCCCCAGAACGAATCTAAAATTAGCCAACGATAACATATTAAAGTTCACCAAACATATGGACTGCTTCAAGCTAGTACCTCTTTCAGGACTTTTGTTGCCCAACACTATCTGCAGAAGTGGACTTTAAAAACGTATCAAACAGGTTCCAAGAGTTTTGAACAAAATCAGTACTCAATTGAAAATGTATTTCTGCTTCCATGTTAAACCTTTCCTTTACAAACCCGGGATTTTACGACGTTGTGATTGTATACTTGAGAAACATTGTGGAAAAAGACGAAATGGCTTGTAACAAGAATTTCTCCTTTTCCCACAATGTTTTATACCACGTAGGATAATTGCATTTCAAACTGATTCCAATTTTCCCAATTTAACTTAAACCTTAAACTTGAGGTAATTCTTTAAGTACGAACAAATATTTATAATATCTACCCCAAAAGATCGAGCAAAATTGAAAATTTAAATATAATACAGTAATTACTCCAAGCTCAATCATAATGAAAACACCAACGCAGGGTAAGGCTATCAAGAAAAGATAATTCATTAAATCAGAAATTTGACATGATTTATTTATCATATGAGGTTAAACGCCACTTTCAACAGTATTTCAGCTATGTCACGACATTTGGTGCTCCTTAACATGGATTTCCGTCGTTCCTCACACCAGTACAGCAACAGCACCAGCATTCGATCCGAGCGATGACTTTTGTCAATTGTCGGAAAGAATATTGATCGAGCCGAATTCGAACTCGCGTCGACCCAAGGATTGAGAACACGTCAAGTTATCGACTGATATAACCAGGCTCGGTGGGAAATTTTAATTACTGCGAAGTATGATTTTTTATTATTTTCTCCAAAATGCGTGTACCTCTTTCTTTACAGGAGAAAATTCTCTGTTGACTTTCTTCCCGATCTTGTTCAACATGTATCCATCATTCTGGAATTAGTAGTTAAAGATTATAACCCGTCAAGCAAAAAAAGTTTTCTAAAATTTCGTCAAGTATTTCCCCAGGCTCTACAGGCTTCTAACTTTTCGCTATTTATGAATTTTCTGATTCCGGTATGGCCATAGTTCCTAAACCCCAGGATTGGGTCTGCCATCAATAAAGTGGAGTCTCAGGGACTCAACAGTCAACACCATAAGAGTCTTTGTCTAATGTTTAGAAGTTCCAGATTAAAGCATTGACTGTTATTTTTTAACAGTGGTTAGGTTTATTTAATGTAAATATTGCAGTTACAGAATAGATGTAGGTAAATATAGTAATAGAAATGAAGACTTTGAAAACAGCCTTAAATTCTTTACTGAAATCTAGACCCATATGGTCCATGGGATGATAACAGCCAAATATGAGTGACATGGCTTCTTCTGTGGGAGTCTCAGACTTGCAAATCCCGTATCCGTTCAAACCCTGAATCTATATTCATTTTAGAAATTTTATTCCTGATTGAACTCCAATTCATCTGTTCTCAAATATTTGCTTTACCAGTTCCCGGACGGACACGTTTCGCCAGACCGGTTCCATATATGTAGACAGATAAAATACAAAAGGTTCTAGATCATTCTTAGTAATATAAATCAATTATGACCAGCATCAAAATTACACCAAAGTCAGAAAATATAGTAAAGAGAAAAATTATTCACATTAAATTGTCAACAAATGTGTTTCAATTAACGAGAAGTTGTTAAATGAGCCATTTGCTCTTTAACTCTTTCCTGTACAATCACTGGTTTTTACGTCCTTGTGGTTTTATACTATAGAAAACATTTTGGAAAAGAAGAAATTGCTTGTTACAAGCAATTTCTTCTTTTTTCACGATGTTTTCTACCCAAATGAATGGTTTTTATTTCAAATTAAATCCGATATAAATTTTCGTTTGCAAAACCTTTGAATTTGGGACAGGTCTAAAAAAATTCAAAACAGGAAAGGGTTAATCTAATGTTTGTACACAAAGTCAGTTTCAGTTAAGCAATTAATTGTTATTATCAGGGTTGCAAATTACAGGATTTCACTCTATCAAAATTAGATTTTATTTGAAGTCCAAATTTTACCTTCATATCATTAAGCACATTTCCAATTGGTTTGAGACGTAGCTGCCATTTCGCTGCAGTGTGGTTGGCCGCCAGTGCCGCGGCACATGTCAGGGACCTTGTTATATCTTGTGCATTGTCAATCATATTTGCCATTGGTCCTATGGAAATATCAGGTTATGATAGCAGCGATCGTCTATATGACGTAGGCAATATATGCTTAGTGTAAAACGTAGTTCACACATCTCAAAAGGTAGTACAAACAATTCAGCATATCTTGTCTTGAAAATAACTCTAGCTTGAACATAATTAAAAGAAGCGAATTGATCCCTTTTCAATTCTGTTTTAAATATATTTTATACTTGTGTTTCCATATCTATTATAATCATATGATAGGACATTATTTGTTTAATCTACATTCTGTAAGCGAGGCGCGCACGTGCAAAGGTTGTTTCTAATGTTAGATTTCAAATCTCTTATACGATCGCTGTAATAATAGGAATTGCGTTAATATGTTTATAGTAATGTCTTCAATCATGAAAAGGAATAGTCTACTTGTGTGTCTAGTAAATTGTAACGCTAGCAATTTATATGAAAAAGTCAAAGCGCCTAAAGAAATTCGGCTTATTTACCCTATTCCATGTTTTATTCAAAAGACATATAATCCTATGAAATCAAATTAGCTGAATAAAAGATAGTGAATCGTTTAGCGGCAAAATGTTGTAACTAAAGCTTAAATAAAGCGGTAGCTACGACACTTTGGTCGCCCAACGATTAGTGGTCAGATTGCTTGATTCAACAGAGTTGAAAACTAGTACACGGGATGAAAGAAAAAAGGTGGAAATAATCGTAGGAAATACGAGTCAGATGTATAGATGACCGATTTTAAAGTCTCATATAAATATTAATTACAAAATGTTGCCTTTGATAGATAGAGGATATTGGATGAGCGGTCATGGAATGTCGAATTTATTAATTTCGTCATCTGTAAACAGATAAAAAACGAGGCTTTGTCGAGTTTAATCCGCTTAAGATGGCGAGATTAAAAAAAAAAAAAATGGGATTATAATCATATACACGAATTTTATATTCTATTTCGATTAAATCATTTTTTGCAATTAATCAATATAAATTAATAGAATTCATCTATATATGTTATTCCACGAAACATTTAAAGCCGTTTGTAAAATGGCGTCATTAGGTGCGCAATGACGTTATTTGGTGGTGACGAAAAGGCGTTACCAAAGAATTGAAACCTTTAACATTCTTATTAAACTAGAGTAAAAAGAAAAAAAAAAAAATTAAGAGATGAAGAGAATATTTTTTGTTTTCATGGAGGTATGAACCGAAAAACCTGATCACACTGTATGAATACGCGAAGCGGATTCACACATTGTGTGATTAGGTTTTTCGGTTCATACCTCCATGGAAACAAAAAATATTCTCTTAATTTCTTATAATTTAATATCATCGAGTGAAAAAAGCAAAAACTTTACAAATTTTGATACCTTTTCGTTTTGGACTATTTTGCACGGAATCATACAAAAATTTGTTTATGGAGATATGAATGAATTTTTCGATCAATCAGATCGCCCGTTTTTGATAGACGAAACTAAAAATTAAATTATTCGTGTAATATCAAAACTATTCAACGGGCTTATTTCACTTCCTGGCCTTAGGTCATAATATATAAGTCTGTTAGTCTGTAATTGCTTAGATACCACAAGCTTTTACTTGAATACGATTGGTTACATTGTGATAAAACATTAACCCTTATCATGCTGAACCCGGAATATTCCTGTTTTGGCAGGAGGTAAAGAAAAAGATCAGACTGCTCATTAAGCCAAAATCTTTTATAAAATGTTTTTGTTTTGTTTTTTCAAAATAATTATTAACCTAAAATTAGTGCATGCTGTGCTATCAGCACTTTGATTTTTATACCAATGAACCATCTTGTCAAGCTTTAAATTAGTACGCCTGATAAGACAATAACCCAAACCCACCTGCAATAAGGTAAGCAATGGCGAAAGTTCCGATATAAGACCGTCCTGCTTTCCCGAAGAATGTTGGTATTAGAAGAATACATACACAGCGGACACCAACAAACGTGGCATAACCACATGATATACCAAGAATCAACATGCCGCCTAGCAAATGTCGGGTCTCGTCCGCAAGATCCATTGGTTTTATGATCATACTGTACAGACCTGAAAGATGAAAGACGAACATTTGGTAGATGCGTCCGTATAAGTGAATAGAAACCCAAGTCAACACACATATTTGGCAAAGCTGCATGATATCGACAGAATCAACATCCTACCTATGAACTCATTACCAAATAATGCCGCTCTTTGACGCCCTGCAGGAGTAAAATGATCACGGAAAACTTTGGGGAAAAAAAAAAAAATTACTTGTGGCAAGAATTTTCTCCCTTTTTGCAATGTTCTCTACCTTATTTGGCAGTTATCTTTTTAAATTTAAGAGCACCTTGAAATGTCGTCTGCAACTTCTCTTAATTTGGACCAGTCTAAAATTTTGTCGTCAGATGGCGGGTTAAAATGTCGGGTTCATCTGCCAAGGTTTTAAAAAAAATCATATTTCGAAGAATTATTGCAATAATTTCGTAGGAGCCTATATTTATATTAGCACTTACTACAGTGTTGTGTCAACCTATCGAATGCAAAGACATGTAAACTGAAGAAGAAAAGATTTGATTTGAATGGGGTTTTACGCCGCTTTCAACAATCTTTCAGTTATATAGCGGCGGCTAGAGCACCTAACAATGGAATCCTGGTATTTCTCTCACCAGTACTACCATTACATCCTTTCCTAGCCTTTAGCTGCCATCCCACATAGGTCTACGATTATCGACCCATTGGTTAAAGACAAATAGTCGGAAAGGATGAGTGCCGCCGTCCGTGATCGAACCAGGACCTCTAAATTGACAGTCCGACGCGCTACAAACTACGCTATGACAGCGGTTGAAGAAGAACAGATTCAGGCTGAGTACAAGTATGTCTAGAATAGAAGGATCGCCACCTACACCCTGCTCTGCCATCAGTTTGTCCAAAATACAAGACCAATGGACCAATCGCTGGCCCCGACCACTTGCTCCGTTTGCCCCGCCCATTAACTCCAACAGGAAGCTCCGCTTCGATTTAAAACGGCGTTATTTTAAAAAAGTTAAGTTAAGGCCAGTAGCATGTAACAAAAAAGTAAAATGGTTAGTTGGCGACCTAAACGTCGTAACTACAGCTTGGATAAGCTGTAGTTACGACGTTGAGTCGCAAAACCAACAAAAAAATGTTTCACAACAATGGCGGCCAATGTAGGAGTTCAAAGATAATATCCGGGCTGAATACACAATTTGATTGATTCCTGCCGCGGTTGGTCGATCCTTCGATTCTTCTTATTTAAGAGATGAAGAGAATACTATTTTGAACCCAAACTAATCACAATATACATGTACCTATACGCGAATTAGATTTATCGTTTCATAACTCCATGAGCACAAACAATATTAACTTCATTTCTGATAATTTTATCACACTAAATCAAAAGTTTTTACAACTTTTCATACATTTTTGAAGGAACTATTTTGTGCGCAAGCTGGTTCAAAATTTTGCTCATGGAGGTATGAATATTTTCTCGGCCAATCAGATCTCTCGTTTTTGATATACAAAACTAACATTAAAAGTAACAGGTCGTGAACAAAACGAACAAAATTAGTCACTACTAGACAGCCCGCCCTATGAATTTTATTCATAACAGGAGATTGATTTTGACAGGGCCGAGTTCAGGATGACAAAACTCTAGCGAGTGCGTCTCTCTTGTATTCCACGTTTGACATAAGTTCACGTAAAAAAACACCCAAAAACGGGATATCATTTTCTATACGTTGGCAAGCGTTTTGTCGTTCTGAACGCAGGACAACAACACGGATCCTAGAATGAGCCACGCGTTTTAACTCAATAGATCGAAAGACCCCAGATGCCTATTAATTAACCAATCCAGCTTTTAGACTCTCCCAAAGAAAAGGAAAAAAGCTTTGGAAATTATTATGGAAAATGTCGCCAGCAAAAGATTTGTCTTTTGCTATATGTTCCTAACCTTGAAATGTAACGTTATTTGATATCTTAGTTGAAGTGTTATATCGGAGGTCAGTTGACGGAGACAGCGATCCGTAAATTTCTTACCAAAACCGAGAAGAGCTCCAAACGGATAGCCAAACAACATCTTCGTAAATCTGTATTCCTTTGGATCCGATCTGTAGAAGTCTCGAATAGATTGGAAAACCACTGCATTTAAAACAGAGAAATGTACAGTCTAACAATAAATTCGGAATTTTGGTATATTCGTTATCCGACAAGATATTTAAACCATTACAAAAATGTATTTAGACTGGTCCAAATTGAAAGGAGTTGCAGACGACAAAATAAAAATGATAAAATTTTAGGTTTTTCCTCCTTTTTGGGTAGAAAACATTGTTCAAAAAATGAAGAAATTGCTTGTGATTAGCAATTTCTTCATTTTACGCAATGCTTTTTTTTAATGTTTTCTCGATTGTTTTTTCTTGGAGAGTGTCCAAAAGCACCAGTGTGTGTGAATGGGTTAAAAAAAGTACGAGTTCTTTACTTTTTTTCATTTTTTGTCCAAATTCAAAGAAGTTGCAGACGGTAATGGAAAGTGAGTGCAATTAAGCCTACAGAGTAAGAAATATTGTGGGAAAAAGAAAATTTTCTTGTCACAACCATTCAAAACTTTCATTTAGTACGAAAGTGAATTTTGAAATCAAAAATTGGCCTTTATTTATGTAAAGCGTTTATTTTTTTCGGGGGGAGGGGCGGAGTGGAGACTTAAACGTCGTAATTACAGCTTATTTTGGTATTACTGACACAACACAAAATCCCATCCGAACCTCCAGCTGACCATCACACATAAGCGGTTATTCGCCCATTTGCGAGAGACGAAATAATTTTGATAATCTTAGCCATGCTTAATTGTATTAAAAATCAAAGGGCTGAGAGCACTGGTTGTGCTTTTTGTTCGATCATCAATACTTCTTTTTTGTTATTAATTTCACAAACTATTCTGGTTTGAAAAGGAAAAGCAGGAGGCATAGACTAAGATAAGACTGTACATATGTGCAGGCTGATCTTTGATCTTTCCTTCTGCCAAAATCGGAATATTCCGGGTTAAGCATGACAAGAGTTGAGTAGGCATATTTGTAGAAAATATTTACCATTGCGCTTTTTCGTCTTCTTTTGTGGCAGCAAAGCTTTGGAACTTTTGGCAGTAGATGAGCCGTGTTGACCTCCGTATACTGTCGATCTAGACCGGTCTGCGTTTTCTGAACTGAGTAATGACTCGGGGCTACTCTGTGTGGAATCTGTATTCGTGCCCATTATATTCCTTTTCGTCGAGTGGAGTGCTCCATTATGTGTAAATATTTTTTTTCATTTTTAACCCCTGTCATGCCGAATATTTTTCCTCTTTTCACTATTTTTGAAATATTTGACATAAACAGATCGATCTTGTGTTAAAAAAAAACCCTAAAAACAACGACACTAAGCAAGTACTGTAGGCTAAGATCAGACTGCACGTCTGTGCAGGCTGATCTTAGTCTATACACTTGCCAAAGCCCTTATTAAAGCGGGAATATTTCGGGAACAGCATGACAAGGGTTAAATTAATATAGTATAGTTTTATGTACGTGTAAAAATAAGACAAGGATCTAATTGGCCAATCGCTGGCCCCGCCCATTTACATCGTTGGCCTTGCCCATTGACTCCGACAGGAAGTTAAGCTTCGATTTAAAACGGCGCTATTATGCCAAATTTATAGACTATAGCAAGATAAAAAATGTAAAAAGGTTGGTTGGCGACCTAAACGTCGTAACTACTGCTTGAATGCGCTGTGGTTACGACGTTTAACTCGCCAAACGAACAAAAACATTTCACACAATGGATGGCCAATGTTGGAATTAAAGCTCCATTCCAGGCTTGATTGACAGCCGCGATTGGTCAATACCTTTGAGGGACCAGTTTCAGAAAGTAACTTTGAGACTGTCTTCAACTGGCTAATCGCTGGCCCCTCCCACCATCTCCTATGGCCCCACCCATTGACTCCAACCGGAAGTTCCGCTTCGATTTTTATCGGCGTTATTTTGCAAAAGTAATATGGTTGGTTGGCGACCTAAACGTCGTAACTTCAGCTTGAATTAGCTTAAGTAACGACGTATACGTCGCCAAACCAATGAAATAAGTCAACAAAAATGGCGTCCAATGTCGGAGTTAAAAGCTCAGGTCCGGGTTGAATGATTTGATTGGTCGATTGATTTTTTGATTGACAGCCGCGATCGGTCAATTCTTTACTCCAGACGGTCAAATCGACCACATCAGAAAATCCCTTGCTTCATATTTGGGAGTCTGTCAAAATCAGAGAACGTGAAAACCTAATAGCTAGTAGCTGCGGTATCATAGCCCTCTTTCCAATAATCTGCTGGCGAATACCAGAAAGATGGCTACAGCTACCTACCAAGATGCGAAGTTTGGCTTTCAGTAAAAAAAAAAAAAAAAAAAAAATCACCAAAGACTGTTGGACAGGGGTCGACATTAAATTTGTTTCAGTCGGATCCCACAGGAATCCCTACCTATTATTTCAGGATTTCTTCAAGATAATCAGGGATCCCTCCTTGATATACATTAACTGAATCACATGCAATCCTGCCCTTCTAAGCCAAACTTGAAAAAAAAATATATAAAAATGGAAAACAATTTGGAAAATGAAGAAATTGCTTGTTACAAGCATATACTGGAGAAATATTAAAGGATCCTGACGGTATCCCTAGCCTTAGATTGCTGGGGTCCCTTCCAATTTTCATGGATCCTCGAGATCCCGGGACAATGTTAGTGTCGACCCCTGTTGGACAAATTGGTTTACAGGCCTTCTTCGTAGCTGAACCCTTCCTTTTCGATCTCTGGTTTTAACGACTTTGCAATTTCTTCTTTTCCCACACTATTTTCTACCACATATGATGATTTCATTTTGAAATTGCATTCAGTTTTTATTGTTGTTTGCATCTTCTTTCAGTTTGCACCAGTCTAAAAATTTGGAAAACAGGAAAGGGTTAATTGTTAAAAGCTGTTTGACGGATGTCGAGTCGATCCCATCGAATGTCGACAGGGAAGTCGACTTCGACGATGTCTAGCCTACCGCAAGATTTACCCGATGCTAAAGTTACATATGGAAGTTAAACAGACAATCTGCATTGAGGCCTTTCAATACGCCGTCTGATCAGTATTTCTTATTTGCTCTAATGTACAAAAAATTCAGTACCGTTTCTAAATAGTTTATCAAAAACAACAACCTTACCTGAATTTGTGACGTCATCTATTTAAAGTATGACGTCATGCTGAAATCAACTCGCGAATGAAGTCATTTTTATTGTAAAAAATGTCAGGCAAAGAAATAATACAAGCGATTAAAATAAAGCTTATTCTAAATAAGCTTTCCAAAGCAAAAGAAGCTGCGATGAGAGAATTTCTTGGACTTCCACCTAAACAGTCCTGGTAAGTGAACTAGCCGTAGTTTTTGTGTGATTTCAAATGAAAGATAAAACCAAAGTCGTTTGACGCTTTAAACAGGAATCAAAGGAATGAAAGTATCGTACATGTTATACCTATTAATCTTCGCCTTCTTTAAGCTCGTCTTCTGTATTGTTTTAATCACACAATTTATTTGTACTTCAAATCTTTATTGAATGATTATACAAATCATTTTAACACAATAACACAACAATCCTCTCCCTATGACTTTGTCTTTCTGTCAATCGACCTGTTACAATAGATTACTAGCAATATCGTAGCCCTCTGTCAGACAATCTGTTGGCGAAGGACCTAGGGCGAGGGCTTCGCCAACAGCTTATCAGACAGAGGGCTACAATATCGCAGCTAGGTGATTACGTAAATAAGAGTTTACCTGTAGGATGGTTGTGGTCTCTTAGGTAAGGACTTGAGTACTTTTTCAGCCCCTCATCTTTTGGACTTCGTTTGGTATTGTAATTGTTCTGGTAGTAACTCGAACAAAATGTAAAAGGTGTTGGCACAGACAACATGTACTTTGAAACACTAGCCTATGTCCATCGACACAACTTTGTACTGGTATCAAAACATGTATTGAATGTCTTCTTGTCAGTGACGATCAAGATTGACCTTAAAACTGTTTACAGTATCAGAATGAATGACCTTCTGTGGTAATGCATTTCATAAATTAATGACTCTACTTGAGAACTGGTTTTGGCTGGATGTTGAGTTTCCGTGCTGATTAACCATAGTTGGTAATTGAGAGAAAGAGAGAGAGAGAGAGAGAGAGAGAGAGAGAGAGAGAGAGAGAGAGAGAGAGAGAGAGAGAGAGAGAGAGAGAGAGAGAGAGAAAGAGAGAGAGAATAGAAAAATAAATGAATGCCTCTGATCGGTTTTTGCATTTTGTAGGACCTCAGAATGCATTGGGAAGATAATGACGTGTATTAAGGACCAAGTATGTCACATATTCTGTCCCTGTTGTATCTATGACGTAAACAGGAAACAGAAGCGCTTGTCGTGTTTATCGTCACCAACGTTCAAGGAGTTTGCAGGTAGGTACAAACCTACTCTCCATGCGGAGGTCATCGCCAAAGCTTATAGATTCGCCTCTGCTGTAAGGACAGCTATACTTGATGCCAGGCCCATTAGCTCAGTTGGTAAAGCACACGATCTCAAGCCTCGAGATTCGATCTGCGATTTGACTCAACTCACAAACTGTCTTTGGGATCAGACATTAACCCATTCCCACACAATGGATGTTTCTTTTTGACACCGACATGAAAAACAATTATTTGCAAAACATTGTGTAAAATGTATAATTGCTTGTTACTCAATGTTTCTAGCCGTAAACTTTAAATTGTCGTCTTCAACTCCTTCCAATTTGGACCAGTCTAAAAATTTGCCTTGGGAATGGTTTACAGCGAGGAAAAGACTGGGTTATCGGCAATTTTCGCATCGTCTGAATTTGTCAATCCATGCATGAATCAATTTACCAATCAAAACATTCACTCAGTCCGGAATTAACCTTTGAACTCCAACACTGACCGCCATTTTGTAAAAACTTTTTGTTGGTTAGGCGACCTAAACGTCGTAACTAAAGCTTATATAAGCTGTGGTTACGAGGTTTATGTCGCAAACCAACTATTCCTCTTTTTTTTTATTACATTCTACTTGCTATAATTTTCACATTATATGGAAGTATATAAACGAAGCGGAACTTCCTTTCGGAGTCAATAGGCGGGGAAAATGGAGTTAATGGACGGAGCCAGCGATTGGTAACATTTGATTTGCAATCGGACAACCTGTGTTGTGTCCGTGGTCTAGGGGTTTCTCCTTTAGGAGGTCCAGTGTTTGACTTCAGGGAGCGGCTATCGATCTTGGTTCTTTCATTCGTCCGCATAATCGACACGAGTACTGGTGTTTTCTCCAGGGAGCAGAATCGAGAGGGATTAATCTAAGTTGGAAGAACTTCTTTCCTAATCGACCTAAAATAAATAACCTAACCCTAATGCAATTACATTACTCTCCGGATAGAGTGAAACAAATTGAAATGTAACCATGCGATCTTGATAGGCAATGGAAATTTGTTTCTGTTCTTTCGGTCTCGTGAAATATCAAATTTTCCTCTGCAGCTCAAAGCTATTGCAAGATTTGGATCGCCATCGTAACATAATATTCTCTTTGTACAAGCTCCTTCTAAGAGGCGATATTTATACTAAGCATTTTTGTTGGCTTGGAGATTTGAACATCGTAGCTACAGCTTATCTGATGTCGCACTTCCGAATTAGCATTTATTTGCTGAGTGTCAAATTTTGAAAAACTCCGTCTTATGTCCTTCAAGGAAAATGTCAAATAAAACGTTCATCAAAAATAATCGTTTTGTTTTTTATTGGTGAAGAGGACGTGTTTCTTTTCTTTTTCTTTTTTCGTAGATGAATAAAAAAAAAAAGGTACTTATGCATTTAACTCTTCACGAGTTCTTACAGTTTGATTGAGATTTTTTTTTTCATACCGCCATGAAACAACAAAATTGGCTTCTACAATTACAACAAATTTTGTGTTTGGTTCATTTAATTTAATATCATCAAGACATACTCAAAAAGGATTGATATAAATTTTAAAGGCTTAATGACTCTCATGGGGACAAAAACTTGACATAAAGTAATCCTCAAATCTTCAATAAGTTTGTTTACAGACCCCTCTATCAATAATTTCAGAATAGGTCACAAGCCCGATAGGAAAAGCTTTGCCGCACAGTAAACGGGAAAAAGATAATAATAAATCAAAATAGTTTATGTTGCAAACATAATAAAATTATGAAATTTACTTTCGTTAACCCATTACTAGACGACAAAATATTAGACAGGTCCAAATTGAAAGAATTTCAGACACATTTGAAAGTTTAAACTCTCTTGGTAGAAAACATTGTCGAAAATAAAGAAATTGCTTATGACAAGCAATTTCTTTATTTTTCGCATCATTTTCCAAAGCTTTTTTACTTCGGGGCGTCTTAAAGCGTCACTGAGTGGGAATGGGCTAACCGAACAACAATGTGTCTAAGTATACAAAATAGTTCCACGAAATTCATCTTTTGATCATGAAACAAATTTTCAGACAATCAAAATGCAAGTCTAATAGACGAATCTAAATTTAAATTGTTAACGACCGAATGATTTATTTGCTAGTTTCGTCCATTAAAACGACCGTTCTGATTGTTCGGAAAAAAAATATCCATAGCCCCATGAACAAAATTTTGAGCACACAGCTATTTTGTATGCTTCCGCACAAAATAGTTCCGTACAAAAAAGTATCGAAATTTGTAAAGTACTTATTTTCTTTATCGATGTCATCGAATTATAAGAGATGAAGAAGCTTTGCGTATTTATACAGTGTGATTAGTGTTTTCGGTAGATACCTCCATAAAAACAAACAAACAAAAAATATTCTCTTCATCTCTTAAATGAATTTCACATGATTCCTTTCCAATATATAGGGTAATAATCTGTTCTGTTCATTCGTCTGTCTTGAGAAGACCCGGGGGTTGGGAAATCTTTATAGTAGATAACCTCCCCTTGACCCAGCCACGCCCCTAGCCAACCAAATGTTCCGCTAGTCACTATGGAGTGTTCACACTTTGACATCAAGGCCAGGTCTAACCCTGCTGAATTTTTATATATCTTCGATGAAGCAAACGGACTGAAATATATATTATGTCTTTTAATGTTTTGTTTGCACCATGCAATGTCATCACTTAAGATTATAAAAATGATTGACTGATTCTTGAACTTTTCAGCAAAATAACTCATTGAACTGTTTATAAATCCAATACTTGCTGTTGAGAACCCGACCGCCTGATGGTCTGGTTGTAAAAAATCACCTCTACGAACGTGGACACAAATTCGGGTCTTATTCATTAATTCTGTAGTATTGTGAAGAAAGATATCTACTTGATTAGATATTCCTTTGTTAAATCTAACTTTTGACTTTATGTAATGTTTGTATCTCTCGAAGTACCTCCAACTCTGAAAGTATCCAGTCAAAGTCCAATTAAATCGACGATCTAGTTTTTCTACCCCGGATGAGTAAACCGTACCAGTCGGCCCTTCATCAAATGTTTTCCAACTTCCGGGTATATCAGGAACAACACCAATAAAAGATAAGTCAAAGACATTTTTCAGCTTGCCAGCAAACTGGTTAGATATCACAGGTTGGAAGCAGCGAGCCATCGCAATACCAACCAGTGACAAAAACTGGAATAGGTTATTTCCGAGTCGACCTTTTGGTTCAAGTATGGTAATTAAAGTGGCTTTTTGATGAGTTTCGTTACATTTATGATAAGAACTGTTAACTGTTTTATTCAATTTAACGTTGTTTGGTCGTAATAAATCTGGTTGAATTCCCAACGTGTCGCGTATGGGCTTTGTAGGGATATCTGGCAATATAAGGAATGATATTACTAAAACTGTTAACATACAGACAGCGAAAAAGCGCTTGTCAAGCATCTTGCGTCTAAACTGAAAGTAAACGAACATGCGATATCAATATGGTGAAATCCTCAAATTTCACGGGATATTTGTTCCAAATAACAAGAAGTTGCCATTGATAAATCTGATATGTCTGAATTTCTTCTTTTCTCACAACGTTTCTACACTAACTTGAACTTACTTTTAAATATGCGCAAGCTTTCAATTGTCGTCTGTAACCTCTTTTAATTTGGACCAGTCTAAAATTTGTTGTCTGATAATAAGTTAATATCGCAGTGAGCTGGGCCAATGAACAGTTTTAAGCTAGCAAAGCGTCAACTTTGATAGTTCAAGTTAATAGACAAAATTTTGAGGTCGTCTCAAAATTCAACGACTGCAAACTGTTACTGGAGGCTTTACCATTAAATCATTGAATGCATACGCAATAAAAAAAGTAGTTCTTCTGTAATTCAGGAATATTGTAAACTCTATTCAAATTGTAGAGAACTCTTTGAGAGGCATGATATTTAACCTATTCCTTCTCAATACCGCTTTTTAAGAATCTCAGGAAAATATTGTTGACAATGAAGATATTTCATGTTACAAGCAATTTCTTCACTGTCCACAATATTTTCTAACTTACAAGGGCAATATTTTCTAAATTCCATTAACTTGAAATTATCGTATGCAACTTCTTTCAAGTTGAACCAGTCTAAGATTTTGTCATGTTGTAATGGGTTAACTCCTGAGTTACTTTAACCACGTTTATGTATCGTGATAACCTTTGACAAAGAAGATTACTAAACAAAACTATGTTTTGCTTGCTTACAGTACTTTCAGTACTTTGATTTATCTCCCACCAGAGGGAAACTGGTTAGATGCCTTTTTTGATGACCAGCTAGTGTTTTGAATGATAGTTTTTAGTGATAAAAAAATCAGGAAGACATGATAAGGGAATGGCCGACTTGATATAACTAAAATATTGTTGAAAATGACGTCAAATCCTTTAATTATATTCTTAGTGGTAAACATATTAATTATCATATTCTTAGCAGTGAAATCTTCCGATTTCCAAATGTAATATTTTTTATATCATTACTATAAACTTTCACTCCGAAAATAAGGAACTATTTTTCCCCCAAAGTGGTACATTGACCCCCTTCTTAATATTAATGATAAGATTGTTAATTTGCATCTAAATAGAATTGTCTCGTGACTAATTCCACAAGACAGTCTGATAAAAAGTGTCAAACGATAAGGGTTAATTTTTCGGGTTTTTTTTTTTTTTTTTTTTTTACATATATATTTTTTCAAGAGAAGCTTCAGACTTATATGTACCATCTTTTCCAATGAAACACTACAAGAAAGCGAGAAAATGCGCGTTGAAAAAACTACCAACTTTTGAAGGACACAAATCAACTCAAAACAGTAATAATTAAGAAAGGAATGTCCATAACTATATAAACAAAAGGACTGTTTTGTTAACTTGTTTTTTACCTGATAATCTCTGTTATAGCTGAATGGTTTTAACAAATGAATTATTCTCCGTCACGTACACAAATATGCCAGGTCTCGTATACTGATGATATTGCAGTTAACCCTTTCCTGTTCAAACCCGGGAGTGTACGTTGCTGTGTAGTTATACTTGAGAAAACATTGTGGAAAAAGAAGAAATTGCTTTTAACAAGCAATTTCTCCTTTTCCCACAATATTTTCTACCACATAGGATGGTTTTCATTTCAAATTGTATCCAAATTTCAATGTATTGCCTGCAACCTCTTTCATTTATGACCAATATGAAATTGATATGTTACATTTAACCCTTTCTTGTTTTGCAATATTTTAGACCTGTCCAAATTCCAGAGTTTTTGCAGACAAAAGTTGAGTTGGATTTTATTTGAACAACAAACCACTCAGTGGGGTAGAAAATATTGTGGAAAAAAGAAGAAATTGCTTGTTTCAAGCAAGCAATTTCTTCTTTTTCCACAATCTTTTCTCAATAAAAAAAAAAAAAAAAACAGCAAACAAACAAAGGGACGTAAAAGCCAGGGATTGAGCAGTAAAGGGTTTAAACACCATTTACATATTTACCAGCTATTCTACCGAAACATGGTTATACTGCGAAATAATACACGGTGACCTATCAATTAATTTCTAGAGGCAACAAACTCGAAACAGTAAAATAAGAGGACAATCAACTATTTATTTTTATGCTCCCGCCACGTAATGACAACGGGCATACAAAGATGTATTTGTTCATGTGTGAGTGGATGCATAGGCACTTGGATTCAGGAACTTATAACAACATAAAAGATATCTCACTCTACATAGTATAATATTAACAAGGTAGTGCAGCTGCCATTTTTTTAAGGTAACGGATGTTTTGATAAACATCAGTGGTTCCGTATTCCTACGAGTCAAACATTTCCCATCATGGCACCAGTGATGTTTGTCAAAACGTCCGTTCCTTTAAAAAATGGCAGCCGCACTACCTTGTTAATATTTATTATAGAGTAAGATATATTTCCAGTCGCTATAAATTCCAGAATGCCAAGTGCCTATGAGTAGATTGGTGGAATGGTGGATGGGTGCTTGTGAGCCTCCATTTCTTGTTCGGAGCATGTCTTTTGCGTAAATTGGCACAGGTCTCTCTCTCCCCCCCCCCCTCGCCCCCGGGCGCCGTTTTACTAACATTTTTGTAAGAACTTTCGTAATTTTACGTTTACGACAGAACTTACGTAAATCCTAAGTGCGTTTTACTAAACTTGCGTAAGTTTATCGTAGACGTAAGTATATTTGTGTCGTATCTGTGATAAAGGAGAATACAATAATAGTGCACGTCGATTGATATCTCTTTCAATATTTCACACACAAACCTCACCTTAAAAATAATGAATTGAAAAATAAAAACAGTATACTTTAATTTGTCGAGGTGGAAGAAATCTAGAACCATAATCGGTGTAATTGTAATACCGACTAATCTAAATTCTCATAAAATGTGACGTCACGTAGTAATGAATGACGTAATCATGACGCACAAAATACAATGAATTCAAAGAAATCAATACACTATTTCGTCTAGACACCGATATTTGTGAATGAACTTTAAGGAGTAAATATAGACAAAACCTTAGACTGATCATGCTTAAAGGAAAAGTAAACGTCGATTCAATGTTACAATAGGAAAAAAAGTAGATTTCTATTGGCCTGCTTATTTTTCAAAGAAGAAATATTTTGGTAAAAGGAGAAAATCGTTTATTATCAATGTGTCCTTTAGCTAGACTGTTTCGTTTTCATTTTTTAGTTTACTTCTCGTGTGTAAGGTAAAGGATCAAGCTTACGGAACTTGCCAAACTCACAATGTATAAAGAACCGAAAGAAAAATCACTTTTGTTGCTATTATTATTTATTAATTTTGTTATGACTTGATCATTTACTGAAATTTACCAAAATGTCAATATAAATAGATAGTTGATACAATGCAAACTGTGAAAATGTCCAATTTTACTATTCTAAAGACTTACGATCCTACTTACGCCACGTTTTTCTGAACGTAACTTTACGCAAAAGTTACGTTAATCTTAGTTACGAACATATTTAGTAAGACGCACTTACGATTGAAATTTGAACGTACGCAAAAACTTACGAAAAAAGCGATCGTAAGGACTTTAGTAAAATGGCCCCCCGGTGTATAATAGCGTCATGCGTAGAATGAGGGACATTCTTTGGTTATCTCCCCTGAATACTCTCAAGAAATACATTGGTCCTTATCAGCGTTTTACTTGGACTTTATCCTTAAACTCTTTGCACTGCTCTGTTTTAAAGGCCCTGTTTAATGCAAACTTTAGAGATGGAAATGTTCGTTGCCTACAAAAAATTATTTCTATGTTATTTCTGAATCATAAACTTATACTGTTGAGAGATTATTATCTGTAACCATACTTGAAAAATGCAATTAAAAATCGCAACTTCCCTATACAGATCAAGGATAGAAACAAAGGTAAAGCACTGAGAGGACCAATGTACAAGTTGGCACACCTCTGATTCAATGGTAACAGAACAAAGGGAATATAACACAGGAATGGTCCTCATTCTGTTTGATACTTCCAAGTTCATGGTCACATCTGAAGGTCATGTGACAAGCACGTAAGCGGAGGCATCCGTGCCTTTGACACAGTTCTAGTTCAGATAAATTCTCTCTCAATTTCACTGTTGTCTACTTCCAGGATTAACATGCGGGCTGTTCATGACAATATTCTTATTCTTCATCCTGATATTTCAAATGGATGTCAACCCCAGAAAGGCGTTTATTGGCTGTGCAGTTGGCAGCTTGGTGTTGTCCTTGCTGATGGCTTTCTCTCTCACTATAAGATGTGTTGTGATAATGATGGTCCCCCAGTTCTTCTCTGGTGAGTGATTTATTACCACATCATTAACTCATTACTACTAGGTCTGCGTTTTTATGCCCCCCATCCCCCTCGCGTAATGATCGGGGGTATATTGTCTTACGGATCTCTTGCCCTGACTGAATCGGATATCGAAAAAACAAACGCTAAAAGGTCTTTTCATAAATTCATGGTTTAGTTATATCGAAAAAAGTGACAGTTGTCATACGTATAACTGATAAAGAAAATGTTTAGATTTGAAAGATATTCAATTGAGACTTCCTCTGTACAATCAAAAAACAATGATTAAATTTCAAACAAATGCTACTTAATTGCCCTACGAACCAGAAAGATGGTCGAAGACCGAAATATCCGAACAAACATGTGCCCTTTGCAATACTGAAATAAGCGACGAATACTATTACATATTCAAATGTTGTAGCGGAAGGAAAACGTTTTATACCCCCAGATTTCATTTGAATCACTTATGAATACTAAAACGATAACAGGATGATAAATCTATGCAAATTTATAAATATAATCATGGACAAATTCTAACTTTCTGTCTTCGTCCAGATCTCTATCGTTCTCATGACATATATGTCGATTGTATCTGGGGTTTTTTTTGCCTCGTATATTTGTATGTCTCCTGTTCCCTTAAAATGGAACGGAATGAATAAAGTGTATTGTATTGTATTGATATTTTTAATCATATTGTCCTGTGTTCCTTTTAATGTAATTACAGCTACGATCCACACCAGACCGTTTTATGAATTTAAAGATATTATAGCATAACAATTTAAGTTACCGTTAATACGAAACATTCCCGTTCTAAATATTTTCTTTTACAAACAATAGGGTTCTAAGGTTCAACCGTGTTAATTATGTGTATATTCAATAAGACCTGCTGGTGAATTATTGACAGGAGACTTGCCTTTGTGTACGGGCGTATACTGGAATCAGCCTGTCTGTCCGTCTGTCCGTGTGTCCGCCTGTTTGTGTACAAAATACTACAAATTTTAGTCGCGAACTCCTCCTGCAGTTTTGCTTCAAGACCATTGAAACTTTATTCAAAGATCATCCAGTTTTGCAAGACGCAATTTTGAAGTCTTAATTCCCCCTAGTTCAAGAATTATCTCCCATTGAATTTAGACATTATTTATGCTTTGTAGACATATACAGCTAACTATACTACCAATTTTGTGTCACGAACTCCTCCTTTCTAGAAAAGCAAAGTCAGTAGCTATGTCCTTGTATTGTTAAAGCTCTCATTAAACAGAAAGAACTTGCGGGGGTATTAAGTCACATACTGTGACAAGTTCTAGTTAAGCCATTACCGTCAACAACATTTTAGATAGATAGATACTTTAGATAGACTGGCCAAAATCCAAAGATATTGCAGACGACAATTTCAAACTCATGAAATTTTAAAAAAGTCGCTGTGTTTTGGAGGCAGAAAACATTGTGGATAATGAAGAAATTGCTTGTAACAAGCAATTTCTTCATTTTTCCACAATGGTTTCTAGAGTATTTTGTCTTTGGAACGTCCAAAAGCGGAATTGGGTGGGAACGGACTTAAATGAGAATCGACAAAGAATCGGTAGAAAAGATGAAGTACAGAGCTAAATATCACATGCTACTTGTTGTTGTTGTTGATATTGTTGTTGCTTTCACCAGGTAAAGGACGAATGTTTTTATTGATGTACGCCTTATTTCTTGTGATGAACCATCCCGTCAAAAACACTTTTGCAAACGTCACCGTGATGTCACAAAGCGCCACGTGTGGACAAGAAATGGCCTTGAACCAAACGAAAGATCTGATCAAAGCAGCGACTGCCCCGCTAGAAGGTTAGTCAGTAAAGATTGTTACATTATTTTAAAACAATGCTTTCTAAAGGGTCAGAATGCGGAATGGTAATGGATTAAGAAAATACTCACGGTTTTCCAACAAGAGAATACTTGAATACGTGGTTTTACCTCGACTACCGTTTAAGACGAAATCTAACGTACGTGTATAGGTGGAACAGATTTGGTTGAATCAATATTTAAAGGCTTTCTTTCCTTACACTGAGAATCTTTGGCGTCTATGAACGAGCAATGTTGAAAATTTTTACACCTAGATAACTATAACAGAAATTCTTTAATGGTTTCCCTTAGCATTTCGATACATTCGTCGAATAAAAAAAAGGTGAAATCATCAAAATGATTAGCTTACTGTTTTAAGATTTAGCTCAGCTTAGGTTCATTTCGAGCTACCGAACGTCATCTAAGCGGGACCAAAAAGCTGATGACATCATCATATTGACATGTAATTCACATGCTTAATGAACTATTTTTAGAGATTTCGCACTATGCTATTCTCAATATCCCCATTTTTACATTATAGCAATAGAACAATCGTTTGTTATCGTGTAAGATCGATTTTTCTCCATTTCGTGAACAATAAAAGCTGCATCATCACGAACGGCAGAATTTTCCATTTCCTGAACAATAAAAGCTACATTATCACGAATGACAGATTTTTCCATTTCGTGAGCAATAAAAGCTACTTTATCACGAATGACAGATTTTTCCATTTCGAGAACAACAAAAGTTACATTATCACGGATGACAGATTTTTCCATTTCGTGAACAATAACAGCTAAATTATCACGAATGGCAGATTTTTCCATTTCGTGAACAATAAAAGCTATAAATGTAGCTTTTGTTGTTCACTGAATAAAGATATTTCAATCTTACCATTTCTCTATTTATTGGACATCTTTTCAGGCATAATGAACAGTGTTCGCCTGGTTGTTATCAGATTGAAACAATTTAGTAAATCACTGAGGGATACCTATATGGCTCTAAGTCGAACTATTCGAGAAATTGGTAAGTTCCTTTATATCTTGCTTTTTCGATTGCGACGAAAGCTTAACTGCTATTCAATTGCCCATGAACACTGAAATCCTTATGCTTTGCATGTGAGAGTGAGTGAGTGTGTGTGTGTGTGTGTGTGTGTGTGTGTTTGAGAGAGAGAGAGAGAGAGTGAGAGAGTGTGAGAGAGTAAGCTAAGTAAATAGAGTCTGGCTATTCATTTTTTTTCAAATTGACACACCCCACAACCCTTGGCATTTAGATCAGTCATCAAACACTTTTACCAATTTGCCGTCGAAACTGGTAAAATTAATCGAGGAACACCTACATAGTAAACATTCGAAATATTCGAGAAATCGGTTTGATGTGGACACTAAAATAGTGAAAAGTTGAACTATCTGAGAAATACGATTGTTACCTTAGGCACTGAGAACATTAAAAGCACAATGCGCTAATTCTGCATTTGTAATGGCCCGAATGTGCACCGAGTCGAAATATTCCAGAAGGCTATATTACAGAAGTCCCTGAAAACCAGCCATTTCTTGACCACATATAGCGGTCATTCGAAATATTCGAGAAGTGTTGGTATTACGTAAAAAGTCCCCATGGGCCACTTATACTGTATTAAGTCGAACTTTCCTACAAAACAAACGGCATATTAAATCAATAATCGAAGAAAATTTACATTGCATTTAGCCGAACCTTTTTAGAGAATAAATTTGTATTATACGTCGCTTGGGAAAATCCTGTAACTACAGGATATTTTTTCTGTATATATTTTTCTCGGAGGCTTAGAAATTGCATTTGTTGTCAAGAGAGTTAATGTTATTTAGACGAGTATATTTTCGTACCAGGTTCAACTGTCGCTTCAGCAGCCCAGTGGTTGATTAACATAACGAACCGATGTAAAGAAACGATGGGAAATCCTTACAGACAATGTATTGAGGCTTTCAGACAGGGCGAGCAGAAATGCAGGTATGTTACTGTTTCAATTGACTGATCGTGCCTGCAAATCAAAAAAATAGATAGACCAATAATATAACCCTTTAAGACCTTAAGTTTTATTATGAGCTTATTCAAGCTGTAGTTTCGACGTTTATTGAGCCCAGACCATATATTTTACGTTTATTATCTGAATAAAGAAATACATTATTTAAAAAATGTAGTTAAACGTAGAAAGAATGTACAAATGATACAGAATTACTTTTTAAAAAAAAGTACCTTTAATGGTGGTTAGAAAAATTCCTTTCCTATCAATCAAAAATCGTGGAAATAATGATTTCTTTAAGACGTGGTGACGTTTGAGAAATTACTTGAACATGCAAAGGTCCCTCGAGATATTGTAATTTAAAAGGTTTTTTTAATACCATTGGCCCTTGTCAAACGCTTGGCATCGATAAAAAAAATAGTTAATAACCCTACACACGAAAAGAGACCATCTCAGTTTCGAGAAAAGTATCGACCATGGTCAAATTGCGCGGACTGTGTAGGCTTTTGGTTCATTCTATTTTTATATTTTTGAATTTGTTTCTTTTAATGTAGTATTTTGTCTTGCAACAGTAAATATTGTTTAAGCGGCCATCTCTATTCAGCGATTCAGCGACCACTTTTATTGAGGATAAACGAGTTAGATGGCCAAGCCTGGGCCGGGCTTATCAGCTCTATATTGAGTATTTGATAAAATTATAAAAATTCAGTGAAACTATTTACATATGAGTTGTAAAAGGTGATAGATTCTCATTAAGCATCATAATCAACTTTTGGCTACAACTTTTGATCTAGGTCTGAAAACTGAAATGATCAATTCTGCAGCTGTTTATATAATAAAGTATCAATGGGAACTATTGAGTCTAGTACTGTATTTTGTCAAAATGAATTGTTCTAAGGAGAATGTTTTTCTTTTTAGCTCACCTGAGCACGTAGTGCTCAAGTGAGCGATTGTGATCCCCTTTCATCCATCCGTCGTGCGTCGTCCGTCAACAATTTCTATAAACGACATATCCTCCCAAACCACTGGGCCGATTTAAACCAAATTTGGCAGAAATGTTCCTTAGGTGGTCCCCTTCAAAATAGCTAGAATTGAAATCCGTTAAAAACTCTGGTTGCCATGGAAACAAAAGTGAAATTTTAAAATAATCTTTAAAAAGTTTCTCCTCCTGACCCAGATGGCATAGAGCCTTGAAATTTTGCATGAAGCATCAGTATATTGACCTCTTTCAAAATAGATAAAATCATGATCCTCGGGTCCCCAGGGGCGGAGCCCCATGGGGTGGGGTTTATATAGAAATAAAGATCGATTTTTTAAATTTGAACCAAATTTGGCAGAAATGTTCCTTTGGTGGTCCCCTTCAAAAATACCTAAACGAATTGAAATCCGTTAAAAACTCTGGTAGCCATGACAACAAAAGTGAAATTTTAAAATAATCTTTAAAAATCTTCTCATCCTGACCCAGAAGGTGTAGAGCCTTGATGTTTTGCATGAAGCATCAGTATATTGACCTCTTTCAAAATAGCTAAAATCATGATCCTCAGGTCCCCAGGGGCGGAGTCCCCGTGGGTTGGGGTTTATATAGAAATAAAGAACGATTTTTTAAATAGTATCTCCTCCCAAACCATTGGGCCGATTCGAACCAAATTTGGCACAAATGTTCGTTAGTAGGTCCCCCTTTAAAAAATAGCTAAAAGAATTGAAATCCGTTAAAAACTCTGGTAGCCATGGCAACAAAAGTGAAATTTTAAAATAAATTTTAAGAATCTTCTCCTCCTGACCCAGAAGGCGTAGAGCCTTAATATCTTGCATGAAATATCAGTATATTGATCTCTTACAAAATAGCTAAAATCATGATCCTCGGGTCTCCAGGGGCGGAGCTGGGGGAGGGGGGGTATAGACACGAAGCATCAGTTCACAGACTTCTTTCTTATTTCTGAAGCTATAACCCATGGATCCAGAGGCAGGAAAAAGTTTTCTCTTTCTTTCAAATCAGTACTTAAGCCTTGGAATTTGTAATTTAGACTTTTGGATCCCCAGGTTCATAGTTTTTATATGTAAGCGTGGCCCACTTGTTTCTTAATCCTAGCCTTAACATGAAATTAGACTGTTGAAAGAAAAAGAGCCTTTATCTCAGGTGAGCGCCCCTAGGGCCAACGGCCCTCTTGTTGTATTTTGTTGAAGCAGTAATTATAAATCATGCCTATCAGATCGACATATTTCTTCGTCGATGCAACTTGTTGAGCATCCAAAATTTCGTAACATTGCTGTAGGTGCTTACTTACATGGAACGGGCGTATATCTAAATATGCTGTCAAAGTCATTGCAAAAAGACAAATAAGGCGACTATCTATCGCTGTCTTGTATGAGCTTCAGCTTGCTGAACAAAGAATGATAATATGGTAGATACAGAAGTTCCATTTAAAAACCAATTGAAAAGGGAATCAGCTTGCCCCTTTTAATCATTTTCAAGCTAAAGGCTTTTCAAGATTGCATAAACATGTGTATTGTTTGTTCTACACCTTTTGTGATTTTGAACTAACGCATATATTGCCTACATCATAAACAATCGCTGCTATTTACAGAAATATGTCGTACTTTTCTTAAACATCTGTTTGCGTTTAGGTCACAAACCAACGATTTGGCATATATCTCATGTTCTTAACAACATATTTTATAGATGAAAATCTTTTATCAGCCCAAGTGGAAGTGCCATGTCACCTCGGTTGGTATGAGCAGCGATCCGTTACCTATCATCGCTGATCATGGATAAAATGACATCTAGTAATTAAAAAACATATCCGTCAAAAATAGATGTATTTTTTTAAATTTTCTTTTTCTTTTTTTAGGAGTAAGCTAGGTATTCTAAAGGGACTGTGCAAGGGTATACGAGCCTTGGATTTTCTGTGTCATGTTACAAAAGGTAAGAATAATTTGTCTTATAGCAGTAATCGTTTAAGAGATTTGTTACTGATATTTGAGCCGCCGTCATAGCGCAGTTGGTAGCGCGTCGGACTGTCAATCTAGAGGTCCCGGGTTCGATCCCCGACGGCGGCACTCATCCTTTCCGACTATTTGTCTCCCACCACTGGGTTGATAATTGTAGACCTATGTGGAATAGCAGCTGGAGGCTAGGAGAGGATGTGATGGCGGTACTGGTGTGAGAAATACCAGGAATCCATTGTTAGGTGCTCCAGCCGCCGCGATATAACTGAAAGATTGTTGAAAGCGGCGTAAAACCCCATTCAAACAAACAAAAATCAAACATACTGATATTGGATTCCGACTATTTGTTTCTCACCAATGGGTCGATAATCGTAGACCTATTTGGGATAGCAGCTGGAGGCTAGGAAAGGATGTAATGGTAGCACTGGTGTGAGAAATACCAGGATTCCATTGTTAGGTGCTCCAGCCGCCGCGATATAACTGAAAGATTGTTGAAAGCGGCGTAAAACCCCATTCAAACAAACAAACTGACATTGGAAACAATATTTGCACGTGCGCGCCTCGCTTTCCATATGATTGTCATATTAGATATTGAAACTCAAGTTGTTAATATATTCATAACCGAATCGAAAAAGGAATCAATTGGCTTTTTTTGACCATGTTCAAGCTATAGTTATTTCCAAGACAAGATGTGCTAAATTATTTGTCCTAACTTTTGACATTTGGGTACTTCGTTTAACGCAACGCATATATTAGCTACGTCATGGCGATCGCTTCTATAGAATATTATGAACATGAATAATAGCGTGAAGCAGCCTGTATGCCCAATCGGAACTCCTCGTTCAATTCTACGAATCAAACCTCGGATGTACATTGATGGACTATTTTAAAAATTCACATGACAAATTTCCAAAATTGTGCTATCCATTATGCAAAGCAACTGTGGACAAATGCATGTCATAAAGTAAACTTGATATCAGAGCAAATCAAGACAGGACATAAATAAACAAAGGGAAATTTAAGAATTTCGGCTATTTTTAGACTTCCGAACCATCCGGGTTGATCGAGATTACGTACTACATTTTCCTTCACTGTTTCCGGTTATTAAAATACATAATGCTCCGCTCTATATAATTCCGAGGTCTGCTCACAAAGTTTACGGGAATGGCCGAGTGTGTTCCGATTGACTGTAAGCCTAGTCTACTAAAGGCCTTTGGAGCCCGTACGGCACCGTGAACTCGCCGTAAAACAAAATTATGATATGCCTGTACGGAGGTGTCGCTTGGTTGTACGGGTGTTTGATTATTTCCGTTTATTTATCGTCGCTACCGTAGCACATGCCTATATTAGCGACGCCCCCCCCCCCCCGAAGACGGTTAGTTGTTACGGGGGATAGTGCAAGGATACAGGACGAATCTGCTGAGAGCTCCGCCTGGTTCTTTAACATGCTCGATGGATAGCATCGTCACACGGGGCCTCGGTTTAACGTCTCATCCGAAAGACTATTAGTTTGTTAGTTGATATGGTAAGCCAAGGGCTCGAACCCGTGATCTTGAGGTTTGAAGTCAAGTGCTCCACCAACTGAGCTAATCGGGCTGACTTTGTACGGGTGTCGTAGACCTTGCAATTTTTAAAAATCGACGATGGTCCACATTTCAACTTGAAATATTGATTCAATCAAAACAGTATCGTTATCGGAATGACATATGTACATATATAATTGTACTCGAATAGCGCCCTTGAAAATGTGCATTTTCTTATCAAAAGGGAATTCAATAAATGCAAATTATGATTTTATGCAAACTTTAAGCTTTTACTACGCTTCTTATCTAAATCATAAGAAGGTGTTTGTCCCGTTTCACGATATTTCACTTCCGCCTTCTCTTGATATCATTTGTCATTTCTTTTTCGATAGCGCCATTAACTTCGTGTACATCATGAAACGCAGTATCATATTTCCGACTCCGCAGTTTATCATCGCGATAGAAATGCATGAAAACAGAAACGGTAATGCAATGTCGCGTAGCGTTGTAGGAATATTGATAGAGCGCCATCACTGGCATCGCTAGACCCGTCCACTTACTACTTTGGCCCATCCCATTGACTCCAACAAGAAGTTTCGCTTCAATTTTTCACGGCGTTTTTTTGGCGAAATTTAAAGCCAGTAGCATGTTACATATAAATAGAACAGTTGGTTGGCGACCTAAACGTCGTTATTTGAAAATGCTGTAGTTACGACGTTTAAATCGCCAAACCAACGAAAACGCTTAACACATTTAGCGGCTACTGTCGGAGTTTAAAGCTTCATTCCGGCCTGAATGAGTGCTTTGATTGGTCGATTGATTTCTTGATCGACAACCGCAATAGGTCAATTGTGAACCGTCACATAGTATTTCGGAAATCTATTAAACGGAGAGGCGGACGAACCAAATTTTTGGTCTAAATTATGTCAGCCTCGAAATAGTAACAGAAATTTGCATTTCGTCCAGCGGCATTTATGCATATGTATTGACATCTCTGGTCATGATATAGTCTTTGAGATATCTTGTTTCAACAACTATATAAATGATTTTGTTGTTGTTTCATAATTAACCAGAATGTATATGTGCATTAAACCATGCATTGCTCTCTTTTTCAGTTGCCCAGGCATTTTGTTTCATCGTTGATATCTTCAAAAAATTCATTATTCGACCTGTAGGATCTGGTAAGTTACTTGTAGCAATAAAAGTTGATTTAAGGATTGAGGATTTTATGCAGAGGGTTTGACGGTATCTTAAGTACACGAATTAGATATAAAGTAATAAAAGTCTGTCGATCAAAGAGTCAATCGTCCAATCAAATCATTCATATAGAACTTTTAACTCCGGCACTGGTCGATATTTTTGTGAAAAGTATTTTTTTCTTTTTCTTTTAGTTTGGAGACTTTAAAGTTGTAATTACAGCTCGTCAACAAACCATTTTACTTTTTTGTTACATCATACTGTTCATATATTTTTTGAAATAACGTAGTTTGATATTTAAGTCATATTTCCTGTCGGAGTTCAGTGGGCGTGGCCAGCGATCCGTTAATTAGTGAAGTGTTAAGCCTTTCCTGTACAAACCCAGGATTTTACGTCACGGTTATTTTATACTTTAGAAAATATTGCGGAAAAAGAAGAAATTGCTTGTAACAAGCAATTTCTTCTTTTTTTCCACAATTTTTCTACCCTACCGAATGGTTATTTTTTAAATCAAATCCACTGTAAATTTCTGTCTGCAAAACCTTTGAATTTGGACAGGTCTAAAATGTCAAAAAAGGGGAAAGGGTTAATTGTACGCAAATATTATGTCCTTCACGTGTACGTATGTATCAAGCCTTAAGTATCTTATTATATTATTTATGGCTTGATACGTACTTATTATTCTTATAGCCTTATTCTTATTTAGTATCAATTTCATCTATATTAATCGGGTCTATGCGGGACATTTCCGGTAATTTCACATGTGCACGAGTAAAGATTCTGATAAGTCTCTATCTTCAAGCAGTCTGATCAGAGTCTCCACTATGTACTCTGTGAAAAGCTACTGGGTCAAGGTTTCTTTAACCCTTTCCCGTTCAATCCCTGGTTTTTACGTCGCTGTGATTCAATAATTGAGAAAACATTGTAGAAATATTTTCTAACCTTCTGAATGGTTATATTTCAAATGAAATCCACTTTAAATTTTCGTCAGCAAAACATTTGAATTTGGACAAGTCTAAAACTTTAAAATACAGCAAAGGGTTAAACGATCAGCAAATGTTCTAAATGTGCTTTATGGCTACTCAAGATCTGTGTATCACATACACCAGAAATAGAGAGCAATATATTCTCAATTTTTATTTTAAGGCGCAAGAACTGTGCTGAAGTCAGCAGAGGACATGTTTTATTTCAACGTTACCATTGACTACCATTACAACTACAGTATTACCCAATCAAAATCCTACACACAAATTCGAAAAGACATAACCAATGAAATCAACTCTTACACGCAATCGTACATGACGGTGATTGGTTACTTGAAAAACTTTCTGCTACTGACGTTACTGTTTGTTGTAATAAAGTAAGTATGATTCTAACCAATAAAATATTACTACCTTAATACAGTAATGAAAAGGCGTTTCAAAAGAATAGTACGAAATAGCGACAAAATATTTGATACAATAAATATCATATACATTACTGTGATTTTATGAATATGTAGTCAAAAATATTCAAAGAGTCATTGAGGATGACTATATTTTTATCCTATAGCATCGATCGTTTAAGAGATTTGTTACTAAGTGATTGATTGATTGATTGAATGGGGTTTAATGCCGCTTTTAACAGTATTTCAGTCATATCGCGGCGGCTGGAACACCTAACCATGGATTCCTTGTATTGCTCACACCAGCACAGCATCCTTTGTAAGCCTCCAGCTTCATCCGACTTCTCCATCCATTGGTGGGAGACAAATGTCGGAAAGAAAGTTTGCCACAGCCGGGGATCGAAGCCGGAAGCCCCCTATCGGAAGTCCTACCCGATACCATTGCAATATGGCCGCGATTTTAAATATGTCAATGAAAATAATTTGTCAAATATCAAATTGAAGCTCTAGAACAGCACAAATGGTTCCGGGTCGTATGACTCATTACCACATAAATATACTCTGTCAGGTGAAAATGGCCTTCAAGACGTTCAGTAAAACAAATAAAAGAGATCGGATTCACCAAAGATCAATTAGGGTTTTTTTTGTTTTTGTTTTGTTTTTGTTTTTCAAAAATGGGCGTATAGTTAGGTAGAAAGGTCATTCCAACGGGATTCTTAACCATACCATATATTCTCGATCGATCTTATACATTGGTACCACTTGTTATTTAACAGATTTGACTACACAGAAATAGCCTCAGCGTGGTAGACGTAAAGATACGGACAAAACCGGAACATACCACTTATTAACCCTTGCCATGCTGAATTAAAAATCCTATGCAGAATAGTTTTAAAATCGAAGGACTTGCAGCACTGGAAGTTCTTAACGAGGGTCAATATTTCTATTGAAAATTAATTATTTTAACAACTCTGGCTGAAAGGGGATAAAAAGGAGTTGTAGACAAAGATCTGACTGCACTAATATGCAGGCTGATCTTTGTCTATACCTCATGCCAAAACAGGAATATTCTCGGTTCAGCATGACATGGGTTTATCATTACATTTTTTTTCACCAGGGCTTTGATATACCGTTACCGCTGGTTATCTAACGACAGATTCGACAACACCTATATAACCTTCACTGTGTTAGACTTAGATCAGAGACGTAAAGATAGGGGAAAGGCCGGGATCATGCCGCTGACGTACGAGGAGGAGAAAAAATACATATCCGATGGTAATTTTGTTTGGTGTTTTTTATGTTTCAATATTAGCACTTGAAGCAGAACTGCACAAATTAAAAATGATTGCCCATCGAAGATCAAATATTCAGAAGAAATGATCAGATTAAGCAGAGGTCAATCGGGGCATGTACAGTTTAATTCCTGATGAGACCACTTCGGGTTTGTTTTTTTTTTGAAAGTAATCTTAATCATGGGGTGGTCTTATTAAATGGTTTTGGTTGCATGCATAGCTGCTGTCTCGAAAATTGTAATTTATTTAATTCAGAAAGTGTGCAAGTTTATTTCATCTTTGTTATCAAATCGATTCTTTTCGCACTTCCTAGATGGTCTCTTTTTGCTTGACAGGTCATGTTAAACAAATTATATTTGACAACAATTTGCTTGAAAATGGCTCTTTTTTGATACCCAAGCTTGATTGTTTTGAGAGCTGACATTTCAAGTATAAAACTGGAAATAGATACAAAATAATGCAATCATCGGCGAAACTTTTCTTATTGATCAATCGCAGCTGTCAATCAAGGAATCAATCGACCAATCAAAATATTCATTCAGTATGGAATTGAACTTCGAACTCGGACTTTTTCCCGCCATTTGTGATATACATTATTTCTTGGTTTGGCGACATAAACATCGTAACTACAGCTTATTCAAGCTGTGGTTACGACTTTTAGATCGCAAACCAATCATTTTGATTTCTTTATACATGACACTGGCTATAAATCTTGAGAAATAACGCCGTTGAAATTCGAAGCGTAACTTCCTTTCGGAGGCAAAAGAGCGGGGCCAACGGAAAAAGTGGGCGGGGCGAGCGATTGGTCAAGTGCAATATCTGAGGTGAGTTCTCTTCGTCGAGATTCTAATTTGGATTTTTAAGACAAAGCGTTCCTTAGATTAAGATTTTTAAGCCGATTAATGAGAATCTTAAGAATCTTTATTGGGGAATTAAAGCCTTACCAGCATGGGCTTTAAAATGCGGCCTCGACAGCGTCGAACGTGTTCATTCAAAATAACAAGAGTATTCCATTTGGGAGTGGCCGCAGTCATAGTGTAGATGGTAGCGCATCAGACTCCTGATCCTCAATCACGGGATGTCATGGGTTCGATCCCCGGCGGCGACACACATCATTTCCGATATTTGTCTCTCACCAATTGGTGGATAATCGTAAACCTAAGTGGGATAGCAGCTAGAGGCTAGGAAAGGATGTAGTGGTAGCACTGTTGTGGTAAATACCTGGCACCGATTTTTAGGTGCTCCAGCCTCCGCAATATGACTGAAATACTGTTAAAAGTGGCGTTAAACCCAAATCAATCAATCAATCATTAGGGAGTCTCATAAGTCACATTTAGCGTAACTTTTCATCTCGACAAAAAGAACGCACTGTAACTATAAATTCAGACAACAGAACTACAGACAACAGTTTCTTTTAAATTTCTTTTTTGTTACGGATAGCGCAATAGCTCGTCAGAGCAATAGAATTGATCATTTATACTAGAAGTGAACCTTGAAGTCTGATATTAATGTTATGCATTTTGTTTGATTGGCGACCTTATGTAAACGTCATCTAAACGTACATCTTACTCAAGCTGTAGTTACTACGTTTAGATCTCCGACCAACCATTCTACTTTATTGCTACATGTAACTTACCATATTTTGTGCAAAATAACGCCGTTTGATTTATAAATCAAACTTCCTGTCGGAGGAAATTTGGTATAGCGTCCGTCAGTTATCGAAGTGTTTCAACCTTGTTCTCGCATATCTACCTTTGTTTTCTGTAGCAAACAAGCCTCTCAAATAGCATTGTCCTACTCTTGTGTAAAAACTCTCATTTTAAATATCGTCATCTGGATGTATTGTTTTTGCACCGTATTGGTTTTCTTGGATTTAAAGACTGCCTTTTAAAGACTAAAAGATTTTGTCAGTAAATCTGCTCCCCCCCCTTTTTTTTAAGACTTGCAGATTTTACCTCGCCTGGAATAGAAAGGTTATTCGGCTCACCAAGGGTGACTAACTTGACCAACTTGACCTTGACCAACTTGACCTATAATCCCACTTTTTGACGCCCCAAGAAAATATCTTCTGAAAACTTTGTGGAAAAGGAAGAAATTCTTTTTAACAAGCAAATTCTTAATCACCAGCAATAATTTCCTCCTCAGACGACAAAGATTTTTAAAATTTCTTTAACAATAAATTGCAAGTTCTTTAAATTTGAACAAAGAAAATTTCAGGTCCTATATGTATCTCATTTCAGCGTCCAGTACCATGACGAGGAAGGAGATGATAAAATTGGCCACCGGCCTAGTGTTGTTTTTATTTAGTGCCTTCAATACAGGATTTTACCTCTTCTGTGACTATGGTCTTTACTCTGTGTTGAGTTTGGTCAGAAAACATTTTGGGAAAGCAACTAAAGCACCGGGTGTGTAATTTTATTTCTCAGTCGTTCTCTTTTATGATAAATAAATAAAAATAACAAAGGTGGTTCATGGTAATTGGAAAAATTTGAAAAGAAAATAGCATTGATCCCTTGAATAGGAAAACCTGCCTAAATAACAAAGAACCTAATTTTGATATTTCTTTCAATTTTAAAAGATGCAGATAAAAATTTAAAGGTCAGTTCAATATTAAGAAATCGTCAAAGTTACAGCTTTATTCATACAGTAATTTTTACGGTTTATTTGATGAAATCTATAACTTTTGTCATCATTACATGTATAATTGGTGCAACAGTACAAAAAAGTACATCGTCGTCGATTGTGCAAAATGTCTATATTCAAGCTGTAGTTACGGCATTTCGCATGCCCGACAACGACATGAAATATTTATTTAGCAAGATATTTGCCTAAAGTATAACTTAATTATTTACATAAAACTTTAGCCAACGCGATGGAAACAATTTACTTTAAAAATCATTAATCAGCTTATTATGACGTCATCGTCAGAACGTAACGTAATTTAGGTAGATTTTCCAGGATAACGGATTCTACTGTTCTATTCTATTTTTCTGTTCACTTAATTGACCAATCGCTGGCTTCGCTAACGTACTCCGTTAGCCGCGCCCAATGATTCCTTCAGGAAGTCCCGCTTCGATATTTAACGGCATTATTTTGCAGAATGTATGGCCAGTAGCATGTATAAAAGAATTAAAATGGTTGGTTGGCGACCTAAACGTCGTAACTACAGCTTGAATTAGCTGTACTACGACATTAAAGGCGCCCAGACAAACAAAAATGCTTCACGTAAATGGCGGCTAGTGTCGGAGTTCAAAGTTAACTTCAAGTCTCTATGAATGATTTCATTGGTTGACCGTTTATTTGATAGATATTTCTTCAGCCTTCATTGGTTAATTACTTTTCTTTTATTTTTGACTCACGAAGATTAGCTTATCCAACAGAAAAATCTGACTAAAGTCAGGAAAGCCTTTTACAATGACGAGTTCGAGAAAAGTTATATTCAACTATCCTTTACAAACTCTTCTTCATTTCTTTTACAGTTCCTCCCCACACAAAACTACATGTGGTGGGTGTAGGTCCTATGGCCAGTATGTATAAATCCATCGTGTCCATGTTTGATCCCATAGCCAAGTCACATATACAGATAGATGTGTCCATGTGTGTACCAAACCCGAGCGAGCCGGATTGGAACGTCTACAGAACGATAGGTTTGTGAGCTTGGAGTATATGTTCAAGTCTTAATCCGCCGTATCCATGTTTTGATCGTATAATCTGGTCACACATGCTAAAATATGAATCCACGTGTGTGCCCAACCCGGGCGAGCCGGACTGGAACGTTTTTAGAGCTATAGGTAAGTGAGTTTTGAGTATGTGGTCATCGGGTCCATGTTTGATCCTATAGCCAAGTCACACACACATATAGATGTATATGCGTTTGAGCCGAACCCGGGCGAGCCGGATTGGAATGTCTACAGAACTATAGGTTTGCGAGTTTTGGGTATGCGTTCATGCATGGATCCATCAAGTCCATGTTTGATCCTATAGCCAATTTACATATACAAATAAATTGATATGTATACGGAACGTTCATGAATGTAAATCTATCGAGGACATTGTGCAGAACAAAATTTTCAACAAGTCCCTTACTTTTAATCATTTCTCAGAAGCTATCATAACATCAAATTGGCTACTAACAACAAGAATACATAATTCTATAGATGATTTATTGGTTAGCAAAGCGTCAGCTTTGATAGCTTAAGTTAACAGACAAAATTCTGAGGTCGTCTCAAAGTTCAACGAGTGCAAACTGCCACTGGAAGCTTAAAGACCTAGTTTAAGGAATGTTGTGCATGTTGGACCCCTACTGATAAGCTAATTGCCTTATCTGTAAATCACACAAGGGGGTTAATCATCTTGTATATACCATTGATGACCATGGTCAAAATTTGTCAATATTATGCAATAGCTGCACCTATGCTGATGAAAATTTGATAGAAAACACAGTGAAGTAATTTTGTTAGATTTTATCTTATCATTTATTTTAAGGCCTTTAAAATTTCAAATCGATGACAAATTACTGAATGAAAAGTGCAGATTGCTGAATTGATTGTAATTGAAAGAAATTTACATGCATTACTTTTTTTGTAATTTAAGCGGTTAAACAGTTTCTTCAAACATTGTGGTAAAGTAAGAATTCTGGTAAAAATACTATTTTTACCCCTTTGATTTATCTCCTGTCCTAGAATATTGAAGTATTTCATGAATATTATAGCAGTTTACAAACTAAAAAAGTTCCATTTAATAAAAGAGAAAACGTGTTGGAATATTGAGACGAAAGGGGAAATAAGAAAAATCAGTGTTTTCTCCTCTTTTCTCAATGTTGTCAATCCAAATTGTTCTTGTTGCTATTTGTGATCTGTTAAGATATCAATAGCTTAATATTTTGCATTTTTACTGTCTCCTGCACTTTGAAAAAGTTTTAAAAATGAGGACTAATTATTCATTAACAATTATAACCAAATAAAATTCAAAATTTATTTCAAGAGACAAATTAGCTACAAAGAAAGTGCAAGTATATGCCACACTTATCCATGGTAATACAGCAGACTTAATCCCTTGTATACTGTATATAGCTTCCTTATCAGATAAGGTCGTTAAATTCTCAGCGGGTGGTTAATTGTATATCCCATTTGGGGGGGTCAAATAAAGAAGGATTAAACTAGGCCTTTAACCACTAAATCCGTTAAATGCCTATGCCATAAAAAAGAGTTCTTACGTATTTCAGGATTATCTCTCGGGTATTTTAGCATACTTGAGCACATCGTGTTCAAAATGACTCTGATAAGGTTCTTCAAAGAATTTGCAGACGACAATTTCAAATTGTTGAAAATTCTAAAATATTTCCCTCTTTATGTAGAAAACACTATGGAAAAAGAAGAAATTGCTTGTAACAGGCAATTTCTTCATTTTCCACATTGTTTTCCACAACTATTTTCTTGGGGGCGTAAAAAGGAGGAATTGTATAGGAATGGGTTAACCGTTTGGTTACTTTAACCTCGCTTCTTTATCACAAAACGTTAGACAAAGAAGATTACTGAACAAAACAGTGCCTTGCTAGCTTACTGTACTTTTCAGTACTTTGATTTAGATATAATTCAGTCTATTACAGAATATATCATAAAAAGTCTGCCACACAGATATCTCATATGATGAATCCTTACATAGAAGTCTAAAAAGAACAGCATTATTACCAGTATTGTACAAAAACTGTGACTTAACCCGCGATGAAATTTTAAACAAATCAAATTCATGTTATGCTATTGCAATTTAACCAGTTTTACGAGTCATCGGAAAACCAAGCAAATTACTCTTTTCTCATCTTAAAAAAACCATCTCACGACTCACCGTACTTTTTCGTAGTTTAATTTGTTTCGTACTTATTTTTTCATACTTTTCAACTTATCATATCCGGCGTTGTAAACTATCGTCTATCAGTCTGAGGGCTGGCCCCGCCCACCTACTATGCTTGCACCGGCCAGTGACTCCGACAGTAAGTATCGCTTCGATATTAAACGGCGTTATTTTGAAGATTTAATTGCAAGTACCAGGTAACAAAAAATAGAGAATGGTTAGTTGGCGACTTTAACGTCGTAAATAGAGCTTGAATAAACTGTAGCTACGACGTTTAAGTCACCAAACCAACAAATATGTTTAAAATAAATGGCGGCTAATGTCGGAGTTTAAAGTAACTTCCCGTCTAAATGAATTATTTCATTGGCCAACGGATTATTTGAATGAGAGGCGCGGTTTGTCAATTGGCGGATCGTGATTTACGCTTACTAACAAAACCTGCGAAGCTATTCAGGATCGACTAGGATCGATACCTTTCAATACTAAAAATGGTCCCCTTTCACAAATTTAAAGGGTCGATTTTCTTTCCAGGGTACATTTACCTGGCCTGTCTTGTAATGACAATCGGAGAGGCTTACGCTCTGAGGTTACGTCACATGATAATGGGGTGTTATTTTCCGAGACGAGAGCGACAACGGGCTATATGGCTGTATAACCATATCATGAAGACCCGAGGAGGTCTGATGTCAGATGCCAGAAAAACGATCAAAGATAGACATGGTGGGTCGGCCGTCACAGACGAGATCAGCTTGAAGGGGAGACTTGCAGCGATGTATGTGGAAAAACACTCTTCAAACTCTTTGAAATGAGAACTAGTTCGGACAATGGAACATGGTCAATAAGTGACCAATCGCTTTCCCCGCCCATTGACTCCTTTGGCCACGCCCATTGACTCCAACAGGAAATTCGGCTTCGATTTTAACGACGGTATTTTGCAAAGAAATCTCTAGTAGCATGTTACAAAAAATTGAATGGATGGTTTGCAACCTAAACGTCTCGAATAAGCTGTAGTTACGTCGTTTAAGTCGCCAAACCAACAAAAATGATTCACCAAAATAGCTGCAAATGGCGGAGTTCAAACAGAATTTGCAGTCTAAATGAATGATTTCATTGGTCGACTGATTGGTTGAAAGACAACCGCGACTGGCCAATTCTTAAGTTTTAAGAACGTGTTTCCAAAATCTATGTAAAGCTGTACCGTGTCAGTTTGGCAGCAAAATACGTTTAGCAAATATTAAAATTGTTTTGCGTGCAAAATGTCGTAACTACAGCTTAATTCAAGCTGTAGTTACGACATTTTTCACGCCCAACGACGTTGAATCACCTCGATTCAGACAATGAAAATTGGTCAACACAGAACGTGTTACCCAAATCCATGTGATGGTGTACGATGTCAGTCCGGGAGCAAATTACGTTAAGCAAATAATAACGCCGTAGTTACGACATTTTTCACGCCCAACGACGGAGGTCACCACGACATCGATATTAAAATGATGATGACTAAATATATATTTAGAGCTTAATTGGCACAGGGATTATGCGGACAGATTCATGCCAATGCATGTAGTATATCGTAATTGACAGATCAGTGGCAACGCCTCGTGGCCACCCGCAGGAAGTTTGACTTCTATCTCAAAATGCGTTATTTTGGAAACTTGAAGGCCAACAACGTGTAACAAAAATAGAATGGTTGATCGACGACTGAGACTTCGTAACTACGGTTTGAACAAGCTGTAGTTATGTCGTTTAGCCGCCAAAGCATCAAAATATGTTAAACTGCAATGTTGGAGGACAAAGTTCACACCCAGTCTAAATGAATGATTGACCAATCACGTATGTCATTCACATGACCAGTCGGCCAATGAAATCACTCCTTTAAACCAGACATGAGTTTTGAACTCCGCCATTGGCCCCCATTTATTAAACCCTTTTGGTTGGTTTTGGGGACCTAAACCTCGTAACTACAGCAAATTCTAGCTGTAGTTGCGACGTTTAGGTCGCCAACCAACTATTCTATATTTTTGTTATATGATACAAGCCATAATACTGGCAAAATTACGCAATTTAAAATCAATGCGGAACTTCCTGTCGGGCAAACAGACTAAGTGGGCGGGGCCAGCGATTGGTTAATTGGTCAATCGACTTTTTGATTGACAATGAATATTTGTCGATCATATTATAACATTTTTGAATATATTCTAACCAATTAAATTGGATATATGCTATACTTAAAAAAACGATATTTTTAGGATAGATTCCAAATAATGCAGAATATATTTTAGGAAGACATTTCATTTCAGAAATAAATTTAAAGATACACAAGTTTCTTGTTGAAGTTCTTTTTTTAGTCCCACAAGAAATAATTAATTTCAAAAAGCCATTGTCTTCATTTTTTAACGCATTCCAACATGAAAACATTTTAGACTGGCCCAAATTGAAAGAAAATGCAGACGGCAATTTTAAGTCGATTAAATTCTAAAATTCTTTGTCTTTTTGGATAAAAAACATTGTTGACATTGAAGAAATAGCTTGAAACAAGCAATTTCTTTTTTGTCCACAATGTTTTCAAAGGTTTTTTTTTCTTCAGAGGAGTAAAAATAAGGGATTATTAGAGAAAAAATTAAAGGAACCATTCGCACAGAATGGCTCGGTGTATCGAAAATAACAGTGTCTCCTTTCTTATTGTAGGTTTCCAATATTCGAGAAGATCTTCAAGTTCTTAGGTTGGGAGGTAAAATCGTGTCTATATTGCGGCAAGGAGGGCAAGCCCGATGACTATGTTCGATTTATACATTGTAGCTATTTTGATTGTGACGGTAAGGAAAATTCGAATGAATTCAACTTATTTGACTTCTATTTCTATAACTTTGCTATAAATTGCTGTTGCTTTTTATGTTAATAGGCGCAATCGGCGGATCGCTGGCCACGCCCACTGAGCTCCGACAGGAAGTTTCACTCCGACATTTAACTGCGTTATTTTGAATATTTGTGGCCAAGTAACAAGTATTAGATAGTGAAAAGGTTGTTTGGCGACTTAAACAGCGTAACTACAGCTTAAATAAGCTGCAGTTATGGCGTTCAAGTCGCCAAACCAACAAAAATGCTTCACATAAATTATCAGCAAATGTTTGAGTCCGAAGTCCACCTTCGGTGTAGATGAATGATTTGATTGGTCGACTGTTTCTTTGATTGACAGACGCGATCAATCAATTAATTAGTTTGGCTGCAAAAATAATGGAGATGACAATTTTCAAACATCATTTTTCATTAATTATGCGCCCGTCGAAGACGGAACGTCTTATGGGATCACCCACGGCGTCCGCTGTCTGATATCCGATGTCCGGGCGGCGTCCACTTCTTTGTCCGGAGCTTAACTCTGTCACCTTAAGTCCGATTGACTTGAAACTTGGCAGTTATATTCCTCTCATGATAACGGAGTGTAGTGCTCAAGAACTGTAACTCTACCCGGCCTATTTTTTGAGTTATTCCCCTTTGTTGTTTATCATACTTGGGTTTTGTCCGGATCATATCTCTAAAAATACAATAGCTATGATCATTAAACTTTATGGATTGATAGATATCATCAAGGGAAAGTGTACCTTGCCTAATTTTTGAGTTATTCCCCTTTGTTATTTTTCATACTTGGATTTGTCAAGTGCATATCTCCGAATATATATTAGCTATGATCATGAAACTTTTTGGATTGGTAGATATTTTTAATGGAGGTGAATTGCACAAGAACAGTTACTCTACCTTGCCTATTTTTTAGTTAAACCTCTATGTTGTTTTATCATACTTTGATTTTGTTGGGAGCATATCTCTGAAAGTATAATAGCAATGATTATGAATCTTTATTGGTGGGTAGATTTCATCAAGGGGAAGTGCAGTGGTCAAGAACAGTAACTCTACCTTGCCCATTTCTTGAGTTATTCCCTTTTGTCGTTTTTCATGCTTGGATTTTGTTCGGAGCATATTTCTAGAGTATAACAGCTATGATCATGAAAGTTTATGGGTAGATAGATATCATAACATTGTAACATAGTTATTCCCCTTTGTTGTTTTTTCATACTTGGATTTTGTCCAGAGCATATCTCTAAAGTATAAAAGCAATGATCATGAATAGTAATGGGTTGGTAGATGTCATCTAGGGGAAGTGCAGTGCACAAGAACCGTAACTCTGAATGACTTATTTTTGAGTTATTCCCCATTCCCTTTTTTTCATACTTTGATTTTGTCCGGAGCATATCTATGAAAGTATAAAAGCAATGATCATGAATCTTTATTAGTTGCCAGAAATCATCAAGGGGAAGTGCAGTTCTCAAGAACTGTAACTCTACCTGGCCTATTTTCTGAGTTATTCCTCTTTGTCGTTTTTCATACTTGGATTTTGGTCAGAGCATATTTCTAAAAGTATAATAGCTATGATCATGAAACTTTAGGAGTAGATAGATATCATCAAGGGGAAGTGAAGTGCACAAGAACTGTAGCTGTACCTAGCTTATTTTTCAATTATTCCCCTTTGTTGTTTTCATACTTGGATTTTGTCCGGAGCATATCTCTGAAAGTATAATAGCTATCATCATGAAACATTATGGGTGGATAGATATCATCAAGGTGCAGTGCAGTGTACAAGAACTGTAACTCTTCTACCTATTTTTTTAGTTATTCCCCTTTGTTGTTTTTCACACTTGGATTTTTGTCCGGTGCATTCCTCTGAAAATATAATAGCTATGATCATGAAACTTTTTGGATTGGTAGATATTATCGAGGGAAGTGCAGTGCACAAGAACAGTAACTATACCTTGCCTTTTTTTTAGTTATTCCCCTTTGTTATTTTTATGCCCCCGCATCGATAAATCGGGGGCATATTGTTTTACCGGTGTCCGTCTGTCTGTCTGTCTGTCTGCAAAACTTAACCTGCCAACTTAACATTTTCCTATAACTTCAACCCTGATTAAGTTACAATGCTAATATTTGGTATGTAGATAGGTCTCAACAAGGTGCAACTGGGGAAGGTCATGGTCAAAAAGTTAACCCTTTTTCCTAAAACAAAGAATAAAAAACAATAAAAATTACCCGTTTCTAAAGAATTCCTGTTTCGGGGGCATAGTGATTCACAAACACATCTTGTTCATATTTTGATTTTGTCTGGAGCATACCTCTGAAAGTGTAGTAGCTATGATCATGAAGAATTATGGGTGGATAGATATCATCTAGGGGAAGTGCAGTGTACAAGAACTCTAACTCTTCTTTGCCTTTTTTTTTGAGTTATTACTCTTTGTTGTTTTCATACTTGGATTTTGTCTGGAGCATATCTCTGAAAGTATAACAGCTATCATTATGAAACTTTATGGGTGGATAGATATCATCAAGGAACATATCTTTTTTTCAAATCCCTTATAGTGTAACAGCCTATGGTTTTCCAAACCTCATGATAACAAGAAAAAACACAAGAACCATAAGTTATCATTGTGAATTGTTACCTCTTCTTGAATTTAGACTTAAATTCTAATCCCCTTCCCCAGTCAACATCAAGCAGTGTGACGGGCGTATCTTGTGACAATTTGCCACCTTGTTTTTACAACTGTATTTGTTGAGAAAATCTTAAGGTTCATAAATGTTAACCGCTTTATAATTTGAAATTCTGGAACCGTGTTTCTCAGTATCGTTTTTTCTACATAGTTACTATTGTAAATCAAAGCAATTTGAGTACTGAAATGTCAAGTTTTTGTTTTGCTTATTTCTAATTAGTTATTCTATAAACGTATGAATTTACCAAGTCAAGATTAACAATATATCCCAAGAAGATAGAAACTCTCGTTATTTTTCAATTATTTTTATCATAATTTTTACTTCTTTTCATTTTGTGTTTGTTTGCACTCGCTGAACTCTGAGAATACTTCAGAATTTTCTCTGTTAACTTAAGCTATCCAACCCGACGTTTCGCTAGCTAACAATGCTTTGAATTTTCTGGTTTAACAAAAGAAGATTGTACTTAACAGCCGACTTGTAAATCGATGACGTGTTAAACCTTTTTAAGCAGTTGAGCGACTTGAAAACAGACTATAAGTCCCACACACTGACAACTGTGGACGCCTCTCAAGAAAACAATTGAGAAAACATTGTGAAAAATGAATAGGTTGCTTGTAACAAGCAATTTCTTCGTTTTACACAATATTTACACAATATTTTCCACCCAAAAAGTTGAAAAAATCTTAACTTTCATAAATTTTTAATTGTCGTCTGCAACTCCTTTCAATTTTGACTGGTCTAAAATTTTACTGTATGGTAATGGGTTAAATTCTTTGTTAAGTACAGTTTGGCTCTTAACTCTTGTCATTCTGAACCCGGAATGTTACGATTTTGGCAGGAGGCATAGACCAAGATCAGCCTGCACATGAGTGCAGTCTAATCTTGGTCTACACCTTCTGTTTGTACTTTTCCTGTCAGAGTTGTTTATGAAATTGATTTCTAAAAGAAATATTGATTTTTGAACAATAAGTTCTATCAGTGCTTTCAGCCATTTGATTTTACATCAATTCGATAGGGTTATCTATACAGCACGACAAGGGTTAAAACACGCTAATTCGGTAATAATTTCATTCGAAAACTCGTTAAATTGTTTGAAATAATTTGTAACTAATCAATATTATATTTTTTTCAGCTATATACTGTGTGGACTGTTACGCGGACCTTGACAATATTTGTGCTGTGTGTAACAATGCTGTAGATATGGGTGGTTCTGACGTCAGCGAGGAAATGTAATACATCTTTTTGATCTTATTCCATACAAATTTCTTTATTAGATACATTTGTTGTACGTGGACAAAATCGGTCTGGTCGTTAAAAAATTCCGTAACACACATGTACTAAACTGATATGATATGGTTAGATAACGCAATTTCCTCGGTAAAATGACGTCACACCAAGAACGTAATTATTTTAAGACGTGTCTTGTTTTTTATGTTTTACAGTAAAAAGAAATCAATGGAATATGATAAATGGGACTGTTTGGTGTAGTAGTGATACAAAACCTTGCATTGGAAAATACGGAATATAGGAAATACGGTCTCGTGAAATATCAAAATTTACCTATTGCAAAATGAGTGCCAAATAGGTTAGAAAATATTATGAGAGGAGGAGAAATTGCTTGTCACATGCAATTTCTTTTTTTACTACGAAGTTTTAGGATCGTAATTTTTCAGAGCGTCAGAAAGCGTCATTGTGTGGTAATGGGTTTTATACCCGAAAACTGCATTAAATGCTTAAATTTCGTGAATGGCCAACTTTAGTTCGATGACTCTATGGTTGTTTGTTTGTTTTTGTCCGTGGGAAAAATGATTTAAGAGATGAAGAGAATATTTTTTTGTTTTCATGGAGATATGAGCAGATTCAAACATAAGTGTGATTATTTTTTTCGGTTCATACCTCCATGAAAACAAAAAATGACCACTTCATTATTTTATAATTTAATAGCTTCGTGTGAAAAATGCAAAGCTCTACAAATTTTGATACTTTTTTGAATTGGACTATTTGGTGCGGAAGCTAACAATATCGCTGCACGCTCAAAATTTTGTTCATGGAGTTATGATTTTTTTTCGACCAATCAGAACACTTGTTTCTTATAGACAAAACTTAACATTAAATTATAACATGATGATGGATTTTTTTCGCTTGTTACGGTTACTAATTCCACTTTTGTACCTGCATACCAGACGACAAAATTTGCGACTAGTCCTAATTGAAATATCATAAAATTAGAGAAAAAAACAACACCAAAAACAAAATAACTGTCCGGAGAACTTCCTTTTGAATTTTGATAATAAGGAGTCGTTTGAATGCTTTGTGAACAAATAAACGAGACGACACAATTTTAGACTGGTCCAAATTTAAAGATGTTGCAGACGACAATTCTTGCTTAAAATCTTTGAATGTTCGGATAGAAAACAATGTTAGAAATGAAGAAATTGCTTGTCAAAAGCAATTTCTTCATTTTCCACAGTGTTTTCAAATGTTTTCTTTTTCAAGAGGGGCATAAAAAATTGGGATTTTTGGAGGATGAGTTAAACAACAGTGTCTTAACTTGTTTATCCTTAAAAGGTAGCGCCTTGCTTTGATTTTGAAAAATAGATTTGCACCAATTTCATCAACCTTCTCTTTGAAAGCATTGTACAAAGAGGTAGTTTATGATATTAATAGGACGTCATCCTTATAAGGACAAATCGAATATCGGCGTTGAGCTCAAATAAACTTTAAAAACCCTGAAGTTGTGTTACCCTGCCAACGACATGATTCTTAATCTTTGACATATTGACTAAAGATCGTCTACAAAATTGAATTAGAAACAATGGGCTTAGGGTACTAGAAGATTTATTTGTTGAATAATATCTATTTTGAAAGTTATCTTGGAAACTAACAAAGTAAACTCTATTTATAACATATCAAATTCTCTCAACTACGGCAGTGACTCTTGTCTTTTTCAACCCTAGTGGAGAACTAATATTAATATTTGACTCTTACGGGATTCGAGCCCACCCTTATACGGAGTGTGTTGCAGCGTCGGGAAGCTTTATATGCGTTATTTGAACATCCTTTTTTGGGGGGATGTCTCGGTAGCGCAGAGGTTAAAGACGTCGGACATTGCAGCGCTAGGCGGCGTTGCCGTATCCGCGTAGGTTCGAATTCCGTAAGAGTCAAATAACAAGAAAATGTGTGGCTTAACCCGTTGCCGCACAATCCGTCAATTTTAGGCCCATCAGAAAAAAGCTTTTGAAAACATTGTGGAAAGGGTAAACGTTGTCCATACAGACGATTTTTTTTAATTCCATGTACTTGAAATTTTCGTCTGCAGCTTCTTTCAATTTTGACCAGTCTACAATTTTGTTGTTTGGGAAAGGGTAAAAAGTGACTGGCATTCAGTGTAGGCAAATACCAAAATAGGAATATTTCGAGTTCCACCATTACTCGTTTAATTTTATGTCTTGTTTTTTCTATTGCAGTGACTCGAGTATAGATTTAAGAGCTAAACTAAAATCAGCAGTTCAACGTAAACTACGAAACGAAAAGATCCAAGCTTTAAGGGCAAAAAGAACGACTAGCCGCGTCATGACTCGGTTCACATCCGTATTTGGTAGTCCCGATCAAACACAGCCGTCAAAAATTGGAGCAGAGGCAGCAGCCGTCGGGGCGGCCGACGAAGGATCAAGTGAAGACAGTATAAGTGACGAAAATGCTGAAACACGACACCTCATCAAACGAAAACCTGGTGACAAACAAAATAGTGCGAAGCGTAGAATGTTTGGGCGACGTTCGAGTAAAGAACCCGGAACAAGTTTAAGGATGAGAAAATATCGACCTTGGATTGATGAAGACGTGTGTCAAAGGGACGTGTTTGCACACGACCAAGTTGACGAATCCGATTGTGAAACCACGTGCAGTTCATCTGATGAGTCTGATTATCTCGATTATTCTTATCAGTATAACACAAATAATAATGGTGCGTTCGGTACACCATATACTGATTCTTACACCAGAGATAACGACACAGATGAGACACCATACCTAGAAGATAACACACCATCTTCATATCTACCTCAACAGAGAAGGGGCTTTGACCTTGTATCGTATGATATTTACTCAAGTACTGATAGTGAATCAAGTGACGAATCATATGATAAGATAGATAACGAAAGAGGTGAAATAGAGAACTATTTAGAACCACCTGATTTAATCATACGACGGGTTTAAACTGACTTAAATGCAGCTTTATTAAACGGAACTTCTCGTAATTACTAATGATTTGTTGCCAAATCTAACTTATCGTCACGACTCTGAGACCCTCTCTGCTTGGACTTGAACCAAGGCCTCTCACTAGTGAAGTAAGTGTTCGCCCATCAACTTCAGGGCACGATGATCTCAAGTGTGATTTCACGGCTCCATTAACTGCTTTAGCCAACAAAATTTAATATATTCCCAAAGTACATTAACGTTAAATCATAAATAAAATTGATACTTATAAATCCGAAATAAATGAAAGTCCATGCTTTCTCCGTCCCCTAAACTGTAACCTGGAATACATGACGTCACATCCTTTTCGTGGAATACATGACGCCACATCCTTTAAAAAGAGGCGCCTTATGAGGAATGGGGATATTGGTTTAAAATGTTATTTTTAGAAGCCCTAAATGAGCAACGCCGTGAAAATTTAGTTAAACACTTTTTGATACAATTAAAACCGGCTCGTGTGACATACTTTTCTCCCTGTCCTAAATAAATCGTCATATACCGCGGCAAGAAATTGCAGAACTGATAGAAGTCATGGTATTGAATTCATTCGAGGCCTCTCATTCAAAAAGGGGTAAGGCGCGAACTACAGCATTGCAAAACGGTACTAATCTCAGCAATGAAAATTATCTCCTTTCTTTTTCATTTTGTTAAGAAAGATGAAATAATCAAACATGGTTTTAAGTCTAGTATTGACACTGAAAATAATGCGCAACTTAGAAACTCGTTGATAAAAGAATGAAACGCTTAAATTCTGCAACATATTTGGTGATCAGTTTAGACGGGAAGATAATGACCGCATAAATTGATAATAATGTCTTCATATTTTTATTTTTGATTGCTTTTTCTTTTACAAGACATTCATTCAAACATACAAGGCTATGTGTATTTTTCATCGTTGTTACCAATTTCACAACAGCTGTTATTTTCACAAGCAGAGAAGAACGCACAATTTCTCTGAATGTTTCCATAACATCAAATTTCACCCACAGAATTTCTGTTTGAAATGAAATCTTCATATTTAGCTGCTGAAATTGGTCCAACATTTGAATACATATAACACAGAAAAAACATTCAAATCCAAATATACAACTATACATACTAAAATATAAACTGAAAGTAATGTTAAGTACATAGCTCGATTGGTATAGACAGTTAAACTATTTTTGCTAACCTGCTCAAGAAGAAAATAGCCCCGAGTGTAAAAATAACGTCACTGTTTCAGAATTAAGACCTAAATTTGCCGCAAATATAAACATTACTCTTTATAAGTTTTAAAATAACTTGATCGTTATATTAGAATTTCAAAAAAGCTAAAATTGTAAAGTGTTAAATATCAATAGCTATTTTGAGCTTTAACTTGAACCATTTGATGAAGAACGTTGTGTTAGTTCATTCTATTCTATCCTGTTTGTCATCTCCTCCATTTCTTCTTTAACAATTTCTGGGACTGGAGAATCTATTCTATCCTGTTTGTCATCTCCTCTATTTCTTCTTTATCGGTTTCTGGAACTGGAGCTTCGTGGGCTGGGGCTTCATCGTGGCCATGATCCTCTCTGTTTAAAATGTTTAAAAAAAATAAATCTTAATGGTAATTCTTTTAACCCATTCCCACATATTGCCGCTTTTTACGCCCCTCATAATAAGCAATTTCTTCATTTCCAACAATGTTCTCTCCCCAAATGGTCATTTTTTTCAAATATTTCATCAACTTGAAGAAGTTGTCCATTGTTTCTTTCAATTCGGACATGTCCAACATTTTGTTAAGATGAAGTAGGTTAAATCTTTACACCGTCATTTGCTTCAGTTCACTTTCATTAGTTTATTGTAATCACATAGTCTACTGTGGTTTACGTCATGTGAATTTCAAATTCAAATAATCCAATGAAATGTCTTGTTGATGACATCACTGGTGCGTTTTTTCAAATAGTTAGTGTTCTGTATCCGATAAAGGGTGTTATAAACGCGTGAGATGCTTCTAGCATATGCACCCTCCTTCGCCATATACCTTACGACAAAATTTGAGACTGGTCCAAATTCAAAGAAGTTGCAGACAACAATTTCAAATCGATCAAATTTGAAAAAAAATAATGTTTGTCTTTCAGGGATGAAAAACTGTCAGTCAAGGCTCAAAGAATAATGTATTTCAGTATTACTATATATTTTTGAAAATATATGTATAGCCTAATTTGATTGCACAACCGTTGTCCTTAATCCCTTCCCATACAGTCCCTATTTTTACACTCTTCAGAATTAAAGCTTCTAAAGAATCTTGGAAAAATGAAGTAATTACTTTTTTTACAAGCAATTATTGTATTATCAACAGTGTTACTACCATAAATGACTAACATATTTACAATTATATCAACTGAATATTGTCTGCAACTTCTTTGAAATTTGATAGGTCTAAGATTTTGTCATCTGGTGGTGTGTTGAAAACTTAAGGGAAGAAAAGAACTAGACAAGTTTGATACAGTTTCCACTGATAAGCGGACTTTGCCATGATTAGATTAAAATCAGTTATTTGATAATTTTACAGGCTAGAACATGTAGAAACATTTAGGTATACGACAAAGAGTGGCAAAGTGGTTTGAGTAATGGAGTCAGGGCCTGAAAGAAGTCGAATGTTGTTGGTTCGAATCTCGTCCACCCCGGAGGTAACAAAGGCAGATCTATACCCTTTGGTAAAAAACAGAGCCCCTGTCCCACACCAGTATTACGTTTGATACACGGGATAAACCAATCCCCAAAAGAACCTTTTGGACGTCATCAGGAAATTACCTATGGAAAACATTGTGGAAAATGAAGAAGTTGCTTGTTACATGCAATTTCTTCATTGTCCACGATGTTCTCTACCTAAAAACAAAACAAAACCACCGGTCGCGGCAAAATTTTCTTTCTGAAATTTGTCTCCCACACATCGGTGAATAATCGTAAACCTAAGTAGTATGAGCAGCTCGAGGCTCGGAAAGGGTGTGATGGTAGTACTGGTGTTAGAGATATCGGAAATCTATGGTTAGGTGCTCCAGCCGCCGTGAAATGACTGAAATACTGTTAAAAGTGGCGTTAAACCCATTCAAACAAACAATCAGACCAAACGACATAAACTTCATAGAAAAAATAGATATACCTCAAGAATGTTTCAATGGGTGTATTAATCAATCCCTTTATATCAGGTTCCATAGTCATGACGTCATGATCTGGGCTGTATCTATAGACTGGAAGTCCCATCTTATTAATAAGAAAGACTTCATAATTCCAGCGTACATCGCTCACTTTAATAGGATCATAGAAAAGACCGTCCTCGAATTCGTCACTTACTGGAGGACACATGCTCTAAGGAAAAGAAAATTGGTGATTTAGGTAAAACAAAAAAGAAATATTTAATTTAATTTTTAAAGTAAGAAAGAGGTACTGATAATTTTTTCTCATGATATTTTGTGTTATCATATACCTATAATTTAATTGTTAGTTTCGTCTATCAAAAACGAGCGATCTGATTGGTCGAAAAAATTTGATTCATACCTCCATGAACAAAATTTTGAGCACGCAGCCATTTTGTATGCTTCCGCACAAAATAGTTCCATACAAAAGGGTATAAAAAGTTGTAAAGTTGTTGTATTTTTCGCTCGATGCTATTAAATTATAAGAAAGAAGAGAATATTTTTGTTTTCATGGAGGTATGAACCGAAAAACCTAATTACACAGTGTGATTACTTTTTTCGGTTCATACCTCCATGAAAACAAAAATATTCTCTTCACCTCTTAAATAAATAATTCCAGTAAAATATATACATTCCACACAGATAAAATCGGACAGAAAAAAACCCATATCTGTAAGTGTCAAATACGGTTCCATATAAGGTGGTCTTAGGATATTCACAGTCCAGTCATCATCATAATGAGAATGCTTCTCTTCGAATTAAATTTATCTAATGCATATATTAAGTTTGGGATCATTTGATTTCCAGGTTAAGTTGTTATGTATAAATTTTTGCTTTTGTGACATTATAAATTGTATTTTTGTTGTAATTTGTTGTGACTAGAAACTGTATAGTTTAAGGCAATAAAATATTGTCTAAAATGACGTTATTTTCGTCATAACGTAATCAGAATAGTAAAGGAGAAGTGAAATACTTGTAGAAATACAGATTTTCTTTAAAAAAATCATCTTTTTTTTCTTTTTTTTTTTTTTATAAAAGATGGGTATATAATAAATAGAATACATATTATATTAAATAGGAAAATTTTCCTCCACAGTTCAAAGCAAATACAAAATGTTGTATCTCTATCGAAACATAATATTCACTATATATATTAACCTATTCCCACACAATTACGCTTTTTGACGCCCCCGAGGAAAAACATTGTGAAAAATAAAGAAATTGCTTGTCACAAGCAATTTCTTCATTTTACACAATGTTTTCTATCCAGAAATTTGAAAAAAAATCTAAAATTTGATGAATTTTGAATTGTAGTCTGCAACTCCTTTCAATTTGGACCAGTCTACAATTTTGCTGTCTGGTAATGGGTTGATTAAACAAAATCAGTTTTAACCCTTCTTTCCTATAGCAAGCATTCACTTTGAATTTTGAAATAAAATTTAATTGTTGCCGAGGAAAGTATACAAGATGGAACTTTATAAAGGAAATCGAGCGAGATAGAGTTTTTGAAGACAAAAAATCTGAATCTCGTGGTATGAACACGTGTTATTGACACTGAGCCATTCCAATGGTGGATGAGGGCCATACAAGCTTGGTGGTTAATGTGACTCCTCGAGTAAAAACCCATGTTACATCTCGAACATAAGCGAAGTTTTGAACCTTAAAACTTAACCCTTTTCTTGTTAATCCCCGGATTTTACGTCCCTTGGTTTTTAAGCTTGAGAAAATATTGTGGCAAAAGAAGAAATTGGTTGTAACAAGCAATTTCTTCTTTTCCCACAATATTTTCTACCCTGTAGGTTGGTTACTTTTAAATTGCACTCACTTTTAATTGTCGTCTGCAACCTCTTTGAATTTGGACAGGTCTAAATTTTTGAAAAGAAGGAAAGGGTTAATCACACTATTGTATGAATAGGCGAAGAGGAAACATAGATTACTATGATTAAGTTTTAGGTTCATACCTCAATGAAAATGTAAAGTATTCTATTAACCCATTAGCAAGGCAACAACATTTTAAACTGGTCTAAAAACAAAGAAGTTGCAGACGACAATTTTTTAATTGGTGGAATTTTAAAATCTTTGTCTTTTATGGAAGAAAACATTGTCATAAGCAATTTCTTCATTTTCCACAATGTTTTCAAAAGCTTTGTTTCAAAGGAGCATCAAAAAGCGTCATAGGTTGGAATAAGTTAATTTCTTATAGTTTATAACTACCAAGCAATAACATACCGAATTTCTTATTAGTTTTGAGCAAATTTTATAGATTTACTTTGAGCGAAAGCATACAAAATGGGTGCGCGGTCAAATTATGTCCATTAAAGTATGAAAAGAAAATGTCAGCCTAGGAAAACGCTTGAATCTTTAGCCAGACGAAACTAAAGTTAAATTAATTTAGATTTATCCATATCATATCCCTTACCTTCAAGTATGTGTAGAGCTTATGTTCGTTCTTTCCGTTGACATCAATTTTCTTAAATAATTGGAAGTTTGGGACGAACCCGTTCCCGGGCCTCACCCAGGTTAGACCGTTTAAGATCTCACTGGCGTTTGCACCGGGCTCCAACTGAAAAATAAATATCGAAATATTGTAAAAGAATGGTTTTCCCTAATACAGAGTACCTCTTTAACCCATTACCAGACGACGAAGTTTTTACACTTGGCCAAATTAAAAGGAGTTTCATACGACAATGTAAAGATTATCAAATTTTAGATTTTTTCGACTAGCTCGTTTGAAAACGTTGTGGAAAATGAAGAAATTGCTTGGTTCAAGCAATTTCTTCATTTCTCACAAAGTTTTCCCAATTGTTTTTGTTATGAGAGTGTCAAAAAGCGTCATTGTGTGGGCATGTGTTAAGTCGCTGCATTACTAATATAACTTACAGATGCCTGGCCAAAGCTCATTACCTACGACTTGGCATTTTGACCGAGATACAAAAAGACGAATATAAGGCCAGGAACATAAACCCTTGTCATGCTGAGCCCGGAATATTCCGGTTTTGGCAGGAGATGTAGACTAAGATCAGACTGCACTTATGTGCAGGCTGATCTTAGTCCACACCTCCTTCTTGTACTTTTCCTGCCAGAGTTGTTTATGAAGTTGATTTCTAAAAGAAATATTGATTTTCGAAAACAAGTTCCATCAGTGCTTTCAGCCCTTTGATTTGACAGCATTTCAGCAATGCAATTTATACAGCATGACAAGGGTTAAAACTAAAATAAATCGTTGGTCTACGACCTAGTTGTCGAAACTAATTAACCAACTCAATTGACGGATCGTCGATGTCTAAAAATGGACTGACCAATCAAATTTTAGAATTTTCTAGACCGAAAGGGAAAATTGAACTAATAAATTCATGAGAAGCATTTTGCTGGTTTGGCGACTAAAGCATCGTAGTCACAGCTTATTCAAGCTGAGGTTACGACGTTTGTCCTCCACCCAACTATCTGTCTTTTGTTTTATGTACCTGACCCCGTTTTTTAACAATAAAGCTATATTTATCAACTCAGTCGAAATGTTTTGTCGGAGGTCAATTGGTTCGAACAGAGAAACTGACGAATCGCTTGCTACGCCCACTGACTTCTAGAGTCGCTTCTATGTCATGGGTTCGATCCCCGGCGGCGGCACATATTCTTTCCGACATTTTCTCTCACCAATGGGTGGATAGTCGTAAATCTAAGCGGGATAGCAGCTGGAGGCTAGGAAAGGATGTAGTGGTAGTACTGGTGTGAGAAATACCAGGACTCCATTGTTAGGTGCCCCAGCCGCCGAAATATGACTGAAATACTGTTAAAAGCGGTGTTAAAACCCATTCAATCAATCAATTTTAGGCCTAAACGGCTTTATTTTAGCCAGAACCATGTAACGAAAAGGTGAAATGGATTGTTCGCGACCTAAAATGATGTTTAAGTCGCCAAACCAACAAAAATCTCCGCAAAAATATCGAGCAATTGACAATGAGAACACAAATACTTACCATATCAAAATTGTTACAAGGGAATCCGAGCGCGCGGAACCCGCTGCTCAAGAATTCAGTTGTGAGTGCGTTCATAGCCATATAATGGGCGGTAGTTAAACCTCAGAAGGTCGCTGTATTCATTATAGCGAGTACGTCACCTTCGTATTGAGATAGTTTGATCGTCTCATTCTCGAAAATGTTCATCGCACTAAAATCGTAAACTGTCTGGGTTGATGTCTTCGGAGAGAAACATGTCACTCGTTTACCCACACTGTTACACACTAGCCCGAAAAGGGCTAGTAGAAATATGTGTCCCCTGCTCGAGGACGACATCTCGAATGATCGAATCATCGAGGGGCCTAGAGTATATATGATACTGATAAACTCCCGTCTTATCACGTGAGAACGTTATCCCATATCTCATTCGAAGGTTTGACCTGTACGGTATACCACGTAATTTTTACGACAATGTTTTATTTGCGGTAATTTTGGCTAGTAAAGCATCAGCTTTTATATCTTTAGTAAACGGACAAAATATTGAAGTTAAACGAGCGTAAGCTGCCAGTGGAGGCTTACCCACTAAACCCACTGTATGCCTACGCCATGAAAAGTAGTTCTTATGTATTTCACAAATATTGCTAACCCTTTCCGCAAGTATTCTTTTTTAGCTCACTTGAACATATCATGTTCAAAATGCGTTTGATCAGAGTCTTCAAAGAAGTTGTAGATGACAGTGGATGAAAATTAGATCATATTTATCTCTCGGGGTAGAAGACAATGTGGAAAATGCAGAAATTGCTTGTAACAAGCAATTTCTTCATTTTCAGCATTGTTTTCCAGAACTATTCTCTTAAGGGCGAAAAAAGGAGGTACTGTGTGTGAATGGGCTAACTTCATGATTACTTTGATCTCGCTTATTTATCATGTTAAGATTTAACAAAGAAGATTGCATAACAAAAAAAAAAATAAATAAATAAATAAAAAATAAATAAAAAAAAATATATAAAAAAATGCTTTGCTATCTTACAGTATGTTCAGTTCTTTGATTTATACAAATGAAAGAGAGAAGTGTCAATCCCATTGAGTCTCCAATGAACTATGTACTTGTGTCAATCGTGAGAAGTTGTGAACGATAAATTAACCAATCGCAGCTGCCAATCAAATCATTAATTTAGACCATTATTGAGTTTTGAACTCCAACATTTGTCGCCATTTTGTCATTTTTTTTGTTGGTTTGGAGACTTAAACGTCGTAACTACAGCTTATTCAAGCTGTAGTTTTGACGTTTAGGTAGCAAACCAACCATTCTACTTTTATGCTGAATGCTGCTGGCCATAAATTTTGCGAAATAACGCTATATATAATCAAAGCGGGGCTTCCTGTTGGAGTCAATGGGCGGGGCCAAAAGAGTAAGTGGGCGGGGCCAGCGGTTTGTCAGTTGAAGATACGAGTTGCTAAATTACAATGCAAACACTAACATCGGTAAAAATTTTGTCTTCGAAAAACGGAGAAAAATGCACGAAGTCCGAAAAAAGGTGGAATCCTCGGTTTTCCTTCAATTTATTTCTGTCCCGATGGATTATTCCTTCAATTATCCTTTCTATCAACTTCGTTAAAGTAACCGATTTCCCATTTTTCTGCTTTGTTTTCAACATTCTCAATTTTGATTCGGAAAAATCTGATATAAAAATATCTGAATTTTTTTTATAGCAGTGAAACGATAGCAGCAGTAAGATATCGCTACGCTGAAATCAAAGCGTTGAAAGTACTGTAAGCTAGCAAAGCATGATTGGGTAAGAAAATCTTTCCCTTGTTGGATAGAAAACATTGTGGACAATGAAGAAATTGCTTGTTACAAGCAATTTCTTCATTGTCCACAATGTTTTCCAAAGCTTTTTTCTTTAGATGCTTAAAAAGGCGGAATTCAGTGGGAAAGGGTTAAAAAGCATGCCTTTGACAGGATTCTTTACAATTTGGAATATTCCTGAAAAACATAAGAACTACTTTTTATAGCGTAAGCATTCATTGGATTTGGTGGTTAAGCCCCCTATGGCAGTTTGCACTTATTGAACTTTGAGACGACCTCAAAATTTTGTATGTTAACTTAAGCTATCAAAGCTGGCGCTTTGCTAGCTAAAAATTGGTTACGTGTCAGAGATAGAATATATTTGTCAACTCCATTCCAGAATTGCTTCCGGGTGGCTTCTTGGCGGCTTCCAGGCGGTTGAATTGCTTCCGAGTGGTTGTACCCTAAAGTAGTCCATAAAGAAAAAAATTAATATTCTACTTTTGTCACACTGTTTTAACGTTTAAACGAGTTGCTTGATGTGAGAGATCACTGCTGCACGTCATGCATGTGATTCAGTGAATTTATTTAGGAACGATTTCTGTAGAAACTGACATTTGAAGATGGTACTCTAGAAGACTTTCACTTCCAAACCTAAAGAATTTCATGGGTGGATGTCTGCGAAAGTTTTTATCCTTAATGATACAAATTTCCTGGCCAATGATTGTTCATTAAGACGGACTAATAATTAAGGCCCTACGAAACTTTTGGGACCAGCTACAGATTGCTAGAATGGACACTTTTTGCTCTTTATTTGATGAGCCCAAAACGGACAGGAGTGTTACCTATATTTTCCTAATAAGCGACATTTCAGGGTCCTCAGCCTGTTTAGGTTAGGTGGTAGAGCACTCGACTTCAAACTACGAGATATCGGGTTTGTGACTGATCAAAAAAATAAATTAGTTTCTTTTGAAATGTTAATTCGAGGCGTTGTAAGAGGGTGCTCTCAATCGAGCTTATTAGAAAACCAGGCGGGGATCCGAGTATAGTTTCGACCAGTATCCTTGCACTATCCACCGTTACAGCTTGCCGTCTTTTAGGGGGTCACTCATATGGGCAAATGCTACGGTAGCGACAATGAATAAAAACAAACATTCACTTAAAAGTCATACTTTAAATCATTTTGAGACCTGAAATATTGGGTATGTTACATCATTGATTTATTGATTATTTCTTAATCATACTTCAACGGGGATAAAATGTTACTTGTTTACCAACAAAAACCTTTAAAATCACAACAATAGCGTCTGTGTTGTTGAACCAATTAGCGTCATCCGTCACTTAACCCTTTTCTGTACAAACCCGGGATTTTACTTCGCTTTGGTTTTATAGTTGAGAAAACATTGTGGAAAAAGAAGAAATTGCAACAAGCAATTTCTTCTTTTCCAAAGAATCTCTTCGACATAGGATGTTTAATTTCAAATTGCACCCAATTTTCATTGTCGTCTGCAACCTCTTTCAATTTGGACCCCAATAAAATTTCTTAAAACAGGAAAAGGTTAATAAGTTTTCTTGATTTATAAGCTGTACAATTTTGACTTTTTAATCTGCATTTTGTGAGTGTATTCGCAAGTCAGTCTTACGGCGACGCATTATTGTCGTAGGTCACCCAAAATACAGTTCGTTTACATAAGCTGGTGGCGTCATGGCGACCTTTTAAGTTCCGTTAATCATTCGAATTCATGTCGGTTTATTCACAAAGACAGATAATATCGTATTCGTCCGTAGAGTGAGGTCATCAACGTCTTTGCAAATAACGATCTATACTGTCGTACATTTAAGAATGGTATACATTCGGCTCGGTGTCAAAACGCCAACAAACCCACACGTTGATACCGATCATAGATTTCGATAAAACAACATAACAACAACAACAAAACTCTATCCGAAAAACTTCCCCAATACCTTTTTTTTTATTTCGATCATTAGGAGGCTTTTGAATTCCCCGGTGTTCAAAAATACGATGGATTCTTTAACCTATAATCATAGGACAAAATTTTTGGTTGTTCAAAATTTTAGGAACTTAAAGAAGACAATATTTAGTTTTAAAATTTACAACTTACAAAATGTTTGTATTGATGATTGTTTGATTGGATAGAAAACATTGTGAATAATGAAGCAATTGTATGTTACAGGCGTTATCTTCATTTTCCGAATACTTTTTGTTGAGGGTCGTACAAAAGTGCATGGGACTTTTTCGTTTCCGTGCTCTTAGTCAAGAACCAAATGACCTACAATTATGAAACTTCATACACGCCAAGGAAGTGCTCATTGTTTTATGTCACGTAGGTCAAAGGTCAAGGTCACAATAGGACTTTGATTGAAAACCTCCTCCGTGCTCTAACTCACACTCCATTAGAACCAGGACCTTGTTATTCATGACCATAGATGTGCCCCATTGTTCTGGGTAATGTAGGTCAAAGGTCATCAGTCCTACTTGAGTGACACAGCGCTGTCGTAAGGTATGAGCCCGCTTTGCGATAACTTAAGTTTGTCTTTGTTTGTTTGTTTTCCTTGTTTTCATTTTAGCATGAAAAGATCTATGATAAGACCAAAACTTGCTAAATCACTATATCGCAAACTCCTGATATATCAAGTAAAGATATTGTAAGAAAAGAAACAGTGCATTTTAAAAGCAATTTATTCTTTCCAGTCGATGTTTTCTATCGTGAATAAGACTTGCTTTCAGTTTCTGTCGACAACATCTTTAAGATTGGACCATTCCAAAGCATTAACGTTTGGAAAAGGATTGATATAAGAAAATACAGGCATTTCGAATATTGTAATAACTATCACGATTACCTAACCCAACCATCATCAAACGAAATTATTTAACAAGTAACATGTACAAATACCACAAATAAACATATATCCATGAATGTTGCTACCAATCTCATAACAGCTATTATTTCCACAAACAGAGAAGAACGCACAATTTCTCTGAGTGTTTCCATAATATCAGATTTCATCTACAGAAATTCTGTTTGAAATGAAATCCTCATGAACGCTTCTGAAATTGGTCCAACATATAAAATATATGTTAGATATGATGTATTGGTTATATATACTCTTTCTTACTTCTCTTTCATTCTTCAACATTCCCTGAAAAGGTAAACATTATTTTGACTCCCCATTAAAAAAAGAAGATTGGAACACTTTAAAAATGAAATACCGATTAAGTTTTCTTACCGAGGAGAATTGTTTAAAAATATCATTTACGCGTGAATTTTAAGGTGTAGACAAATAAATTACACTTCTTTGTCAGAAATAATTTCTACATCTCGAATCTCTTCAATCGCTTCATTGTCTAGGATTTCTTCAAGTAGCTCCTCCTTTGGTTCTATTTTTTCAAAGTCTTTCGGTGCCCTATTGTCTTTGATCTTGTTTGACACACCAAGAGTATTTTCCCCGTCATTAACTGGTTTTGCATTGGATTGTTCAACTTTTGGGTCTTCTTCAGCTTTTCTGTGTGTTATATAGAAATAACATAGAATTTATGATAATGATAACTGATAAATAAACAAATGGTGAAACAAGTCTTTGTATGAACAAAAAATGAATAATTTTTCGATTGTTTGATTGATCGGGGTTTAACGCCTCGTTTAACAGTATTTCAGTACCATCACGGCGGCTGGAGCACTTAACAATGGATTCCTAAATAATCTTTCCAATTTAGACGTTCTCCGCATCTGTATATAAACAACAAAAATTGTTTCAAAAATGTTATTAAAATTATCCAAAATACAACTTTTAATTCTTAAAAATATATTTGTATACAACTTAGATAGATCTACAGTGTATATGACACAGCCAGGGAAACATGCAGAACTCAATACAAGAGGGAGTTTGTTTGTTTGAATGGGGTTTTACGCCGCTTTCAACAATCTTTCAGTTATATCGCGGCGGCTGGAGCACCTAACAATGGAATCCTGGTATTTCTCACACCAGTACTACCATTACATCCTTTCCTAGCCTCCAGCTGCTATCTCACATAGGTCTACGACAATCGACCCATTGGTGAGAGATAAATAGTCGGAAAGGATGAGTGCCGCCGTCGGACAAGAGGGAGAGACGACAATCTTAGGCTGTTGTTTTACCCCAGGCACTATGTTTAGGGCAAACAAACGTCTAGACAAAAAACAAACGAATGGGAGCCTTCGAGACTGTTCTGGTTTGAGGCTTATTACAATATCCTTAATCTATTATTACAAAATGATATCTGAAATATATCTCACCGTACAATCGTTTCTATTGGTTGGTTAAGAAGTGCCCGGATTTCTGGAGCTATAGACATGATATCATGGTCAGGGCTGTATCTATAGACTGGAACCCCCATCTTGTTTATGAGGAATACTTCGAAATTCCACCGAACATCGCTCACTTTTATGGGTTTGTAGAAAAGAAGATCCTGAAAAGTGTCACTAGTTGGACCACACATACTCTGAAAAATAATAACAACAACATCAACAAAAATGTTTTACCAGTCTTAAGTCTTTGCGAGTAAGAAGTTAGAATTAAGTAATAATTAAGAAACATAAATCAACCGTTTCCTGTTCCCTGTTTTTCGCGTCACTGTGATTTTATTATTGAGAAAACATTGTTGAAAAAGAAGAAATTGCTTGCAACAAGCAATTTCTTCTTTTTCAACAATATTTTCTTCTCCATTGAATGGCTCTTTTTTTCAAATTAAATCCATTTTAATTTTCGTCTTAATAACACTTGAAATTGGACAGATCTAAAATTTGTAAAACAGGAAAGGGTTAAAATTGAAGGAATATTTATTCGTCTTCAACTCCAAATGCTTTCAAAGTTATTGCAAACGCAGAAAGTACAACATTGTATTTTCGTGTCGATCGGGATTATTCGCCATTAATCGTATTTAAAGGAGTTTATTTATGCTTAAGATAAAAGAATCCACCGAGTTTTCCCCCATTATATTTGTTTTTATTTATATATCTATGTCTCTATCTATCATCTTAACCATGTATTCATCATGTAGTCATTAGCCCTTGTCATGCTGAATAATATTCCTATTCTAAAAACTTTATCGAAATCAAAGGACTGACAGGACTGGAAAGCCAGACTGTAATTCAAATTTCTAACGGAAATCAAAAAGATAAACAGGTGGTATAGACTATGGTCAAACTGCACGTATGTGCAGTCTGATCTTTGTCTATGCCTTCTGTCAAAACAGGAATAATTCAAGTTCAGCATGACAAGGGTTTCAAATCTCTACTATTCAAATCTCTTCGAGTCCAACAATTTAGTCTATTTAGTCAGCACAGCTTACCTTTAAATAAGTGTATAGTTTATCCTCGTTCTCGCCGTTCACATCTATTTTCTTGAACATCTGAAACTTGGGCATGTATCCGTTACCAGGCCTCACCCAGGCTAAACCCCCGAGAATTTCACTGGCGGTGTTGCCGGGTTCTTGCTGAAAAAATCAAGAACATAATTCTATAAACATCTGGACTATGGGCATGTATCAATAACAGAACTTCGGCAAAGCTTCACCTCCACAATCAAACTAGCAATTAATGAATTAATGGCAGTGGTTCTCGAATCTGCCATCGAGAAATATGTATTTATTAATTAATTTGAATCAATTAAAATATAATAATGGGGGTGTTATACCTGCTTCCGTGTCTTGAAAAGCCAGGCTTAAATAATTCCCAATCGAAACTGTTCGGCTGAGGTTTGCTTAACCCTTTCCTGTTTTAAAAAACCTTTAAACCTGCCCATATTAAAGATGTTGCAGAAAACAATTAACAGTCGATTTTATTAGAAAATAATCACTCAGCAGGATAGTAAATATTGTGGAAAAACAAGAAATCGCTTCTTTTATTGACCAATCGCGGCTGTCAATCAAGGAATCAACCGAACAATCAAGTCATTCATTCAGCCTGGGATTGAGCTTTGAACTCCAACATTGGCCGCCATTTTTGTTAAGATTTTGTTGGTTTGGCGACTTAAACGTCTTATACACAGCTTAATCAGCTTATTCAAGCTGTAGTTACGACGTTAAGGTCCCCAACAAACCATTACACTTTTTTGTTACATGCTACTGGCGTTAAACTCCATTCAAACAAACAAACAAACAAACAAACAAAACATGCTACTGGCTACTGGTAACGCCGTGCAAAATCGAATCGAAATTTCCTGTTGGAGTCAATGGGCGGGGTCAACGGCGTAAGTGGGCGGGGCCAGCGATTGGTCAATCGTTACAATATGGCTAAATGTTACTTTGAATTAATAGATATTGTCGCAAAGCGGACTAATACCTCAATCAGCGCTTGTCCACATACAAGTGCTATCCGCTAAAGGGCCGAAACAAAAAAATGGACTTTTTAATAAAAGGTCCATAACTCAGTCAAAAACAAATTGACCATAACAAAAATAGGATATGCACATGCCTGACTTATACCGAGTCTTTCTGTGAAATTCGAATCAAATCCGTCCGATGGTTTCTGAGAAGTTGATCGGACACGATTTTTTCACCAAGGGGCCATAACTTCGTCAAAAATCAATGGACCGTAACAAAAATAGAATTTGCACATCTCTGCTTGATACTAATTATATCAGTGAAGTTTGAATCAAATCCGTCCAAGGGATGCCGAGAAACTGAGCGGACACGACAAAGCTACAGACAGACGGACGGACCGACAGACGGACGGACTGATCGATAGACGGACGGACCGACAAGCTGACTTCTATATACCCCCAAACATAGTTTTGGGAGTATAATTACATGAATTAAAGGCTTTACTCACGAGGTTGAAATCGTTACAAGGGAATCCGAGAACTTTAAATCCGTCCGTCAAGAACTCCGTTGTTAGTGCGTTCATCCCCAGATAATGGGGCGTGGTTAAACCTCAGTAGGTTGCTACGTTCACGATAGCCAGAACATTGCCCTGGTACCGTTTAAAATCTATTGTTTCGTTCTCATAAAGGTTCGCCGCACTAAAGTCATACACTGTCTGATTCAAGTCCTTGGGTAAGTCACATGTAATCCTGATCCCTTCTGAGCCCCAGACCAGCCCCCACAGGGCAAGCAGCACGACGTGTCCTCTACTCGAAGTCCCCATCCTAAATGAGGACGGGTAAGATCATGTGTAAGTTTATATGAACACATGACTTACTAAGATTACTACTGACAGGGTACCAGCTTTACAGTTCTGATTTTTTACCTTAAATTTAATACTATGTCAACATAACTAGATCTATATAGGCCGTTTTCATAACTCACCTTTTTGCGTCGGAGACTGGTTTCAGGTTTACATTGGTATTGTCATAGGTCTATATATAGTTTGAAAAGGTTTAATTCTAAAACCTCATAACTACAGTTTGAGTAAAGATGTTGCTACGAGGTCTTAGTAGCAAATTAACTAAATCTTATATCATATAAGATGGTGGATGAGCTACATTTAATTGCAAATTCATTTTCTTTCATGTATGACTATGAAAAGGTAATGTCACTTGCGAGCTTAGAGGCTTGTTGCGAAAATTCCAGTCGGTTTAACCCATTCCCAAACAATACAATTTTAGACTGGTCCAAATTGAAAGATGTTACAGACGACAAAGGAAAGTCTGTTTTAATTGAGAAATAAGGGTCACATGAGGTAAAAAGCATTGTGGGATATTAAGAAATTGTTTGTTACATGTCCAAGCGATTTCTTCATTTCCCACAATGCCTTTTTACCTATATTTCTTTGGTGCGTAAAAACACGTTATTGTGTGGTATTGGGTAAAGGTGACTGAATTATGGCTGCAAACAAGCACATTTTGTCCATTGTCGAACACAGAGGAATTTTAGACCGGTCCAAATTGAAAGGAGCTGCAGACGACAATTTCAAGTTGATGGAATTTTATTTTTTTTCGTCTTGTCGGATAGAAAACATTGTGGATAATGAAGAAATTGCTTGATCCAAGCAATTTCTTCATTTTCCACAATGATTTCCAAAGCTTTTTTTTATTGAGGGGCGTAAAAAGGAGGGATTGAGTGGGAATGGGTTAACCCATTACAATACAATCCAGTATTTTTACGCGTAAATTTATTTATTGAAATTATAATGTTTTCTACTTCATATCGCCCTTATTTTGCATTCTAAGCTAAATCATTTTTGTCGTCTGTAGCCTCTTTGAGTTGAGACCAGTCTTAAATTTTGTCGTTTCTTGGTTAATAAACTCATTCTTCTACATTTAAGATAGTCTGATACAGTTGGCCACTAGATGCAATCTTTATGATATTAATACAATTTAAATAGCGTACAAACGACAAAATATAGAGAAAAACTGAAAAAAAACCCATGATGGCTTTCAGTGCGTATTTCAGAGAAAATGACACTTTTGAAAATTCAAATATTTCTTGAAAAAAAAAAAAATAAAATAAAATAAAATAAATAAATAAAAAAAATAAATAAATAAATAAATAAAAATAAAAAAAAAATGATCAAGATTAGAATTTAATGAAATCATGTATAAATAGTTCAATAAAAAATATTCCCTACAAGAAATTAATATTATGAAAAGCCAAGAAAACACGTTTTTAAGCAAAAAAAAACAAAACAACAACAACAACAAACAAACAACAACAACAAACAAACAAAACAAAATTTTACATAATTTTACCAAGAGACCTGATCCTTTTTCCGGATCATAAAATGATGTATCTCTGTAAAATATAGTCAAAATTATATATGAAAAAAATATTCTACTAAACAAGAGGTGAAAACTATAAAAAAAAAAAAGAAGAATGAGAAGCTTACACCCTAACCTGTTCCAAAAGGTTATGAAAGCTGTATTTACGACGTTGAGGTCACCAAACAACCATTTTACTTTTTAGTTACATTCTACTAAATATAAATTTTGCGAAATAACGCCGTAAAAGATCGAAGCGGGACTTCCTGTCGGAGTTAATGGGTGGGGTCTAGGGAGTAAGTGGGCGGGGCCAGCGATTTATCAATTGAATTGAGGTAATTTTGATAGCGAATTGACAGTATGATTAGTTTTGGAAATATTTTTTTTCGAAAAGTTGAATAGGAGAGGTTGATTGTAAACCGTCATTTCTCCTTTTCCGATAATACTTCTGATAAAACATAATAAACCAGAAAGCGCAAGAGCAAATTCTTATTAACGCCTGATCTTTTTAATGATTAGAACACTAAAAATGATGGCTAATTCTGTCAAATATAAAAAAAAAAGCAAATAGTTTTTAAGCTATAGCAAAGCGTCAGCAACATAGCTTAAGTTAACAGACACAATTTTGAGGTCGTCTCAAAGTTCAATGTGTGCAAACTGCCACTGGAGGCTTAACCATCAAATCGAATTGTAGAGAACTCTGCCAAAAGCATACTATTTAACCTATTCCCAACCAGTTCCGCTTTTTAAGCATCTCAAGAAAAGGGCTTTGGAAAACATTGTGGACTTTGGGGAAAGTGCTTGTGACAAGCAATTTCTTCAAAGTTCACGATGTTTTCTGCTTAACAAGGGAAATAATTTCTAAATTCAACCATGCTTTGCTAGCTTATAGTACTTTCAGTACTTTGATTTTATCAAAGGGGGATAAATATGTATATACATCATTATCTTCTCTTGAAAGAGTTAAGTTATAGAATTACATTTGGCTACCTCAAATAGGGCAACAGAAGCATATTTCACACTATTTATACGGGAATCATAAAGAAAATAGTTTCGTTATAATTTCGTGTTTCTCATTTTGACAGGTTCGTTTTGATGCTTTAATGTCTATGCAAAAGCTCCAAGCTTTCAATCCTGTTCTGTGCATTGGCGAAACATTGTTGCATTTCCATGTATGTAAATATATCTCTTTGGGGATTAATTATTGTTTAGAGATAGAGATGAGGTATAATCTCCACTCATTAAGAACTTTTGTTGGTTACTTAATTAAACATGAATTTACCACAAAAATCTTTTAAAATAGTATATATCCTATTTACCATAACCGATCACAATTATTAATTCGCTCACCTATTTATACATTTATTTTCTATACTAATTAAAAGTATCATAAAGAGGAATCAACAAATTCACCCATTCCCACAAAACAAAATTTAGGCTGGTCCAAATTGAAAGAACCTGCAGATGATAATTTCAAGTTGGTGAATTCTAATTATTTTTCATCTTTTTGGGTAGAAAACATTGTGGATAATGAGAAATTGCTTGATACGAGAAATGCAATTTCAAAGTTTTTTTTTTTTTGAGGGGCGTAAAAATGAGCGATTGTGTGGGAATGAGTTAGGCAAATAGTACTTAGTTAGTGGAGTAACAAACCTTGAAGCAAAGGCTTCTTCAACAATTCAGGAATATAAGAATAAAAAAGCATAAAGATAAAGATAGAGAGGAAGTAATGAAGAAAGAAGAAAAAACGGAAATAAATAAATGAATAAATAAAAAAATAACAATAATAAGATAAAAAACGAACAAGTAAGAAAGGGCTTGGTTTGTTTTAATGCAAATGGTAAATGGATGAAGGAAGAGTAAGGCCCCTACGTCATTGTAAGATTAATTTAGGGAATGGGACAAACACAATAAAAAGATAATATATAATTGACAAATTAAACAAGACTTACCTGTAAGTTGCAGTTTGATGTTAATTTTGTTAGTCCCTATCTACCAGAATCACATGAGTGAGAAGCTGCTATCACGTGACCAAGACCCTTCAGACCTTTAGCGCCAGCCGACGAAATTCTTGACACACAGAACACGAACTTGGGTGGGCTTTTTAGTGCATGGGCGGGCATGTGATTCTGGTAGATAGGGACTAACAAAATTAACATCAAACTGCAACTTACAGGTAAGTCTTGTTTAATTTGTCAATTTTGTTATCCCTATCTACCAATCAGAATCACCATGAGTTTTTAGAGACAATCGTCAAGAGTTTCGGTTTGCACATCATTACAATAAGCCCAAAGTGAGATTACAATTCAAGCTTTAATTACACTATTTACATTGCATATGCCCATATAACACAATGGATAACATATTGGTACATTACGAATTATTTTGTGTGTTCGTCAAGCACCATATGAGAAAATTCGGAATCATTGGTCACTCTCCGATCATAGAATTTTCGAAATGTACAATCCCTTTGCCACCCAGCTGTTCTCAAAATAGTATCTATTGGCACTTTTAAAGCCACGGCACTGGTAGACGCGCTGCGTGTACTGTGTGGCTTAAACACCGTCGTATCAATCCCCGCCCCGGAGAGCACGTTTTTAATCCATTTCGCGAGGGTAGATTTTGTCACTGCCTTGTGTGGTTTTTGATAACTGATGAATAATCTCTGCTCATAATCGCGAATTTCTTTTGTCTTTGTTAAATATCGATTTAGTGTATTTACCACACATAATGATGCTTCACAGTCATACTTTTTTATGAACAATTCAGATAAATGACGCCCGTGTTTAGTGGTCTTCAATATATCCCCAATTCTGATTTTAACAAAGTCCTTTGTTATCTCAATGTTTTCGACTAGAATGCTGTGAAGAGTTTGTAGTCTTTGTCCTGTCGTAAGAGCAAGTAAGACCACTAATTTCATACCTAATTGTTTCAGGTTGTCACAATTAGACAACTCATGTGCGATAAAACGCAGTACAGTTCCAACATCCCATGTACAAATATAACGGGGTAAAGAAGGGTTTTTGTTGAAAATCCCCTTCAGAAATTGTTTTATCAGTATATGACTGCCTAAGTGTACATTATTTACAATGTAAACACTACTGGATACAGCTGACTTGGCAGTATTAATGCCACTGTAACCTAATCCATTTGCGTGTAAATCGGTTAGGAAAGTTAATAGACTATTTACAGAGGGACTAAAGATATCAATTTTCCTTTCACCACAAAATTCAATCCATTTATTAAGGTAGACCCCGTATTGCTTCTTTGTGGAACCTCTCCAGGAGGAGAGGATAATATCGACAGTGTTTTTTGAAATGCCTCTGCCGCACAAGTTTTCCCGGAGACTTTGAAAACAGCAAGCTTCATTGTTTGAAGCCTGTGATGCGTCCCTTTCGGATGCCATAGACATTCTGTCACAGACGGAAGTATCCGAGGTTGGTCCGTCGTCATCTGGAGTAATCGGGGAAACCAAGGTTGAGTCGAAAACAAAGGGGCTACCAGCACAGCCTCCGCTGCGTCTTGTTCCAATTTTTGAAGAGCGTTCCCCAGTACACTGAAAGGAGGAAACATGTAGGGATAATAGTCTCCCCAGTGTAAAGAAATTGCATTCACTGCCATGGCGTTCACATCTGGCGTATATGAAACATATTTTGAAATTCTGTAATTGTGCTTTGAGGCAAATAGATCAATATTACACGGAGGGTATATATTCATAATCTTATTAAAGTAATCGCTACGTAACGACCATTCCATGTCGTCGTTCAATTTTTGTCTACTAAGGGCGTCGGCCCGCACATTTAGCTTACTAGGGATATGGTAGACACTTATCCATAATTGTTTGTGGGCGCACCATTGCCATAAGTCTTTGACTATCCCATTTAACTTTGGAATCCTTCCCCCCATTTTTGATATATATTTAATAGCCGTAGTATTATCCAGCATGAGTTGTATGTGTTCATTGCTACTGTCCTTGCAGAAATACTGAAGAGCCAAAAATGCAGCCTTCAGTTCTAGTACATTAATATGTTCTTGACGGTCCGTTATGTTCCAAATGCCACTGAATTGTCTATCGAAGGTTACATCATGTGCCCCGTAACCTGTTAAGCTAGAGTCCGATTCAATAACCCTAGTTGGTCTTGGGAGAAGAATTGGCTTGAAGGAGAGTTCAACATTTTCGATCCACCATTTGATACAGGTGCGATTTTCGGATGTCAAAATCATTGTGCTATCGAAATTCCCCTTGTTGGTTTTTAATTCGGAATCCCTCTGTATTTCTAATGATTTGTAATACAGGGGGGCGTAGCGAACTCCCGGCTCACTCGCTACCATTTTCCCTATCAATTTTGCGAAATCGCGTATTGATAAAACATGTTGTTTCAGTATATTTTTACAGTCTAAGATAATGTTTTGCTTCTTAACTTGTGTTAGTTGAACAGTCATTGATATTGAATTTATTACAAAACCAACAAATTCTATGATTTGTGTGGGCAGAAAAACTGATTTTTTGGGATGCACCGTTATTCCCAAACTGTCCACTAAAGTAACACTTTTGGCGATGTTGGTTTCACATTCTATCTTCGAATTTCCCGTTAATAAAGCATCGTCAATATATGCGCAATTCGTAAGCCCCTCTTTCCGTAATGTGGAAAAGACGGGCTTCATTATTTTTGTGAAGATTCTCGGGGCTGAGCTGAGCCCGTTAGCTAGAACTAAAAACTCGTAAGTCTGTCCTTTCCATGTAAACCGTAAATGTTTCCTATCAATTGGCGCTACCAATACACTGAAATAAGCGTCTTTGAAATCTAACTTTGCAAAAAAACAATTCTTTCTTACTAGTTGCAGTGCATTTTTTAAAGTTTCCATTTTGAAATGTTTTTTATTCACATGTTCGTTCAATTTACTTAAATTAAGAATAAGTCGATAAGTCCCGTCTGATTTTGGGCGAATGAAAATGTTAGACAATGTCTGATCGGCTAACGGAGAAACAGGTTGTATAATTCGTTTTGTCTTGAATTCCATTAAAAGGTTGTCAATGATAAACTCTTCCTTTCCCGAGAACTTTATTTCTGAGCGATTGCACTCAGCACATGGTTTTGAGCTAAATTCTATCTTATAACCATTCCTAATTATATCTAAGATAAATTTGTCAGTAGTTATTTTTTCCCAATTTGCATAAAATTTTGATATTTTTCCCCCGAAAAAATTTTCTGGTAAGTTAATTAATTTATTACTTACATTTAATGCTTTGGGCCCCTCTGAAATTTTTTCGGGCCCTGATCTCTCTTTTTGCTCTTTTGCTGGAAAGAACTTGCGTGAATCAGCGCCCGTTTCCCTAAAAAATCCCTAGAAGTGGACGGCACATTTCTCCCCGACGAGTCTTTATTTCCCCACGAGGTAGATTGTTTATACTGTTGTCTTACTTTGCTACTAGGCGTAAGAACAGTTAAACTTTTGCTCAATTTCTGACTTTCATCTATTTCTCGTAGCCGTTTTTCTAAGTCTTTGTCATCTCCAAATAGGTGAGTAGGCGATAGGATTTTCTCACTGTCACTGCAGAGTGAAGCGTATCGGGTTGCAATCGCTGGTAATAATGCGCGACGTCTCTGGGTCGAGAAATCACGGTGAGCATACGCCAAAAGGTTAAATGCGTCAAGAGACCAGTCAAAAAGTTCTTCCGCATCTTCAGATTCCATCCCAAGTGTTTTGTTCATTATCTTAATCAGGGGTATCATCCCTTTAGTTAAGTAGTTTTGTGTGCGCTGAAATCCTTTATCTGTTTGCTTTAGGTCTTTATTTGTTTGCTTATTTGTCCAAAGAAGCTTGTTGACTTTAGGGACCTCCAGATATTCGCAGTTACCTGGCCTATTATATTTGTGTAGAAGTTCCTGTACTGGTTGAGATTTATGATCCACTTGTTCTGACAATCCTTTATTGACTGTAGAAGCTACTACCTCATGAACATTAGAACTAAAATCTTCCTTTTTCGAAAATTGCGCTTCTACTTCTTTTAATTTTTTCAGCTTTTTATTTTGGGGTTCATATTCAAAGTCATCGATTACTTTCCGTTTTCCCCTTCGCGATTCATTTATAGCGGAGTCCGACAATTCATCCTCTGACGAGCATGTTTCTACATAATTGTCTTCTTCGTCCGACACGTCAGATACATTTGCACTTTCCCGGCCTAATTTTCCGACTTTATGCGTTAGTCCATGAACCGCTTTTGTCAACTTTTCTAACGAATTCTGTTGTTGGTTTTGAAGTTCCTTTGTTTGTTTATACTCATGGAGTAAAATCTCGATTAGATCACTGTCCGCCATTTTGGTTCCCGTTTCCGACGTGATTCTCGCACTGTTACTTAGCAACGAAGGGTTGGATTTCGGTGCCCTTTTATTGGTGCTGATAAGCGGTACGTCACAGCTTTGCATAGCTTGACCAGCAAGCACTGCGTTATTATGCGTTTAAGACGTGCTACTCTGCCCCACTGTTACATTACACATATGTGGGTTGGTAACCGTCGAGGTGGCTGGCGAGAGTCCAGCAAACACCCTAAAGATCCCACGACGAGTTTGGCTCGATTGGAGAATTTCTCCTGAGCAGTCTGAGACTCCAGGCGCCGGTAAAGGCTGTAAACCCTGAAGAGACTCATTCATTCCCGATGTCAAGGAAATATCCTGACTTTGGGAAGTAGGGGCGATTTCGGCCCCGTCGGCCATTATATCCGTCCGATTTGTTCAAACAAAGAACACAACACACTCCAATTAATCCTCTTATAACCACGTTTCCGACGAAATCACAATTTACGCGATACTAACAATCCACTATTCACGTATATTTCCAGGGTAATTTTAACTATTTAAATCCACTTTAACTATGATTATTTTCATAAAAAATTTCTTCGAATTATCAAACAGGTCTTGGTCAATTCCCTAGCCGTTATCTCTGAAGGGTCTTGGTCACGTGATAGCAGCTTCTCACTCATGGTGATTCTGATTGGTAGATAGGGATAACAAAATAGTGAAGAAAGCAAAATGGGTTAAGAAGAAAATTCTGGTAAAAAGTTTTTCATTCTTTTACAGAATGTTTTCTACAAAATGCTTTTGTAAACTAGAGTACCATGATGGTCCTATATCGCTCACCTAGGTATAATAGCGAACGGCCTAATGATTTATACCGAATCTCAAATCTCTAGACCATACAGTTAGAAAGAATTCGAATTTGAAAGCAAATATCAAGGGACGATATAGGCAATGCTTTATGCCAAATACCAAAGCCTTTGCTTATGTTTTCTGTGATAAAGAAATGAAACCCTTCTTTACTTATTTGTAAATCTGAAATTGCACAACATTGGGCTAATTTGTAAAGAAGACTTATTTTTTACACTATATCGGTAATTAGGCAATGATACATACCGATAATCAAATCTCTAGACCTCATGGCTTGGGAGAAGACGATTTTCAAGGATTTCCCTTTTCATTTCTGATCTAAAATCAAGGATCGCACAGTAAACGGTTAGTTTTCAGAGTTCGGTAGTTTTTTTGTGTGTTTTTTTTTTTTTGATTTTTGTTCGTTTTTTTGGGGGGGGAGCGATAATTTTGGGGTAAAGGGTCAATAGGCATGTATGTATACCAATTTTCAAAGCCCTCGGCCTTATGTTCCGAGAGAAAAAGATTTTCAAAAAATTCCCTACTTATTTCTTTATAAAAATCAAGGATCGCACGGTAAAGGGCTAATTTACAGAGTTGGGTATTTTTAAGTATTGTGGTAAAGAGTCAAATGATGAATACCAATTATCAAAGCACTCGGCCTTATGGTTTTGAGAAGATGGAAGACTTTTAATGTTTTTTCACTCGGTTGCCATGGAAACCAGAGTTCCAAGTGGATTTCAATTCTTTGAATCACGACCTAAGAATCATTTCTGTGTGAAGTTTGGTTGAAATTCCATGATAAGTTTAGGAAGAGAAGAGTTTTTCTATCTTTTCATTTTATTTTATTTTATTTTCATTTATTTATTTGTTTGTTTGAAATATGAACGGATGGACACAATAGCTCTATCCAAGCACTTCAGGCTTAGTTGGGCAAATAAAAATGGTCGCTTAAAGTGCGGGTTTCAACATAAGAATTTCAATGGCTACGCCCTTTGTGTTGTAAAGTTATACAATACAAAACAAAACACTTTATTTACGTTTTATGGACACAGGAGGTAAATGTACAAGAAATACAAATATACGATGCAAACACGGATATGATCTCCATATATGTTGTATGTCGTGAGATAGATCGAGATTGGGACAAAGATAACAAATTAGAATTTATGCATGATTATCTTTATAAATTTGCATAGAATCACAATTTCCTTTAACTTCGTAGGATTCAGTAGTGATTTAAATATAAATAAGAACGCATGAAAGGTAATGGTACTCTTCACCTATATCGGTATTGCAAAGTGTACATATTGGTCCATTTTCATTTGATGGGCCAACAAATCGGCATCTATTTCATAGCTGTTCATAGCTGTTAATATAATGACGAAATAAAAGCAACAGTAATCCGAGGAAGTACAGGTTATCTTGCTCAAGCGACACCCTCTATTAAGCAACCACTTTAATTAAGCGGTCAGCGTCAAATTTCCTTTCCGAAAAAAAAGGATCTACATAATTTGACGCTTTTGCTTATAAAATCATCAAATGTAAATCCGATATTGGTTGTCCCATGTTTCAAGTAATTTCTCCTTTTCTCTGACCTATATGAAACTTATTTTTGGACTTAATTGTTGTCAGCAATTTATCTCAGGACTTTTCGAAAATTTGTTTTCTAGCTTTTGGTTAAATCGCCAAACCACGTGAATTTATACTATAAACGCCAGAGGTCAGATTGCAGCGCAGTCCTATTGATTTTATTGAATTTTTATGACAAAGACGATACCTCGATATCTGACGGATCGCGTCTGATGGTCCAAGAAATCGATGGACCAAGACATTCATTTAGACCGAAAGTGAACTTTGAACACCGACATGGATTGACCTTTATGAGAAGTATCTTTGTTAGTTTGACAACCATGTTTTCTGCACAGAAAAACAAAGTCCTTTAAAAATTAAATACCCACTCGAAATTGTCTTCTGCAACTCCATTCAATTTGGACGAGTCTAAAATTTTGTCGTCTGGAGATGGGTAAATATCTCAGGCGAACTTACTGTAAGAGCTCCGTGGAGGGACCAGTGATCCGTCATTTCTCACGATCCGTTTTTTTTCTCACGATCCGTCATTTCGCACGATCCGTCATTTCTAACGATCTGTCAATGTTCCCCGTTTTGATATTCCTGAATTATTTTACAGCGTAAAATTTTACGGCGTAGCCATTCAATGGAGTTAGTGGTTAAGCCTCCAGTGGCAATTTGCATTCGTTGAACTTTGATAAGACCTCAAAATTTTGTTAACTTAAGCTATTAAAGCTGACGCTTCGCTAGATAAAAATGGTATAAGGCGTTTACTTTTAAACACCGACTACTTTTTTGACATTTTTTTTTTCTGACATTCGGGTTTTCCTTTTATGTGCAGATGACGTTCTATTCTTTTTTCTTGTTTTGTCGTTGTTGTTGGTTATTTCTTAATTATTTTCAGCAGATTTTCTAAATGTTATGTCTAAAAAAGTATTATTAAAGGGGATATTACAAAACTGTGTTTTTCTATTTGCTATCATTTTCTCGAATCGTGCTTGGTATTTTAATTGGATTCGACCTTCGATCTCATCCATTAAAAATACCTACGCACAATTCTCAACACGATAACAACAAATAGACAAACACTGTTGTTTTATTCCCTAGTTATATTCTAGACAATGTAAAGATTGGAACATCTCGAAGAAAATCGAGTGACAGATTCTTTTCTAATGCAAAACTTCAAAATAAATATTTTTATCACACCGTCAGAAAAATTCAATAACGCAAAAACTATACCACTAGATATTAGCGTCATTTAAAAAGGTTATTCTAAACATGATATTTGTGGTAGATGTTCGCTTTGGAAACTACGGAAAATTTCTTTTCCTCCGCCTCGCTTCTATTTTTAAGGAAGGGCAAACACATAGATCACGTTGCTCTTATAATTTATCTAGTGCTATTATAATGTACTTTGTTACATTTTAAATATAACAAACACTTTGATATATTGTTACATTTTAAATATAACAAACAATTTGACGTGCCTGAAATTTGGAATGACTATTTACTATTGTTCAGAAATTCACAGACATAGTTGTTCAAGCAAGATTTACAGTGTTCAGTAATTTCCGAAAACACATTTTATCCATTTCTGCTTGTGTACGAGGTAATGTGAATCTTCCCGTTTTTTCTCTAATCTTTTTATAAAAGGGGTGCATAAAAGGGGGTGTTTCAAAAATGCCCAAGCACGGATTCTTATGAAACTTTGCATATATATTCTACCCAATAAATCTACCGTTAAAGAGTTTCTTTTGTCTAGATTTCAAATAAGATTAAGACAATGCCTCTTGTCTTACATCATATTGAAGCAAGTGGCTTGGATAAATTTACTTTTCAATTTTTAGATTTTCATCTTTTAGTACAAAGTATTTCCTTAATTTTACAGCAAATAAAACAGGTTTGATTTTTATTCAACATAACTTGATAATTCTGTGGTGTATAGCGTCTTTTCATATACTTAAAAATTAAATATTTTTTTTAGAAAAAAATTCACAAAAAATAGATATATGTATATTTCGATTTTTTCTTTTTGTATTTTCTAATGCTAGGATAGTTTAGATACTCTTCAACAGTATGACATCCATCTTTTTAGTGTGTAAAATAAATTGAATTAAAATCTCTAAATTTACTTTTTTATGAGTTTATACACAACACGTTAGGTTAAATCAGTTTTCCAGAGTTTCAATTCTGTTTATAATTGGGTGTAAAGAAATTCATTACGCACTGATCTTTATGAATTTTGGTAAATCATGCCATCCAATATATCTAAAACAGAAAGGGTTGTTTTCTTCGTCAAAATTTTCAAAAATGAGTAGAATTTTTCTCCTTATTTTATGAAGACGCGGGTGGGGTAAGATAAAACAATATCATTTCTTTTGTTTTTATTCATTCTTGCAAAGTATTGCTTGTATTTAAAGAATGAACTTGTTTGTTCGCATTATAACTAAAAGAAAATCATAATTGTTTTTTTATTTACTTAAAAATTAAAGCTGTTAAAAACACCACCTAAGGTATATGATAGTGTCAACAATTTTTTGTACAACGATTTTTTTGTACATTCGACGCCTGTGCTAGTTTTCGTGTCCCTTCTAATAAAAAGACAATCTATATTTTAAGGCTTTTGTTCTTTAACCATTTTTTTCTTTGTATAAAGCTGTTAAAATCGAAGCTTGAAATAGTTTCAGTAAATAACAGTCTTATTACATCACCCCGCGGAATCCCGAATCTACTCATAGTAAACTTCATCTTGAAATGTGCTTTTGTCCTTACCTGATATAAAACTAGAAAGTTGTAAAAATGAAAAGTGTTTGGCCTAGGGCATAGGGAAGCGAGTTTACCTTAATATTTTCATTTACTTTTTAGTATAATCCCTTTATATGTTGACACACTTTAAGTAACAACGTTGAAGCATTTAAATACCATCCATGAAGAAGATAGCACCTTTGTCCCAAAAATGCGTCAAACAGCTTATTTGATTTCGTCATCAGTGCGAAAGGGATCCTTTTGGGTTAGATAATTATCATAAGGTGCTAAATCGCGTGAACCAGCTTGTGTACACTCCTGAATGGCAACACCTGATTTGTATGCTGCAGCATTCTCCTGATAAAAGGGCACACCTAATGGCAATTTTTAAACACTTTCTCCTTGATTATTTTGGAAAATGTCCATTGAGGACAAAATATACTATAACAGTCTGACCCTTTCCATTATTATCCAATAGCAGCCAGCTGTTGCATCCATGAAAGAAATTACCATTTACCTTTCCAGCGAATACTGTTGGCTTGGCCTATTTGGGTGTGGCGGGTATTTTTTATCTTCAACTTTTTTGACTGTTGTTTAGTCCGAGGTATGAATTATGGTAATCCTATGTTTCATCAACAGTTATAAACAGCGTGATGAATTTTCCCTGTACCTCTGAAACATGGAGGTTTTCCTTGGACACCTTGCATCATGCTCATTTTGGTCTTGGGAAGCCTTTTCCAGATGTAATTCATAATTGATATTATTATGATGGACTTGTTCCTATAAGAACTTACATGATTAGCAATGTATTACTGTGTAATTCGCCGATCTGCCATAACCATATTGTAGATTTTATTGATGGTGTACATTGAGGCCTAAAAAGCTCGAGTCATCTTCTTTGTCGTTCAGATGCCCATTTCTTTACCATTTGTTTAGATTTAATCATACTGGGTAGGATTAAAAATCAAATCCTGTCATAAAACAGAGAGTAAAAATCTTACAATCATGGCAGAGAAATTAAAATACTTTGTCTACATAGACTGCAATAGGTATGTTTAGAAGAGATATGTTTTTTCCCTAGTTCATCGACTTTTCAAACGGACCTTGTAAGTTTCATACTTAACAAGACCCCTAAAACGAAGAATTTCGTTTTCCGACCAATTGGTGAACAAAATTGGGTGTGCAGCTGAAAGATCATATAAGATGTTGTGTACCAGTGTGGGAATTAGCATTAGGAACGGACAAGACTAGAATGTTGTTGATTGTGGTGTTAAACCCCATACAAGCAATTTAAAAATGATTTTTTTTTTTTAAAAATCTTTCCTTAAAAGGGGAAATTTTTCATGTTTTTTTTTCCGAGAATCATTTATTCTATCTTTTGATAAAAAGCAAGAAGCATTCTCCTTACATGCCTTTATAATAGTTAAGATGTCCAGCACCCGTTTGTTATTTGGAAAATAATATCATTTTCCGAATCGGTATATCGATGATAACAAATTCACAAAATATGGAAATCAATTCGAGGGCATATTTTTGTAACCCTTTTGATAATTTAAGACCTTTTTTCCATCATCAAACAATGAACAAAAACCCTTTTTGGTATCCTTAACCTAACCTTTACATTTTCAAGAGGCGATTGTATTGCACCACAGACCTATATTTACTGATGTAGAGAGCAAGTTTCTTAAAAAATGCTCAAAATAACCTATATGGACATATGCCCTGGTTTTCCGACTAATCAAAATTTCTCTATGGCTTCTGTTTTTTTCGCTTTACTAAATTCTTTGATCACCGCGAGTTTATAAAAGCTGGAAACGGAATAAATCTGTGATAAATGTGATAAATTACTTTACTTTTGTGCAGATGAATTACTTAGGAAATCAAATCAAAAAATGTTTTGCCAGACATAATGAGAATTCTTTCTTTGAGTAGCACAATTCCGGAATCGTCCGTGCGCAAAGTAGGAATCTGGGCAGAGTTAGAATATATCAATGTCAAGTAAGAATCTTTTTTTTAATGGGGTTTTACGCCGCTTTCAAAAATCTTTCAGTTATATCGCGGCGGCTGGAGCACCTAACAATGGAATCCTGGTATTTCTCACACCAGTACTACCATTACATCCTTTCCTAGCCTCCAGCTGCTATCCCATATAGGTCTACCATTATCGACCCATTGGTGAGAGACAAATAGTCGGAAGGGTTGATTGCCGCCGTCGGGAATCGAACCCGGGACCACTAGATTGATAGTCCGACGCGCTACCAACTGCGCTATGACGCCGGCTCAGTAAGAATCTTAGAAATAATTATAATGGTAGGAGACGTCATAATAGCAAACCGTTGTTAGTTTATTTCTATTGTTGTATATCGCAAAGTCTTTTTATAATGTAAACTTTCACTTTTATATCACAAGAAATAATTGCCATTGTCATTATGTATACATACTTAAAATATATCCGATCTGTTGTTAAAAGACTTTTTCGGATAGGTCTGACAAAAATAACGGCAGGTTAACTATAACTTTTCAACAAAGAGAAGTTTAAGTAAACACACACACTGATCAGGTACACCTGTTTAAAGTGAATTTTTACAAGACGACATGACTCTAGATTTTTTCAAATCAAAGAAATTCCAGTCCACAATTTTCAGTAAATATGGACATCTGATTATTTTGGAGAGTATACATTGTGGAAATGAATAAACAACTGATAACAAGCAAATTGCCATTTTTAAAACGTTTTTACAAAGATGTAATTGAAAAAGAAAACTTCACCATTCCCACTTTGTCCATCTATTCTGCCTTTGTACCGCACCTTAAATTCCTACTTTTCAACACAAAAAACCCGCCTAGTTAAAAATTGATTTGCCCCCTTGCACAATTCTAGAATTGTCTGGTATAACTCTAGAATTGGAGGTCAAAGTAGGATTTCCTGCTTTTTGCAGGACAATTCCGGAATCGTACCGATTCTTACTTTGCACCGAACATAAATACCTTAATCTTACATAAGCAATAAAAAGATTTTTTTACCTTTAAAAAATGAAGCTTTTCTTGCCATTCTAGTGTATTTGTAACTACATTACCTCGAAAAGTATTTTGGAGACAATTCTTGTAGTTGTTGTTGTTGTTTGAAAAGCCACCTAGACACTTTCATGACAACAAAAATATGAAAACTGCAATTATTTTCAAGTTCATTCAAATGTAGACAATACGAAAGTCAAGAGGCCAACGAAGCTATAATCGTCTTCTGTTTGTCCACAAGTTTTGAGTTGAGACAGACTCCCAAATGGTCCGTTAGTTCTTGGAGTAGACTGTTTCTTTGCGCTCTCAGAGCTCTTGCTTGTATCGTCAGTTCTGATATACTGGCCGATGCCCTATTCAGAATCTTAAACAAAAATGAATAAACAATATGAAATCAACGTTGAAATAAAGATGGCTATGTTTACTATTGTGTAACAACTATTGAATCATAAAGCCCGTATGGTGCCAGGTTAATTTTATTGAGATATATCGAAACTTCCTGGAGATTGCATGGGGCATTGAAAAAAATTCTAGAAAAAATATTGAATGGTTCTGTTGTGCCTAATTTTAATTGTCATGCGTAAAGTAAAAGACATCGCCATGATAGTTATAAGTATTATTGTTTTGATTTTTTGTAAGAATGTTTGCCTCCATGAAATCTTGGCCGAGTTCGATAATGTGGCACATGTTGTCAAAAACTGGGCCATAATATCAGATCTTAGAAAAACCTCGTGTGAACTCAACAGGCCACAATTTTTACTAAATGTCTTGATTCTTTAGTCGGAATGTTTGTCTCAATCAAAATTTGGACAAGTTCGATAAGGGGTCATATGTGGTAAAAACAAGGTCACTGGGTTAAGCCTGAGAAAAACCCTTGTAATGAGTTCTAGAAGCCATACTTTAAGCTCAATTGTCTTGATTTTTGGTCAGAATGTTTATCTTTATGAAATCTTAATAAAGTTAGATATTTGGTCACGTGGGGTAAAAAACGATGTTACTAGGTTAAATCTTCGGAAAACCTTATGTGCACTCTAGAGATGATATTTTTGGTTCAACTCTTGATTTTTGGTCAGAATATTTGTCTCCTTAAAGACTCTCTCAAGTTTCATATTTAGCACACGGGGTCAAACATTCGACCATTCGGTCAAATCTTAGAAAAACCTTGTGTTCACTCTGGAAGCCAAATTTTTCAGCTAAAATGTTTTGATTTTTGGTCAGAAATTCTGTACTTATGAAATCTTGTACAGAATGATATTTGGCTAAGAGGGGTCAAGAAGAGGTCACTAGATCAAATATTAGAAAAGACTTGTGTGCACTCTAGAGGTCATATTTTTTTTACTAAAATATCTTGATTTTTAGTCGGAATGTTTGGCTCTATCAAATTTTGACACTTTGGACATTGATCATACGGTGTCAATAACAAGGTCACACGATCAAATCTAAAAAGCCTTGTGTGAACTCTAGAGGCCTTATTTTCAACTCAATTGTCTGGAAATTTGACCAGATTGTTTGTCATGAGTAAGCTTGATATTTGGTCACGAGGGATTAAAACAAGGTCACGAGGTCAAATCCTAGAATAAACCTTATGTGCACACAATTTTTCGCTCAAATATCATGACTTTTGGTCAGAATATATGTCTCCTTAGAATCCCAGTCAAGTTCAATATTGGGTTCAATAATAAGATCACTATGTCAGCTCTTATAAAAACTTTGTGTGCACTATAGGGGCCACATTTTCAGCTCTATTGTCATGATTTTTAGTCAAAACATTTGTCTATATTTTATCTTACAAAAGTATGATATTTGGTCACGAGGGGTCGAAACGAGGTCACTAGTTCAATTCTTAGAAAACCTGTGTGCACTCTAGAGGCGACATTTTTTGCTCAAGTATCTTTATTTTTGGTCAGAATATTGGTCTCCTTGAAATCTTAGTCAAATTCGATATCGGGCATATGGGGTCAAAAGGTAGGTCACTCGAACCGATCTGAGAAAAAATCTTGTGTGCACTCATGAAGCCAGCTTTCTGGCTCAAATGTCTTGTTGTTTGGTCAGATTGTTTGTTTTCATATCTTAGCTAGGGTTTCATATTTGGTTTTTTTTTTAAGTTACCATCTACTTCATTAACCAAAATCTTATAGAATCTTCTTAACAATATACATGCTACTTTTCTGGCACAAAATTCTCTAAGTTTGAAGAAAGTGTCTTTCCTCTCTGATTTCCTATACAAGATTTTGCTAACTGGTGACTTTTGGTCAAAATTTAGTGGCTTGTTTTTTTTATTACATCTGCAATCATCCACTCATTTGAGCGCTTTAGGGCCAATTACCTTCTTGCGTTTCATACAACGATTAGAGACATATAGTATTCATTTGCATAAAACAGCAAAAAAAAAAAAAAATGAAATAGTTTCAAATAGCTTTACCGAATTAAAGGCAGATAGATGAAAATTAAATATGTTTGCACTTATTATTTCAAGTGCGTTTCGAATGAAAGGATATAAGTATAACAATAGGTTAAAAAAGGATATGGCAAAGGTAAAATTGCTTCCTAAAAGTAATTTCTCCTTTTCACAAAATGCTTTTCTGACATATTTTAAGTAGGAATTGTACTAGTTATATAAGGTTAGTATATACTTAAGAAGGACAGTACTAATGTAAGCAGCACTTTATCTATAAACAGATGATTTGATGTGAAAATCCAACTATTGATAAGAAAAAATATATATTTAAAGTATGTTCAAAGCAATAATGGTTAATTTCAGTTTTGGCCACTCCCGCCCGCGCCGAATTGTTGTAGCTAGCTTATGCCATTATAATTTGATATATTACTATCAAATATTTGATTATCTAATTGTAATCCATTTTTTTCAAGCAAGTCTGTTAATACCAAAGGCAGACATTTGAATGAATAAGTGCTGGGAAGCCATCGTGATCAGTTAATTGTAATACTATATATTTATGTTCCTTTCTTTTATCTGCCGTTCTTTCTAAAGTGCCAAGAATCCTTTTAAAACATAAAGGTTTTGCATTTTTTTAAGAGTCCCTCGATCGCCGTATAAAAAAGTCGGGTAGATTTTCTAGTCTAAAAATAGTCACTCCGGAAGTCACAAAAATACCGCGGACTGCCTCCATAACAGCGCATGACTCCGTGACTTCATGATTTTGACTGAAAAAGTTTTATGTTGACATTTTTTAACTCGAATTTTCCTCCATCTAAATGAAAAATCGATTAACTTGTCGTATAGTTATGATGGAAAAACAACTACGCAAGAGTATTTGCTTAGCGTTCATCATCGGGGTAAGTAGACTGTTTTCTAATTGATTGATTGATTAAATGTGGATTAACGCCACTTTTAACATTATTTCAATCATATTGGGGCGGCTAAAGCACCAAACAATGGATTCCTGGTATTTCTCACACCAATGCTACCACTACGTCCAGCTGCTATCTCACTTAGGTTAACGATTATCCACCAATTGGTGAGAGACAAATGTCGGAAAGGATATGTGCCGCCGCCGGGGATCGAACCCATGACAGACTGATTTCTAAACTCGAGTTTTATTTGCGTATTTTCGCTTTTGAGAAGAAGATGTTGAGAATCTGTCAAAAGTTGACCAATCGGCTAAAGAAAGGGCCGCTAAAAATCTTATGGTAGTTTGAGCCTGTACGTGTAACCTATAGACGGTCTCCAGACCTTTGGCGCCGTCTTTATGACATTTATGACAATATTTCAGTCATACCGCAGCGGCTGGAGCACCAAACAATGAATTCCTGGTATTCCTCGTACCAGTACTACCGCTTCATCCTTTCCTAGCCTCCAGCTGCCATCTCAGTTAGGTTAAGGATTATCCACCCATTGGTGAGAGACAAATGTCGTAAAGGGTATGTGCCGCCGCCGGGGATCGAACCCATGACAGACTGTTTTCTAAACTCGAGTTTAATGCTTATTTTCGCTTTTGAGGAATGGCTGCCAAAAAGTCTTACGGTAATTTGAGCTTGTTATACGTGTAATCTAAAGACGGTCCCCAGACCTTCGGCGCGGTCTTTCGCCCTTACAAATTATAATATTACCAATAATGAAATTGATCATTTTTTCTAATTGTGTTAAGGAGTACGATGTTTATCGATTTTGACAATTTTTCTTTTCGGCGAAATATAACGTAAACTAGGATGAATCTATATAGGTGAATACCCTGAAAAAGCTATTATATTTTAACGTTCATGATTATAAGTTTGATTTTTGGGAAAAGTTGTTACACCGTTTCCGTGAATTACCTTGGCTAAGTCCCGCTCTCGCTGTTTAGCTCTTAAACGTCCTTTCTTCGCTGATCTGCGATTCTGCTCCCGGCGAGCATTTCTCTTTAGTATTTCCTCATCAGTTAACTAGAACGAATGCAAACTGGTATTAAAAATGAATAACATTCTTTCTCAGACTAGATTCTTCTCTGTACTATCATCGTTTAAGAAATCAAAGTCAAAAGGCATCATCATACATGCATACGTCTGATAAGTCTTAACCGCTAATGCATCTTTTAAACCCCTTTCTTATAATCAAACCTTGATTGTGTGAATAAAATATAACGAGTGTGTATTATGTTATAACTCTTATGTGATCAATTGAATACTATATACCTTATAGATTCTTGGTTCATTACATTCCGGTTGGAGTTCGTCTTCGCCTCTTTCCAACCTCTGGCATTGTATCTTGTACTGAAGCTCTTTTTTGATGATTGGAGTTATAGTGTTTGAATCGACTGATTCCTTAATAGCGTCATTAAGGTCACTCTCGAATGTTTCAAGATTAGTTTCTGAATAATCATCAGAACCGTTGTTCGAAATAAGGTAGCTTTCTTTTCCGTTCTTTTGAAAATTTGTTTGTAAAGTCTCCTCACTTGAAGAAGGAGATAGGTCATCCTGTATGGTCTCTTTGCTAAGCTCTTCGACATATTCATATAAGTCATCATCAAATTCTATACTTGAAGTAGAAAGCGGTTCGCATAAATCAGTTGAAGTTTGGCTCTTTTTCTCAAATGTTCCAAGATTGAGTATATTTGTATCATATGTTTCCGTAGCAACAGGTGTTGCGTATGGAATTTCACGAGGCTCTGTGACTAGTTCTTCATCTGCATAGGTGAAAAAGTTGATGTCACTTTGTGTGTAATTTATTTCACTTTCTAGAATATCATGTTCGTAAACAGAACTTTCAATTCTTTCATCTTCTCTTCGATTAGAAAGAGCTATCTCCTTATAATCATTAGGACCTTCTGGAATTTCATTACATCCGAGGGATAAGCTCTGACGTTTTTCTTCCACTTTCCCTCTTACAATTATTTCATTACGATCATTATCAAACTTGTCAAAATTAGAACTGTAAATGGCATTTCTGAGAGATTCGCCTCTTCCTTCTCCACCACCTACTTTAAATTCTATACATTCATTAATAATTTTTTCAAGCATATCACTTTCATGATGAGAGTTATCATGTTTGTTAATACTATTCGAAAGATTGTTAACGTCAGGAGTATGAACCACGTTTCCTACTTTCTTGGGGTCAGCATGTACATCACTCAGTAATTTACGTTTACGAACACTTGTTTCACTATCTAAAAGGTTATTGCCAGAATAAAAGGGAAAACCTTCAATTCCGAGAATTTCTAAACATGGAAGATTCCCATATTCGGGATCCGACAAATATCTCCGCACTGTAATTCTGCGATTTGAATAAGTTTCTTTAGGTATACTTTTAGGATGTTTTGTGTCGACCTTAGATGCTAAGGATAGGTTGATATTTAAACTTGCAGGTGAAATATTCGATGTGCTGGATGGGCAACACTTTTTAATTGCTAACCTGTTTGTACCACTAAATGTATATTTTTTATCTATATTAAGCCTTAACCTATCCATGTACCGCCATCTCGTTCACTCGTGTTTCACACTTGCTAATTAAAGGCCAATAAAATTCTTTTTAAACACATTTATCCAACCTCCAAAGTGTGTCTGTATCATCGGAAAATGTCCGTCAGGGATAAAATAATTTATGCACAGAGGTCTGTTTGCAGTCTTTTGGCGAAGGTAAGACTAGATATCGTTTAAATTAGCATCAAATCGCGAACTATAGCACAAACAATGCTAAATAGCCAAGGCAATAACCTCTCAAATAAACTTGTTTCACGAGACAAAATGAAAACAGAAACAACGCATTGCACCCAAGAGGAGTCACGTTTGTTGTCAATCTTATCTATGTGGACCGAAAGCTATAAACACTTTCTCCGGTTATTATAATGTCGTCATGGCGTCTTATCTTTCAAAAAATCACGTCTACTGCTATGAATTCAAAGAAACTGTTGTAGTACAGAATGCGGATTTAGGGTCCCGAGTGATATGAAATGCAGAGAATATTTTGTTAACTGTACACTGTATAAAGTCGCGAAACGAATTCATATTGAAGTACTATTAAGTTTCTATTTTCACACCTCCATGAAAACAATATTAACAATAAACAACCTTAATTTTGTTAACCATAGTATATTCTAGATTTAATGACTAGCGGCATTTGAAATTGTAAGTAGAGCGATATATTTTTGACAATTAAGAGAAAAATCGCAAAATGACCGAGCGGTTAGCAGAACATCGAATGACGTCTTCATGGGGATAGCGCCTCTTGATAGTGCAGTATGAAATAATCGTTGTCCTCATTTTCTTACAAAGCTAAGCTTATGAATATCTTTTCGAATTCCAGGTTGTTAAGATTTTTCAGAAGTGTATATTTTAACAGAATATTTTAGATCTAGATCAAATTGAATTGACAAAAATTCTTGGTGGCAGCTTTCAATATTTCAAACAAATTCGAAAGACATTATGGCAACCGAAGTGAAAATGTACACATCAAATGAAATCAAAATACTGACAGTACTGTTTAAGAGCAAAATCTAACATAACCTTCCATAACCTAATAATTTAATTGTTAGTTTCGTCTATCAAAAACGAGCCTTCTGATTGGTCGAAAATTTTAATTCATACCTCCATGAACAAATTTTTGAGCACGAAGCCATTTTGTATGCTTCCGCACAAAAAAGTTCCATACAAAAAGTATCGAAAGTTGTGAAGTTTTGCTTTGTTCGCTCCATGCTATTAAATTATAAGAAATGAAGGGAATATTTTTTGTTTTCATGGAGGTATGAACCGAAAAAACTAATCACACTAATGTATGAATCCGCTTCGCGTATTCATACAGTGTGATTAGTTTTTTCGGTTCATACCTCTATGAAAGCAAAAAATATTCTCTTCATCTCTTAAATGTTTTCAGGTGCTTCAAAGAATTACAGCACAAGATAAGTTTGGGTTGTCATTTCGACGAGTAATTTGTAGGTACACAGGAAAAAGGAATGGGGATTGGGGACGGGGGAGATTGGGGAAAAATACACACTGTTATGCACGAATTCCCATAAACAAACTAAAAAAAATCCGAATTAGCATGTTAGCCCCCCCCCACCCCCCTACCCCCTCCCCCGAATCTTGAAATGTTTCTAAATTAACCACCCCATAATTATGTAATGCTTCCCACGGGCCTGCTTTGACCTAATGCTATGAAATTTTGACTGTTGAAATCGTTCTTGTGTTATGTATTTACTAAAACACAAGTTTTATTTTATCTTATTATTATTATTATAATTATCATTATTTGAAATTATATTATGTGCATTTAGAATAGAAAAGAACTGAAATCGTTATTATTTTTTCATGATTATTATTTTATTATTTTTATTTTAACAAAATATTTCTCTTTATTCCCATAATCATAACCACGTTGTGATGATTATAAAGATACCCCGTTTGTATGTTTTCCAACAGTAGACGTATAGCGGGTGTCAATAAAAAAAAATGTACCAATAAAATGATCCATGTAGACCGCAAAAGAAATTTGAACTCAAACATGGGTCGACATTACGTGAGACAGTTTTGTTGATTAAGCGACTTAAACGTCGTAACTACAGCTTATTCAAGCTGTAGTTACGACGTTTAGGTCACCAATCAACTGTTTCTATCTTTTTTTTTCATGTTTCCGACCACAGAAAAAAAAAAAACACGTTAAGCAACGAAGTGGACCTTCCCGTCGATGGTAAGTGGGCGTGGCCTTTCAATGCATTACCTTTGTTTTTATCCTTGATCAGTATAGGGAAGTTGCGATTTTTTAATTGCATTTGCAAGTTTGATTATAGACAATAATCTCTCAATAGTATAAGTTTACGGTACAGAAATAACATAGAAACGTATTTCTAGGATGAAACGAACATTTCCAGTTCTAAAGTTTGCATTAAACAGTTGTTTTAAGGATAAAGTCCAAGTAAAACACTGATAAGAAAAAATGTATTTCTTGAAAGTATTCAAGAGAGATATTCAAAGAATGTCCCTCCTTGATTGAAGGGAAATTATGTCAATATGTTAATCCTTTATCGATTTATACCTGCAAAGCTGTGACCAATATTTCACTTTCTCCTATGTAAGTCTAGAACAAATACATGTAGGTTGACAATATTTTTAGAAAATGTCTTTTCTGACCATATTTGGTCATTGCGATAGTTTATTTTCAATTTAAGGAAAAACGTTTCTGTTATTAGTCAATGGTCAGGAGCATAAAACAAGTGAGTAAAATGGTTGCTCGACGAACAAATCGTCGTACTTACAGCTTAACGTTCAAAACGCCAAACCAACAAAATTGCTAATCACGAGTGACAGATAATATCGGGGTTCAAACCGGTGGTGATTTTATATGTTCACATTTCACACTTCAAACAAATTATTCTGAAGTCGAAAGATTGAAGTCGGAAGTTCGTTGTGGGACGTTTGACGTGTGAAGTCGGAAGTAGAAGTTGTGAGGTCGGAAGTATGAAGTATGAAATCAGAAGTGTGAAATATAAAATCGGAAGTTTATGTGGGAAATGTGAAGTCGGATTCCACTTCACATTCCATACTTTACACTTCAGACTTCACGTTTTCGACCAACACTTCTGACATAAGCTTGACATTTCGTACATCGTACTTCTGACTTCACACTTCACATCGGACACACCTAACTTCACTTATTTCAACTTCCAATTTCCGACTACATACTTCAAATTTCAAACGCCACACTTCCAAGCTTGCACTCAACATTTGAAAAATAACACTCTTTTCACATCACACTTCACAATTTACACTTCCGACTACTGAATTTACACTTCTGTCTCCATACAATAAATAAATATTTAATAGGGTAGAAAATATTGTGAAAAAAGAAGAAATTGCTTGTTACAAGCAATTTCTTCTTTTTCTACTACATTTTCTTAATTACAAAATCACAGGGAAGTAAAGACCAGGAATTGAACAGGAGAGGGTAAACGACCTTAATTTGCATAATTTGCATTATTAATGGCCTGTTTCATGTTACGAAAACATTAATGCTTTAACGGCGACAAAAACTTCGAATAAGCTGTAGCTACTAGGTAAAAGTCGTCAAACCAACAAAATTACTTTAAATCAATGCGAAGTTCAAAGTTCACTTCCCATGTACTGAATGTATTATTTGATGGGTTTTATCGAATTTTTATTTGACAGATTCGATATGTTAATTGGTCGGTCATGATAGCACATATTACATATTTTTAATCTTTGGATGTAGAATTTCTATAATTTATACAGAAAAGTTATCTTTTAAAATGATACGCTTTCTTAGATGATTGTTTCAGTTGCTTGTTTGTTTGTTTGTTTGTTTGAATAGAGTTTAACGCCATTATAACAGCATTTGAGTCATATCGCGGCTGCTGGAGCACCTAACTATGGATTTCTGGCATTTCTCACACAAGTACTACTTCTATACCCTTTCTGAGCATCCATCTGCTCATCCCACTTAGGTTTACGATTATCAACCCATTGGTGGGAGACAAAAGTCGGAAGGGATATTTGCCTCGACCGGGGATCGAAATCTCAGTTGCACCGATCTGTTTGTTAGAGCAGACCTATGTTACTTATGGTAGGGGTCGTGTGTAGCAACGTATGACAGCAGTTATATTCACAACAACAACAAAATAGAAATCAAATTGATACTGAATTGAATAAAAAGAGAAACCAGATAAAAAATGTAAAGTTTTCTAAGTTTGATAATCGAAAGCGGAAGAGGAACAAAATAATAAATTGAATTCATGGGTTAAACGTTAGTGAAAATATTTAAGGGCTTTCGACGTGAGTTTTACTTGATCACAGGAAGGCCTTACTCTTTCCATATTGCAAAATGTATTTTCGGGTTCGAAGCATAATACGCGATTTTATTTCAATTGTAATTCAATTTTTAGTTTCGTATTTCAAAAACAAACCTTATTAATGGCTGGAAACTTTAGTTTCATACCAAATAAAACAATTTTTGAGTACACTCAAAATTAGTCATTTTTTTAGCTCGGCTGTTTTCGGAGAAAACCCGAGGTATTGTGATAGCCTCCGTGTCGTCGTCGTCGTCGTCTTCGTTGTTGTTGTCGTCGTGCGAAAACATTGGCATTTTGTGATATCTCTGGTTCTACTTAAGGCATTCACTTGAAATTTGGCACACCTAAACTATTCAGGGGGACAACTCTAGATGCATTTTGTGCAAATTATGCCCCTTTTTCGACTTAGATTTTTTATCCACTATCCAGCACCCAACAGCCGAGCGTAGGCACCCGTAGGCGTTGCTCTTGTTATCTTTTGTTTCGGTTGATGTCATAAGATTATAAGAAATGACGAGATTTTGTTTTGTTTTATTTTTGTTTTCAAGACGGAATGAAACGAAAAACCTAATCCCTTTTATGTGTGAATCCGCTTCATGTACTCACGCATTGTGGTCAAATTTTTAGTTTTATACTTCATGAAAATAAAAAAAATCGTATCTTTATCTCATAGAAATATCGCAGCTTAAATACAATTGCGTGTAAAAGGGGCACAACAAAGTGTCTCGTTATACCAGTATTGGGTCTCATCGTTACCTTTTACAGATATGGATCAGTAGTCTGAAAAAATGGGACCGGGACATTCATTATCATTGTAATGTCAATCTTAATTCACCCTTCGATTTGATTGGTAGTCAGTTCGTTTGTTTATTGATTCGTATTGACAGAACATAAATTGGTTCTAAAAATTCAGATTGACGGTCCATGGGGTCGTAAAATGCGAATTATTGGCTAGCAGTCACATTACGGGTGAAAATGTACAATTTTTCACTTAATACTTAATCCAATGATAGATCACATGACTAAAATCAGAATAAAATCGACACAAGTTATATTCCAGAATTGTTTGAAATAATATTTGGTGTATCTACGTGTCAAATTCTGGAAACCCAAATTGTCTCACTCTTGGAAACCCAAAAAACCGATTGAATAACATCACATTTTATATCACAAGATAAAACGTGAGTGACTATTCAGGTCAAGCCCCATCGCTGATGATATTCACCGTGTGACACTTTGTGCGTTGTCATTTGGTGCAGCTAGTCATGCTATCTCGATGTATCTAAACATCTCACATGGCAGGAGTAACCTCTGTCTAATTAAGACCCTAAAGAGAACGTCAATGTTAAAAATTTGGTCAAGTTTATCAATTCCTACACAATTCCGCTTACGGATGCCCCAAGAGAAAAAGCTTTGGAAAATACAAAAAAAAAAAAAAAAAATGGAGAAATTGTTTTTTACTATGCTCACTGATTTTTACCCCTAAAGACAAAGATTTTTTAGAATTTCACAGACTAAAATTTGGCGGCCGCATCTTTGAATTTTGGACCAGTCCAAAATGTTGCTGTGTGCTAAACGATTCAGATATCGTCGCTATCTGGGCGAACAAATTGTTCATTTAATCTGGAAGTGAACTATGACCTCAGACATTTATTCCATGTCATTTTGTTGTTTTGGCGACTAAACCCTTTCCTGTTTTTCAAAATTTAAGTCTTGTCAAATTTTGCGACAATTTAAATTGAGGGTAATTCAATAAAATAAAAAACCTGCGAGATAGAAAATATTGTGGAAAAAGAAGAAAATGCCTTTTTTAACCACAATGTTTTCTCAAGTATGAAATCACACGGACGTAAAAAGGGGGATTGTATCATAAAGGGTTAAACGTCGTAAATACAACATTCTAACGTGTTTTTTAAACTACATGTTTTTGGTAGTAAATTATGCATAATAACGCCGTTTGATATCTCAGTTAAATTGAGATTTCGGAGGATAGTGATCGAGATCTGTAAGCTCTACTAAGTAGCAAATGATTGACTTCGGTGTTCAGATTCAAATGTAAGCTGCGACCATAGTGTAGATGGTAGTGCATCGGCCTCTCAATCACGAGACCTGGGTTCGATCCCCAGTCGCGGCAAATATCCTTTCCGACGTTTGGCTCCCATCAATGGATAGATATTCGTAAACCTAAGTTGAACGAGCAGCTAGACGCTCGGAAAGGATGTAGTGGCCGTATACTGGTGTGAGAAATACCAGGAATACATGATTAGGTGCTCTAGTCTCAGCAATATGACTGAATTCTTGTTAAAGGTGGTTTAAACCCAATTTAATCAATCAATCAATCAATCATATTCAAAAGCCCCTTGTACTACACAGGCAGCTCCATTTTGCGCTACGGATTACATTTCATTATGCACGGGATTCGTGTTTTGCTAAATGTCTCAATTCAACTAGTGGTGTCAAAAGGGATCATGTAGGTACTTTGTCGGTCATTTTTAAATGAAACGGAAGAGCAGCGGCTCCACTAAATGAAATTCCGAAACGATAGTAGAGTATGGTAGAATGACAATTCAAGTCAGAACAATAGCAGAAACGTTAACCCTACGCAGTTCTATCAGTATCGATATTTTTACCTTTCTTGTGCGGTAAATTCGACTTTTTAGGCTATATCCCCCTTTGAATAAGGACAAGTCTAAAATTTGGTTAAAACATAATTCTGTCGGCATGCTGATTTTGAAATGCAAATATGGGTGAAATTTAATTTAGATGTTCATTCCTTTGATGTGAGGCAGGAATACAGGCTCTACTACTACCCTAGATACAGTTCACCTTTACGAGGTATACAACACAGGCACAATGACAACATGTGAAACCCGACACGACAAATTTTTAGGCCAGTCCTAATTGAAAGATTTGCTGACGAAAATTTCAGGATGGTTCTTTAAGAAAATCTTTGTCTATTAAGGAAGAAAGTATTGCGGACAAGCAATTTCTTCGTTGTCTACAATGTTTTCCCCAAAAAAATTTCTCGACAAAAAAGAACACGATTGTGTGGTAATGGGTTATAGCCTAAAAAGTCATACAGGATGTTATCTTTATGATATCGTCTGCTACCTCTTTGAATTAGGACAAGTCTAAAATTTTAGTTAAACACAGACGATATTATAAAGATGGTGTATTTCTAAAAGATACCAACCTGTATGATGAACTATTTGTGTGAAAACAACAAATTGCTTGCAGGAAGCAATTTCTTTCTTTTTTATTTTTGTACAATAATTTCTCGAGTATGATTTCACAGGGTAGTGAAAACGGGATTGTACGAGAAAGTATTAAAAAAAAGGCGGGGGGGGGTCCTACTGCCGCTTATATATGACCGCCTGCATTTGATTTTTCTATAGCCAAATGATAACGAGTTAACCCTGTCCCGTACAATTCCTGATTTTTTACCTTCATGAGATATTACTTGAAAAAAATGTGGAAAAAGGAGATATATCAAGTTACCGGCAATTTCTTCTTTTCCCACAATACTTTTTATCATGTAGGACCGTGAGTATTCTCTTTTTAATTTGTATTTAACTTTTATTGTCATCTGCTGCCCCTTTGGATTTGGACTAGTCTTATTTTTGAAAAATAGTAAAGGGTAAAATCATATACTAAACACCCTATTCCGGGGTCTCCTTATTTGCTACGCTTCATCGATGAAGTAGACCCCGGGGCGTATAGCAAATAAGAAGACCCAGGGGTATCAAAGGATGGAACGAAGTAAATAAGAAGACCCCGAGGTATCAAAGGATGGAGTGTAGCAAATAAGAAGACCCCGAGGTATCAAAGGATGGTGCGTGAAAATAAGAAGACCCCGAGGTATTCGAGGATGGGGCGTAGGTAATAAGGAGATCGCGAGGTATCCGAGGATGGAGCGTATAGCTAATAAGGAGACCCCGGGTATCAGAGGATGGCTTTCTCCCCACCTGCGGACACTACGTTGAAAGTAGCGAGAAGTCTGAATTGGGTCTAGTGCGAGTCATGATTGATCTAAAGAGTTTTATTGTATATCTTTATAAAGGGTTTCGGGAACAGCCCTTAAAAGGAAGAACTCTAGAATAAAAAGTAAAACTCATATTAGAGTGATAAGTCAGATTTAAAACCGCAAACTTCTCTTGTCGTGAATAAATGTACACAATTTGTCATGTTTTACCACAACGGACCTGAAAAGGCTAACGTAATTTATTAGAGAAAAAACCTATGGGCATTTGAAAGTCCAATTAATTTAAAAACACACAGATTCTATCAAGTTAAACTACTAGCTGCCAATCGAGTTAAACTTATGACAAAGTCATACAGATTTATTAAAAGCACCGTAGTAACCCTGCCGTGCATTCAGAATCAGAAAACACTCGCAAACAATCAGGACAGTACCCCGTTAGAAGCCGCGGAGTACCATTTCTTCAAACATTTACAGCGAGCGTTTCTTCATCATGGACGCAGGAACATACATGTTTACAAAGCTTTCGGGAATATAATCCTGCTTGTAATGAGAAATCGCGCACGAATCATATGCTAGCTATCATGAATAATTTAACTTAATTTCCGTCGATGCGATTCAATGCGAAGACGTAAATAAAAAAAACGGGTAACACGATGTAGGGTTAAAACGGGGGAAGTATAATAAATGAGCGTAATGTGTAGATAGAAATAAAATACAGAATGGTCGTATAGGTCATGTCTTTATTGGGGTTGTGTGATCATGCGTAAGCGGACATAGTGCCAAATTGGCAATGGCTGAAATGTCTATTTTTAGAACGGGGAAAACCATAATACACTGCATTTATTTATATGAACTCAATATTTACCGTTATCTTCACTCGGCCGGAATGTAATAATTAGCCTTTGTCTTCCCTTTTACATGTAAAATATTATATGTGATTTTCATCCTATAACCACACAATCCCACCTTTGTAGGAATAAATGGGGAAATAGTGAGGAAAAGGAAGCCTGCGGTTTCTTCATTTTCCTCATTATTTTCCACCCTAAGACTTTTTTTTGTCAATTTTGTCGTCTGAAACTTCTATGACTTTGGACCAGTGTCAATTTCTGTCGATAATAGGCTTACGTTTAAGCTGTAGTTACGACGTTTAGATCATCAACCGATCATTTTACTTGTTATATGTTAATGACAATATTTTTTTTTATCAAATAGCGCCGTGTGAAATCGAGGTGAAACTTTTTGTTGGAATCAAAGGGCGTGGCCAGCGAACCCCCAAGTACTAAAGGTAAGGAAAACCCCACAGACGGATAATTTCATGGCCTCTAAATATCTACTCGATCATACGCAAACGAAAAACAAAAAGGGAAACAGTTTCTAGTCTCATTGGGAGCAAGATAAACACAAATCGTGGCCGTTTTACAAATTGTTTCTAAAGACTAAATTATTCATCATGTTAATTGATCAAATTAAACTTTTTCCGTTTTTGTTCTTTTTTTAAATTCAACTGGTACAAATTGAAGAGGTTGCAGACGACAACGACATATGGATGAAGTTTGGAATAAAATCATACTCTGTGGTAGAAAATATTGTAGAAAAAAAGAGAAATTGTTTGATACAAGCAATTTCTCCTTTTCCATATTTTTTTCTCAAGTATAAAACCACAGCACCGTAAAACCCCGGGTTTGTATAAAAAGGGTTAACATACTTTATTTATTTATTATTAGCTTTAAAAAGATTGTGATTTATAGTTGCTCTCTATCATTTTTAATAACTTTATACCAATATGCTTTTCTTATGCAAGTCATTATAGTTTGGGGGAAATAGAATAATGTTAAGTTCGTTGACAGTTTTTTTTTTTTTTTTATCATTTTCCAACTAACAGACGGACGACCAATAATAAAACGATAAACCGGAATTTTATTGATACGAGAAATATCCAATATTACCCTGCACTTGTGAAAGATTGTAGTGTCAAGTTTTTTGGACATTTTGAATAATGACCAATGTTAAGAGGATTTCGTCTGTTTACCCGTAACTCCACACATGATCTTGAACGAATGCCCGAAAAAATATCCCCCCCAAGACTGATGTTAAGTGGCTTTAAAATATATACTTTTGATAGTTATGGCAACGTGTGTGCCCATATTTCTAGAGCGGATCCTTTAAGGGATATCCTTTGTGTTGGTCCCCAAATCTAGGTTCTTGATTCAGGTCAAGGTCATTTTCAAGGTCACATTCAAAACTTGCGTCATAATCTTTTTGGTCGGTGACTGATGTAGCCTTCATACTTCGAAATGATTGCAGATTGTATTTTTGCTTTTATCATCTATATTCATTTCAAGATCAAGGTCGTCTACAAAAGCCATCGCTAGTTTAAAAAGCCATATTTTTACAAAATAGAATCCGTAAAGCGGCTCTTGAACAGATTTTAATGCAAATTTGGTATCGGAAAATTGTTTTCTTTTCCAATAGTTAATGCCGAAAGCCACTAAATTGCTAGGGGAAGCTATTGACGTAAATGACAAGTCATGGAAGCCACAAAAAAGGCAGTTCATCGACGCAATCGAAAGATAATGAAGAATCCAGCTATTGAATGTACTTCACAGACAATTCAAAGTCGATTTTATTTACAAACAAGAGGACCATGATGGTCCTAAATCGCTCACCGGAGGCATCTGCAAATTACAGTACTTTTTGTATAAAATATCCACAACTTGAGCCAAATGAATAAAACAAATATAAGATTTGGACCTAGTACAAAACTATCCAGTAATGCTTTGCAATAAAAATTAATGCCTTTGGCTTTATAGTTTAATTCATTACCAAACTATCCGACATTTTGACGCCCTCAGGGAAAATAGGTTTAAAAAAGCATTGTGAGAAAGGGTGAACTTAGGAGTTACAAGCAATTTCTCCATTTGTCACAATGTTTTCTACGCTGAAATTCTTTGGATTTAGATTTCATTCAAACTTTAATTACCGTCTGCAACTTCTTTTAATTTGGACCCGTGTTAACAGAAGATGAATTTGATATTTCTCTAATTGATGCAAACTTGGGGACTCTAGGGCGGGGCCATTTTGACCAAATGAGTATAAATATAGCAACCTTGGTAGATAACAATCTGAATGTACTATAAACCAAATATGAATGCAATACAACTTTTACATTGGGAATGGAAGATATTTGAATATGCTCTTATTGAGCGTATTTCATAACTCTTGCTGCCTTTGGAAGGGCCATTTTTGTCCAAAGGATATAAACAAGGTAGATAACAATAACGTTATGCTATCTTTTTAATATAATTCCTCTAGGCCCTATATGTAAGAAGTAGAATTCTTTCAAATTAAGCGATTACGCAATTTTCGACCGCTGGAGCAGAAAGGTTTTTGATCCTAAGGGCATATTTTCCAAAAAAGTACAAAATTATTTAGTAGTGCTACATGCCATTTATGAATGTCCTTCACCTTATATTTCAGAAGGAGAAGACTTTTGAAGTTGCTCTAATTGGGCATTTCCCCAAATTTTGTACTTCTGAAACAGGGCCATGATTATCCCTTGACTAAGATTTTGGCTAACATGGTAAAGAACCATCTGGTTATGCTATATACCAAATATAATTGCCTTTTATTTGGTAGATTGGGAGGAGAAGACTGTTGAACAAGATCTAATTGAGTATATTTTACGAACTTTGGACACCCAGGGCACTATTTTTTTTTAACCTGCAGGCATAATTTAATCAAGTTGATAGATAACAGCCAGGCTATGCTACATTCCAAATACAAATGCCCTCGGCCTTTAAGTGAAGATTTTTTCAACTTACTCAAACTTTGCGTTTTCCCCTATTTTGGGCCCCTAGTGGCCGTTTTTTGGCCATAGGAGAACATTTTTAAGTGATATAGAACAAAACCACCTAGTAATGCTACAAACAAAATATGACTATCCTAGACCTTATAGTGTACGAGGAGATGTCTTTTGAACTTTTTATAATTAAGCATTTTTCAAAACTTCGGACCTCAGGGGCGGGGCCATTATTACCTCGGAGCTTAGATTTTTAGCTCACCTGAGCACAACGTGCTGAAGTTAAGGTATTGTGATCGGTAATTGTCCGGCGTCCGTCTGTCCTTAAACAATTATTAAAAAATCTTCTCCTAAACAATAAGGCCTAAGGCTTTGATACTTAGTACTTATCTTCACCTATTGACCCTCTACAAAGTACTTCAAAGAATTAATGTATTCTGAAAATTAGCCCTTTTCTGTGCGAACACTGATATTACAAAGGAAATCTTTGAAAAACTTCTCCTCCTATACCATAAGGCCCAGAGCTTTGATATTTGGTACACATCATCAGCTATTGACCCTCTACCAAAAAAACTTCAAAGAATTATCAAACTCTGAAAATTAGCCCTTTTCTGTGCGATTACAAAGGCCCGGAATAAATAAGGGAATCTTTGAAAATCTTCTTCTCCAAAACGGTAAGGCCTAGAGATTTAATATTTGGTAATTTTCGTCAGCTATCAGGCCTCTACCAACATAGTTCAAAGAATAACGGTATTCTTAAAATTAGCCCTTTTCTGTGCGATCCCTGTTTTTAAAAAGGAATAAAGAAGAAAATCTTTGCAAATTTTCTTCTCCGAAACGATTAGGCATAGAGCTTTGATATTTGGTAGGTATCATCAGCTATCGGGACTCTAATGAAATTCTTCAAAGAAGTACAGTATTCTAAAATAAGCCCTTTTCTGTGCGATCCCTGATTTTATAAAGGAATAAAGTAGGAAATCTTTTAAAGTCTTCTTCTTCCAAACGATAAGGCCTAGAGCTTTGATATTTGGTATGTATCATCAGCTATTGATCCTCTACCAAAGTACTTAGAAGAATTATTTTATTCTTAAAATTAGCCCTTTTTTTGTGCGATCCCCGATTTTACAAAGGAATAAAGAAGGAAATCTTTGAAAATCTTTTCCAAAGCGATTAGGCCTAAAGCTTGATATTTGGTATATATCATCAGCTATTGACCCTCTACCAAAATACTTAATTACCGTATTCAGGAAATAAGCGGTATATGGTGTGATCATCAATATACCTAGGATTAAAAGAGAAAATCCTCAAACATCTTCTCCAAAATAAAAAGACACAGGGCTTTGTTATTCTGTATATATCATAAAGCCGTGAACCATCATACTCAGGGGAGCGATACAGGACCATCATGGTCCTCTTGTTGAAAATTTTGTAGAGAACTATGTGATTAAGCTACAGATTTAATACAAATGCCTTTGGCCTTGCAGTTTCTGAGAAAAAAATCAACGATTTACTAAAATTTCCCATTTTTAAAGCCGTGGCAACCAGAATTTTTCACGGAATGCAAGTCTTTCATCTTTTGTAGAACTTCAACCGAGGAATATCCCTGCAAAGTTTCAGCTTGATTGGCCCTCTAGTTTTTGAGGAGAATATTTTTAAAGAAATTGTGGATGGACGGACAGACGGACAACGACCTATCAGAATAGCTCACCACTTTGTGCTCAGGTTAGCTTAAAATGCATTCAGTAGGTTAGAAAACAAGAGCTGTAAGAGGACAACAACGCTCGACTATTCTGAGTGCTGGATAGTAACAGCAATTCAATTTCGATATTAGGTATAATACCTAAGTAGTAATAGAGCTAAAAAAATCTTTCAAATAAATCTCATGTCAAACAAGAATTTCTATGTCCAAAAGGATTAAAATTCCGATCAAATGAATGTCTTAGTAATGAATCTTTGCCTAGAAGATGATATGATAGTCACAAAGAATTGTGCAAAGTTTCAAAGCAAAAGCACTGGTAGAAAGAGAGTAATTAAAGATATATAAGTTACATGTAAGGTTAAATCAAGAAATTTTAAGTCTGAAAAGGGTTAAAATTCCACTGAAATGAATGTCAGAGTAATGAATTGTATCTAGAGGCAGGTTTATTGTCAAAAAAATGTGCAAAGTTTTAAAGGAATAGCATTTGTAGAAAGTGAGTTATTAAAGATATATGACAGCTGCAAACAAGGATAACCAAGAATTTACTAAGTCGGAAAAGGGTTAAAACCCGACTATAATAAATGTAACTGTAATGAATCTTTGCCTAGAAGATGTTATGATGGTCAAACAAGAGGATCAGTGGCCCAGGCGCTCACCTGAGATAAGGCTCTTTTCTTCAAGGCCTAATACAAACTGGGTCGGGAGAAGACCTCGTTTAACATTTAACTAAAATCAACACATGTTACCATGCCAACCAATGCTTTCAACAGATTTCAAATATTTTAGTAAAAGGGGACAAACTAAAAGATTTCTTACCAATTTGGTTTAAATTGGCAAAATAGTTTTGAAAGGGTTGCCTTCTTTTTTTCTATTTTAGCCAAATCACCCTGTGGCTCTAAAATTTTGTCAATTTTAAAAGAGGTCAATGCACTGATGCTTCAATGCAAAATATCAAGACTCAAGGCCCTCTTTGTTAGGAGGAGATGTTTTTTTTTTTTTTTTTTTTTTTTTTTTTAATTTTACTCTTATTGTCATAGCAACCAGTTTTCAACTTATTAAAATTCTTTGGTTGAAATTGTCCCAGTTGTTTGGGATGAGATGTCATTTTAAAATTCCTTCTTTATTTCTATATAAGCCCCCGAGGTTGATGATTTTAGCAATTCTGAAAGTGGCCAATGCAAAATATCAAGACTCTAGGCTCTCTTGGTCAGGAGGATATAATTCTTGTAATTTGTATTTAATTTTCAGTTTTGATTTCAATTCTTTTAGCAATTTTTTTTAAAGGGCACCACTCAAGGGGACATTTCTGCCAAATTTGGTTGAAATCTCTCCAGTTGTTTGGGAGGCAATGTTGTTTTAAAAATCCTTCTTTATTTCCATATTAGCCCCCCCCCCGAGACTCCGCCCCTAGGGATCCGAGGATCATAATTTAAGCAATTCTGAAAGAGGTCATTTTACTGATGCTTCATGCAAAATATCAAGGCTCTACGTCTTCTGGGTCAGGAGGAGAAGATTTATAGATTATTTTGAAATTTTGCTTTTGTTGCCATGGCAACCAGAGATTTTTAACGGATTTTAGTTCTTTTAGCGTTTTTCAAAGTGGACCATCTAAGGAACATTTCTGCCAAATTAGGTTAGAATTGGCCTAGTGCTTTTGGGGGAGATGTCTTTTAAAGAAATTGTTCTTTATTTCTATATAAACCCCATCCCCCTGGGGCTCCGCCCCTTGGGACCCAAGGATCATGATTTTTATCTATTTTGAAAAAGGTCAATATACTGATGCTTCATGCAAAATATCAAGGCTCTATGCCATCTGGGTCAGGAGGAGAAGAATTTTAAAGATTATTTTAAAATTTCTATATTGTTGCCATGGCAACCAAATTTTTTAACGGATTTCAATTGAAGGGGACCACTTATGGAACATTTCTGCCAAATTTGGTTAAAATTGGCCCAGTAGTTTTGGAGAACATGTCATTTAAAGAAATTGTTGACGGACAACACATGATGGACGATGGACGAAGGCCGGACAAAATATGATAACAATAGCTAACTCTAGCACTTTATGCTCAGGTGAGCTAAAAAGCATGTGAAAGTATCAAAGCAATGGCGAAGAAAGAGAGTTAATAAAGATTACTGACAGTTGAACGCAATGTTTAGCCAAGAATTTTTAAGGCTGAAAATGGTTAAAATACCACTAAAATGAATGTAGGAATATTGAATCTGTGTCTATGTGCTGATATTATTGTCACAAAAGCATGTGTTAAGTTTCAGAGCAATAGCATCAGTAGTAACAGAGATTATGACACTTGCACATAAAGTTTAACCAAACTTAGCCGACACCGTCACCCGGATGACTGGAATAGCCCCCTATTCTTCCAATAGTTGAGCTAAAAATGTGAAAAAAGAAGAAATTGCTTGTTACAAGCAATTTCTTCTTTTTCAGCAATGTTATCTCAAGTATAAAGACATAGGGTCATATAAACCAGGAATCGAACAGGAAAGGGTTAAACCACTTTTGAAAGAGCTTCAACCAAGGAGGTTCCAATATTTAAGGCAGGATTTATACTTACAGTTTAGAAGTAAAAGTATTTAATGCATTACCTCTCATTAATGACTTTTGATGTCCCTGTCAAAAATATCAAAGACTAGAGGCGCTTGAGTGCCTGATTCGCTCCACCGGCCTGAATTTACTTATCATTCCTGAGAAATTTGGTGAAATTTTGTTGAAAACTTATAATCATTTGTAATCTGATAAGATTGAGAAGCTTTTCACTGTTTATCATATATGGAAATTATCAAAATCAATTAACCCATTCCAACACAGCAAAATTTTAGACTGGTCCAAATTGAAAGAAGCTGCAGACGACAATTTCAAGTTGATGGAATTTTGAATTTTTTTGTCATTTTGGATAGAAAACATAGTGGATAATGAAGAAATTGCTTGATACAAGCAATTTCTTCATTTTCCACAATGTTTTACAAAGCTTTTTTCCTGAGGGGCGTAAAAAGGAGGGATTTAGTTGGAATGGGTTAAAGCAATGTTTACTGCTAATAATCTCTTTTTTAGCAATCAAACAAGGGTTCACCAAAGTATCATTCCAGTGAAATTTTGTTGTATTCCATTGAATAGTTTCTGAGAAGATTTTCATAGCTTTCACCATATATGGAAGTAAGCCAGGCCCATTAAAGCTGTGACTTTCATCTGATCAAATTCTTTGAAGAAATCTGATAAAGGGTCATTCAAGGATCATTCTTGTAAAATTCGGTTGAAATCCATCCATTTCTTTCTGAGAAGATGATTTTAAAGGTTTCACAATATATAGAAACAAGAGGGCCAGAATGGCCCTAAAATCGCTCACCTGACTAATGTAAGATGATTCAAAATTTTGCCAACACTTTTGAAAAGGGTCACCCAAGGAATATTAATTTAAGTTTAGTTGAAATTGGCCCAATGGTTACTGAGGAGATGTTTAAAAATTTCAAAGTAAAAAAACTGCCTCGCCCTGCCACGCCAATATTTGGGCGTAAATCAAAATTCTGCAAACATCTTTTGAATAGGGTCACCAAAGGAACATTCATGCCAAGTTTGGTTGAAATTGGCCAAATGGTTCCTGAGGAGAAGATGTTTAAAGATTTCTAAATAAAAAAATGCCCCAACCTGCCACGCCCATACTTGGACATCAATCAAATTTCACAAACAACTTTTGAAAAAGGTTCACCCAAGGAACATTCATGCCAAGTTTTGTTGAAATTGGCGCAATGCTTACTTAGGAGAAGATATTTAAAGATTTCTAAATAAAAAACGGCCATGCCCATGTTTGGGCGTCAATCAAATTTCCTAAACACGATTTGAAAAGGGTCACCCAAGGAACATTCATGCCAAGTTTGGTTGAAATTGGCCCAATGGTTACTGAGGAGAAGATGTTTAAAGATTTCAAAGTCAAAAACTGCCCCACCCTTCCAAGGCCTTATTTGGGCATCAATCAAAATTCCACGAACAACTTTTTGAAAGGGTCACCCAAGGAACATTCATACCAAATTTGGTTGAAATTGGCCCAATAGTTACTGAGGAGAAGATGTTTAAAGATTTCAAAGTCAAAAACTGCCACGCCCATATTTGGGTGTGAAACCAAATTCTGCGTACAACTTTTGAAAAGGGTCACCCATGAAACATTCATGCCAAGTTTGGTTGAAATTGATCCAATGCTTACTGAGGAGAAGATGTTTAAAGATTTCAAAGTCAAAAAAGTGCCCGACCCTGCCAAGCCCATATTTGGGCATAAATCAAAATTCCAGGAACAACTTTTGAAAAGGGTCATCAAAGGAACATTCATGCAAAGTTTGGTTGAAATTGACCAAATTGTTACTGAGGAGAAGATGTTTAAAGATTTCAAAGTCAAAAACTGCCACGCCCATATTTGGGCTTGAAACGAAATTCTGCGAACCATTCTTGAAAAGGGTCACCAAAGGAACATTCCTACCAAGTTTGGTTGAAATTGGCCAAATGGCTCCTGAGGAGAAGATGTTTAAAGATTTCAAAGTCAAAAACTGCCACGCCCTGCAACGCCCATATAAGCGGGTCAATCAAAATTCTGCGAAGAACTTTTGAAAAGGGTCACCCAAGGAACATTCATGCCAAGTTTGGTTGAAATTGGCCCAATGGTTCCTGAGGAGAAGATGTTTAAAGATTTCAAAGTCAAAAACTGCCGCGCCCTGCCACGCCCATATTTGGGCATGAATCAAAATTCCACATACAACTTTTGGAAAGGGTCACCCAAGGAACATTCATGCCAAGTTTGGTTGAAATTGGCCCAATGGTTACTGAGGAGAAGATGTTTAAAGATTTCAAAGTCAAAAACTGCCACGCCCTGCCACGCCCATATTTGGGCATAAATCAAAATTCTGCGAAGAACTTTTGTAAAGGGTCACCCGAGGAACATTCATGCCAAGTTTGGATGAAATTGGCCAAATGGTTACTGAGGAGAAGATGTTTAAAGATTTCAAAGTCAAAAACTGCCACGCCCATATTTGGGCTTGAAACGAAATTCTGCGAACCATTTTTGAAAAGGGTCACCAAAGGAACATTCCTACCAAGTTTGGTTGAAATTGGCCAAATGGCTCCTGAGGAGAAGATGTTTAAAGATTTCAAAGTCAAAAACTGCCACGCCCTGCAACGCCCATATTAGCGGGTCAATCAAAATTCTGCGAAGAACTTTTGAAAAGGGTCACCCAAGGAACATTCATGCCAAGTTTGGTTGAATTCTGCCCAGTGGTTACTGAGGAGAAGATGTTTAAAGAATTGTTGACGACTTCCGACGCACGACGGACAAAAGGTGATACCAAAAGCTCACCTTGAGCACGTTGTGCTCATGTGAGCTAAAAAGCCACACCCATTTAAGGTGTGTTTTTCATCTAATCAAAATTCTTTGAAGGAATCTAATAAAGGGTCACCCATTGATCATTCTTATAAAATTTGATTGAAATTCATCCATCAGTTTCTGAGAAGATTTTAAAGGTTTCACCATATATGGAAATTAACCATGCCAATTTAGGCCATGTTTTTCATCCGATCAAAATTCTTTGAAGGAATCTGATAAAAGGTCACCCAATGATCATTCCTGTAAAATTTGGTTGAAATCCATCCATTGGTTTCTGAGAAGAAGATTTTTAAAGATTTCACCATATAATGGAATAAGCAGTGCCCATTTAAGCTGTATTTTCCATCTGATCTTAATTCTTTGAAGGAATCTGATAAAGGATCACCCAAGGATCATTCCTGTAAAATTTGGTTGAAAACAATCCATTGGTTTCTGAGCAGAAGATTTTTATAGGTTTCACCATATATGGATATTAGCAACGCACATTAAAGCTGTGGTTTTTGTCTGATCAAAATTCTTTGAAGGAATTTGATAAAGGGTCACCCAAGGATCATTTCTGTACTTTCTGAGGCGAAGATTCTTTAAGAAAAAGTTTACTGACAGATGCACGTACACATGACGGACGGACGCACAACAGACACAACGCCATGACAATAGCTTTCTGGCTTTCAGTCAGTGGAGCTAAAAACATTGTAAGAAAGGGTGAAATTGCTTGAATCAAGCCTTTTCTTCTTTCCCCACGAAGCTTTTACCATATTTATTGCTTAATTTTTAAATTAGATATACTTTGAATATGCTGTCTGTGTCTGCTTTCAAATTGGACGAGTTAGATTTTTGGTTGTATGGTAATTGGTTAAAGATATTGTTGACCAACTGACACAACAGACAATGGCCGATCATAATAGCTAATTTTGTGCACTATGTTTAGTTGCAAGGCCAAATTGTTATATGTTAACAAAAACCCTGATAAACAATAACATTTATTGAGGCTTTAATGTCAAATTAAATAAATCAATCAAGTAATTCATACAAACAGAATATTTAGCAAAGTGTAATGAAAACAATGTGAAATAAATAATTTCAGGAACACACTGAAAACAAACCATTATATCACATATATAGCTTCAAACAAAATACTTCAAAATGTATTTTTTCTTATACAAATTGGCATTATTTTCTTAAATGTCTTTTCAATAAGTATATTTGTTGATATTTCATATAATGGACACTGTGTATGCACTTTCAATTTCAAATTTCAAACGTATTTGTGACTGGTCATGCCAAGGGAGACTATTTTGGAACAAGATCATGGCATGCAAATGCCAACTCTTGGTTGTTCAATTGCTTGAAAGTGGGTAAAATTTTCTAAGTCGAAAAAGGGGCATAGTTCATTTATAAATGAATAAAGAGTTATACCCGTGTTGGTATAGGTAGATCTTTTGACAGTTAACATTTATTCTAAGTTTCAAGTAAATGTGTTCAGAAATACCAGAGATATTACAAAATGCAACAGTTTTTGCACGATAACAATACAGACTATGACAGACACAGACAACAACCTTGCATGACACCGAGGGTTTTCTCCGGCCAAGCTAAAATACCTTACAATTACTAGCCAGGGGTTAAGATTTTTGAATTAGACAGACTTTCTGAATCTTGAAACAAAGCTTTGCAGAGCTGCACATATGCCTGAAAGGGCTTGACAATTGATTATAATATTTAACCGTAAAACTGTATGATAAATATGACCTTGAATACTGACCTTGACAGATAAGATTGAACTTGACATCAACAAAATGGCAGTACCCCAGATAACTCTGATTGAAAGTGTTAAAAGTTTTAACTTCGTGAGACTGCACAAATTGTGCAGGCTGAGCAAAGTTGGAACTTTCACTTTTGAAATATCTTTTGTATCGAGAATGATTATCCTAGATTATTAACAGCACTGTGGGTCACATTGACAAAAAAAAACGATAATATTAAGAAATTTCCTAAACAAAGGGAGACAATCCATTAGTAACTGGAAAGACAAAATGTTAAAAATTTCAAGCACAAGTACACATTATGGGGAATCAATGTAGTAAATTTAAATCATTTTCAATCAACACTAGCCATAAGTTAAAATCATTTAAAAAATTGCTTACAGTAGAAATTAAGCAAATTTTTCAATTCAAGGGCAGATAATTGATGGAGAACTTTAGTTGTCTTAATGATAAAGGTTTAATACACCACTAGAGACTATGCAGATTCGTTATCCAAATCTACAACCTATTTTTATTGAAACTATAGGAGGAGTTGGGCACACAAGAAATGTGGCGATTTATTTCAATTCATGGGCAGACAATTTAAGAAGGACTGGAGTGATTCAAATTTCAGAGGTCAACTAGACATCATAGACATACATTGTGGCAAGTTTCAGTTTGTTCCCATTGATACTGTAGGAGGAGTTGCGTGAAATTACAAACAATTCTACCATTTGGCAATTCTTTTACTCAGAAAATGGTGTACAATTATAAAGAATTAACCCATTATTAAACAACCCAATCTAGACAGGTCCACAATAAATAGGCTGTGAAAAAAAATCAAAGTACATCTATATTGAAATAAGTGTCAAATAGGTTAGAAAAAATAGGGAAATTGGAGAATTTACTTGTAACAACATTTTTTTTTTACACAATGATTTGCATAGTCATATGTCTTTGGTACAGCAAAAAGTGGGATTGTGTTGGAATGGGTTGAGATAAGACTTACAGATCTTTGAAGGCTGAGCTTTTTCCATGCCACAAACAAAAGTAGAAATATTCCTGGATTAGCAGCAGGTGGTAGATCAACCCATTCCAAAATGTCAAAATTATAAACTGGTCCAAACTCAAAGAAGTTGTAGTCAACAATTTCAAATTAGTGAAATTCAATCTATTGAAAACAATAGGCCAATAGGGACTTATCTGTCACCCAAGTCCAAACAGCACAAAAACAGATAAAAGTCCACCAGATTATGCTACATACTAAATATCAAAGCTCTAAGCCTTTTAGTTTGGGAGAAGAAGATTTTCAAAAGTTTCACTAAACAAGCCTATGTTAAAATTGGGACATCTTAGAACTGGCTAATTCTGACCCTGGGGCCATGATAATTCATACAATCTTGATGGAGGTCTACCAGATGATGATACATACCAAATATTAAAGCTCTAGGTCCTCCTGTTTGGGAGAAGAAGAGTTTTAAATTTTCATTATATAAGCCCCATGTAAAATTCCTGATGTCCAGGAATGGGCTAATTATGATCCTGAGGCCATAATTCATACAATATTGATAAAGATCAACCACAAAGCTCTAGGCCTACCTGTTTGAGAGAAGAAGATTTTTAAAGTTTTCACTATATAGGCCTATGGTAAACTTGTGACATCCAAGAATGGGCTAATTTTAATCCTGGGGCAATAATTTGTATCATCTTGATAGAGGTCCACCAGATGATGCAGTATACCAAATATCAAAGTTCTAGGCTCTCCTGTTTGGGAGAAGAAGATTTTTAAAAATTTCACTATATACGCCCTTTGTAAAGCTTGTGAAGTCCGGGAATGGGGCCATAATTTCTACAATCTTGATAGAAATTCACCAGATGACACTACATACCAAATACCCACCTTTGTCAACCCCTAGCATGGCCATTTCCAGACAGATTTTTTTTCTTGTACAAACTTGATAGTCCTTGCCCTAAAGATTCTAATTACCAATGTGAATCTAATCTGACAGCCGGTTCATGACAAGAAGATTTTTACCCTTTTTGGGCCCCAAGGGGAGATAACTCCATGAAGTGTACAAATCTGAAGCGCATTCGCATAAGGATTCTTTCTGCCAAGATTGGTTGAAATCCATCCAAGGGTTCTTAAGAAATGGTAGAAAAATGTAAAAAGTTAACACATAATGCACTACAACAGACAAAACATGATCAAAATAGGTCACCATGATCTAGGGTTAGGTGACCTAAAAATGTGGTAAATGAAGAAATTGTTTGTGACAAGCAATTTCCTTATTTCCAAAAATATTTTCCAATTTTTTTTTCAAGGAGGTTTTAAAAAGGCAGGATAATGTAGGAATTAGATAAATGATATTATCACACATAGTCTTGCTCAATGTTTAAGGCATTTATAGGTTTAATTGAATTAACACAGTTGTCAATCAAATAACCAGTTGACCAATGAAATCATTCATTTAGACAAGAAATGAGTTTTGTACTCCAACAATGGCCGCCATTTTTGTTTACCTTTTTTTTGTTTGTTTGGTAACTTAAATGTTGTAACTACAGCTTATTCAAGCTGTAGTTATGACATTTAGGTTGTCAATCAGCTATTTTACCTTTTTGTTACATGCTACTGGTCATAAATTTTGCAAAATAACACCATTAAAATCAAAAGCAGGACTTCCTGACAGAGTCAACGGACGGGGCCAAAGTAGCAAGATGGTGGGGCCAGCACTAGGCCAATTGGAGTCAATCCATTCATACTTCTGTAGTAATGTGTCTATGTAACTTGTACTATAAATTGTGCCACTTTAGCATGCCTGTCGGGTTGTTAAAACAGTAATTGTAGGGAAATGGTCAACAAAAAAGGTTCAATTTTCTAACAGCTGAAGTATTTCGGTCTGATCAAAGTCTCTGGCAAGATCTAGAGGTGTCACTCCATTCATCTGCACTGTGGTGTCTGCCCCAGCTTGTATTAATAACTGTACTACTTCTCTGTGACCTGGATGTTAAACAAAGATACAGAAAAATGGACTTAACTCATTCCCAAACAATGCTTTTTGATGCTCCCTAGCAAAATAATCTTAGAAAACTTTGTTGGAAAGGGAGAAATTGATTGTAACAAGCAATTTCCCTTTTTTTATCTTATCTGGAACTTTTTTCCAATTCTTTAAAAAAGCCATCTGCTTTTCTTTTCAATTTGGATCAGTCTAAAAATTTCTGTCTAGTAACGATTTAATATTTAGGCTTCCCTGTTCATGTCAACTTGAAATTGTTGTCTGTAACTTCTTTTTCCACAAGACTAACATTTTTGTATCACTAAAGCATCATAGTATTTCATTTATTCTATACCTTCCAATTATAACTAAAAAACTTTAAAAATGCTAACAAAAAAAAAATGTCATTATCTAATCCCATACAGTCCTGCCCTTTTACACTCTTTATGAAAATAGTTAAGGAAAATATTGTGGAAAATGAAAAAATTGCTTGCTACAAGCAATTTCTTCATTTTCCACTTTTTTCCCCCTAGAATTTCAGAGATACTTGAAATTATGTCAACTTGAAATGGTTGCCTGTAACTTCTTTTTCCACAATCATAATAAGGTTTACTCAGTGTGACACTAATTTACTAAGAAAATAACTTTGTCTAATGCAACCTGTTTCAGTATTATATGTCCAATACCCATTTTTCTCTCTCAAAAGTGATGCAATTTTGTCTGTGGGCAATAAATGTTTTCACATGTTGAATGAAAACATGGCATTTTCTTGGGTAATGGATAACATTTACACAACATTTCAAGGTCCTATGTTAAATGGTTTTCAATCAAATGTCAATTGTGACCTTGACCTTTACAAACATGACCCAAAACAATATACATGTAGCACATTGATGGATCAATATTGGTAATAATTCATTGAAATTTCTTTGTTGAAGGTCAATCACTCTTAGGGTTGGAAAGAAAAAATCTACAACCAGACAGATTGACAGACAGACATGATGAAATTAATGTACCCCCTTTACTTTTTCGGTGTGTGTGGTGGGGGAGGGCTATAGAAAAATACATGTATGTAATTCCTTTTTGGAGTTTCAGACAGGAAAGCATAATAGGAAATGAAATTCCTTGCTACAAGCAGTGTTTTTTCAGTAACATTTTTATAAGCTTTTATATATGGGGTGTAAAAAAATATAAATCTTGAGAATGGGTTAAGCTATTCCAATACGGTTCTGCTTTTGAAGGAGTACAGCTATGACAAGCTTTGTGAGAAAAGAAGAAATTGCTTGAAATTCTTCTTTTCTCACAAAGTTTTCAGCCTCAAATGGCCTTTATTTTTTAATTTAAACCAACACTGATTAGTCATCTGCAACCTCTTTCAATTTGGACCAGTCTTCAACCTTGTTTTATGGGTAAAATAAAGTCTAGAATAGGAGCCTTTCTGACTTACTTTTTCTATTCTAGATACAGGTATCATAAACATGTATCAGAGAAAATTATGTTACAAATTCTTATTTTCACATGAACAACTGCTCTTTACCTTAACAAGAGGGCCGTTGGCCCTGGGGTACTCACCTGAGATAAAGGATCTTTTTCTTTCAACAGTCTGATTTAATATTAAGGTGATCATTATGATACAAGTGGGCCATACTTTTTACTTATATAGGCTCTGTACCTGGGAATCCAAATGTCTTAATGACAAATTCAAAGGCTTTAGGACTAATGGGAAAGGAGGAGAATACCTTTCCCTTCCTCTGGATCCATGTGTTATAAGTTTAGAAATTTGACAGAAGTCAACAAATTTATTTTTCATGCTAAATATCAAGGCTGAAGGTCATCTGGGTCAGGGCTGAAAAAAGATTTTTAAAGATATAATTTTCATTGCCATGACAACCAGAGTTCTTCCACTATCATTTTAGCTGTTATGAAGAGGACCATCCATGGAAAGTTTCTGCCAAATTTTGTTCAAATTGGCCCAATGGTTAGGGAGGAGATGTCGTTTTAAAATTTCTCTTTATTTCTACATAAAGCCCACCCCACTGGGACTCCGCCCCTTAGTAACCTTAGGGTAGTGATTTTAGCAATTTTGAAAGAAGTCAATGTACTGATATTTCATGCAAAATATCAAGGCTCTACACCTGCTAGGTCAGGAGGAAAAGATTTTTAAAGATTATTTCAAAATTTCACTTTCGTTGCCATGACAACCAGAGTTTTTGTCGGTCACAAGTTCAAAAATGTTCTTTAGGTGGTCCCCTTTAAAATTAGCCAAAAGAATTTAAATCCATCGAAAACCTTGTAGTCAACCCATTATCAAACTGGTCTGAGAAACAAGACAGATAATTTTTCTAACCAAACATTAAGAAATTTCAGCATAAAATAAGTTACCGGTAATTCTCACATTTGGCTTTGTGACCTAAATAACCTTACCTGACCAAGACCAACTTGAGACATTATGAAGACATACATTTTAACCAAAGATCAAGATATTTCAGCCTAAAAAATTTACCTTAACCCATTCCAACACAACAAATTTTTAGACTGGTCCAAATTGAAAGAAGCTGCAGACGACAATTTCAAATTTATGGAATCTTGAATTTTTCCGTCTTTTTGGATAGAAAACATAGTGGATAATGAAGAAATTGCTTGATACAAGCAATTTCTTCATTTTCCACAATGTTTTCCAATGCTTTTTTCTCGAGGGGCGTAAAAGGAGGGATTGAGTTGGAATGGGTTAAGAACCAAAATAAGGTAATTCTCATTTTGACTAGGTGACCTACATTTTTATTTTAGTTGATCCAACATCCAATTTAATTGAGATATTAGGAATACTAACATTCTGACCAAACATCAAGTCATTCCAGGCAAAGATGTTTCCTCTAGGATGGCATAGTGCACATAAGATATTTTTTTAGATTTAACATAGTTACTAATTTTTTGACCCCCCATGACAGGATTTACAACTTTCTGAGTTATCTAACATTCTGACTAAGTTTGAAGACATTTTAGATAAAATACGTGGCTTCTAGAAAGCACATGTATTCAAGAGCCGAAGGACGAGACACATCTAGACCATAAACGCTCATGTTCAGCAAGATGTGCTCAGGTGAGCTGAAATAGGTGAGATCAATGGAAGAATATGTTGATCTGATATAGGATTAAATGAATGACATACCATGCATCACAGCTAGATGTAAGGGGGTTGCATTCTCACATTGTGGGTTTGTACAATTGACGTTGATTTCGGAACTTTTCAGCAGTTGTTGTACCACTTGAGCGTTGCCAGAGTTCACAGCAGCATGAAGAGCTGTGTTACCTGTATCTGATGGGTGGTTTATGTTTATTGTAGCTTTAGACTGAAATAAAGGAAAACTATGTGTGACTCATTTTGCTTTGATCCACTCATAAGTTATCTCCCTTGGGCAAATCTGCATGCTTGCAGTGTATATTTTCTTTAAAAACCCGAGAGGAAAATCTGGGAAAAGTGAAAAACTGACCAAGGTCAGAAGGAGTAATTTGCAAATACTGAACAAGGTAAAAGGTTGATCTATAGGATTGGCAGATTTTGTGAAGGTACATCAATTAACCCATTTCTACACAATCCTGCTTCTTTATGCTTCTCAAAAAAAAAAAAACATTTTGAAAAACACTGCAGAAAATGAATATATTGCTTGTTTCAAGCAATTTCTTTATTATCCTGAATGATTTCTATACCCCACAAGACAAAGAGCTCTAAAATTTCATCTACTTAAGACTGTCTTCAGCAACATCTTCCAATTTGGAATAGTGCAATATTTTGTTCTGTGGGAATAGGTTAAATGATCACTTGTCCTTTATTTCAAAGTAATTTTCAAACAACTCTGATCTGTGCTTGACTATTACCCTTCTTCAAGTATTTATTTTTGCAGAATTTGCAGATGGTTCCTTTATGTTTGACAGATCACATTTATTTTGTTAATCTTTATGTTTCTACTTACTTTCATTACATTATTTAAGAGATGAAGAATATATTTTTTGTTTTCATGGAGGTATGAACAAAAAAACTAATCACACTGTATGAATATGCAAAGCTTTTTGATGAAGTTTTTCGTTTCATACCTCCATGAAACAAAAATATTCTCTTCATTTTAAATAATTTAGAAAGCGTCAAGGGAAAATGCAAGTACTCTACAAATTTTGATACCTTTTTGTATGGGACTATTTTGTGCAGAAGCATACAAAATCGCTACATGCTCAAAATTTTGTTCATGGTGTTATGAATAATTTTTATGACCAATCATAACGCCCCTTTTTGATAAACAAAACTGAAAATTAAACTATAACTAATATGAAAAAAACTTACAGGATTAAGTTAATCACATTGTATGAAAACGTGAAGTGGGTTCATACATTAGCATGATTAAGTTTGTAAGTCCATACCTCAATGGAAACAAAAGCACGTTCTCTTCATTTTCTATAGTTAGATGCCACAACTTAACCAATTCCCACAACAGGACGCCTTAGAATGCCCTTCAAGAAAAACAATTGGGAAAAAATTGTGGAAAATGAAGAAATTGCTTCTGACAAGCAATTTCTTTGTTTTCCACAATGTTTTCTACCAAGAAAGTTGAAAGAATCTAAAACTCCTTTGAATTCCGACAAGGCTTAAATTTTGTCATTTGGTAATGGGTTAAACAAATCAAAGTTTTAATTAGTTTTTAAGAAAAAAATATGGATCTACTCTGTGCACAAGCATACAAAATAGTTTCTTGCTAAAATTTTGTTCACAGAAGTATGGAAAGAAAATTTCAGCCAATTGAAATATTTGAACCTTGATAGACGAAACTGAAATAAATTCATTTTGAAATGTAAATTATTTCCTCTATCTGGAGCTCTCATTTAATAATCCCTTTGTGAGTTTGTCCCTCTCTGTAATCAAGCAATTGGGGCCCATGATACTCATAATTTAGTGTATACAGGTTTAAGAGTCCCTTATTTTAACTCTAAGTGTTTTAGCCTTTTTTCCTGAGCCATAATGTTTTTCATGTAAAATAAAATATTTAACCCTTATCTGTTCTACAGAATTATAGACTTGTCCAAATTCAAAGGTTTTCCGTACGAAAAATTAGAGTGGGTTTAATTTAGAAAATCACCATTTAGTAGGGTAGAAAATATTTTGGAAAAAGAAGAAATTGCTTGTAACAAGCAATTTCTTCGTTTTCCAAATTATTTTCTCAGTTAAAAGATCTGAGGGATGTAAAAACCAGGGATTGAACAGGAAAGGGTAAAGTTTTAGTAAAAGTATTGGACAGCTATAAGCTTCAAGGGCTCAACTTAAAAAAATACTTGAAGACTGGAAACAGTCTGAAGTTGAGCTGTAAGGGATCTGTAGCACTCAAATAAGATAATTTCAAGAGCCATTGCTACTTACAGATGATACGAGTCTCTGACAAGCAATACCACTGTCCTTGTAAAATCTATCCTTACCAGGTGACAAATTGAAAGAAGTTCAAACAGAAATTCAATATGTATTAATTTCAAAAATAAACTCATACCATATAGGATAGAGAACATTCAGAAAGAGAGAAAATGCTTGATACAAGCATTATTCCCCTTGCTGTGATATTTTTCCAAATCTTTTTTTTCTTATCTTTTCCCTGTCTAAATGTGAGATTTTGTGGTAGTAAGTTAAAAGAGATCAATCTTACCCTATGTATTAAGTACTGTAAAACTTTGGGTTTGTTTAGCATAACTGCAGTAAAGATGAGCGTCCTCTCATGTCCGTCTACGAGTCCAAGATTCACATGCCCCGAAATGTTGAAGTAGTGTATCACATCTGTAAAACCAAGTCTTAAAGCTTGATAAAGACGCTTTTCATAAATGTTTCGATGAACTGTATTTGTATCAGGAATGGGCAATCCCTGGGTTTTCCTGGATCTGCCTAATAAATTACGGTAAAAGTTAACTATTGCACACCAGATACTGACTAAAGCAAATGAACGAGTTGCCAACATCCATTGTGCATACTGTCTATTTTTGGTTGAGCATTTGACATCGGATAAAAGTTTCTTATAGTTCTGAGTTCTATTTGATGCTAAAATGTCTAAGTAATCTAAGAACAAAAAGCTTCCTTTCGAACTCAGAACTTTCACAGGGTATTCACGAAATATAGCACCAATCAAATTTGAAACGTCTTTCTGTTTCACTTTGCCCTGATCTCGCCCTACAGAAAAAGCAAACCCAAGTTCTTCCCTTAAAATCTCCAACTCTAATTCAAAGATCTCTCTTTTCTGTGAGTCAGTAAAATCAGTCAACCAGAAATGAGCAAATTGTACAAAATTGTCTTCTGCATGAATATATGTAGCTATATCTGATACAGATTTGTTAGCCCTAGCTAGCCAGTTAGAAACAACTGTAGCATCCATAAAGCACATCATATCATCAAAGTCACCAGTCTCAGCATTAGTTGTTTTATTTTGTGTCGTAGCTAGTCTGAGTCTTGCTGAAGCAGTTTTGACTGGACTAGACTGTTCATCTATATCACTATTGTCATCAGTGATATTGTTTGTTTGGTGTTGTTCTTTCTTTGATTTAGATTTAAGATTTTTTATATCATGTCTAGTTATATGCTTTTCTTTAGTAAGTGGTAAGGCAGGTTGATGAGGAGATACCACATCAGGGGAAGATTGTTCCTCTACTGACACTGACCTACCAACAGGGGGTAAAGGTGAAGGTTTCGGAAATGGTAACCTTAGTAGGTCAACGTCTAGTCCTTTCTTTTTTCTCTTTTTCTTCTTGTTTTTCTTGTTAAAAGACAGAGAGGACAAATCCAGTCTTAAATCGTCTCCCTTCCCCGTCACATGGTCTGAGGGTGAGCTGCCATTAGTGACGACACCAGAGTCTGGACTAAGACCTTTTTGTTGGCATTGAGAGGCAGATCCATGTCGACTGTCGTTAGATTCAGAACTACCAATAGACAGACTATCTAATTCTGGTTTCAGTGCCTCATCATCACTTTCTATTTCATCATCACTGGCTCGAAATGTTAACCGTGACACACAAATCAAATCGCGCAGGTCCCTCGGCCCTCTACTCATGTTTCTATGTGTTGTTTTGATTAACGACTAATTTACAATGGACAAATTGCCAGTCCTACACTAAGACACTTTCTGAGTGAGTTACTTCATCTTAAAAATTTAATCTTATCTCAACACGAATCCTAATATCCAGGGCCATGAAAGCAAAAGACAGCATGTACGGAAGGCTGAATTTTGACCTCCATGCAAGCTTGAAAAAGAATATCAACACATCTTTCAATTGTTTTCCAAAAATATTGTACGAGTCCATCACAGGTTTTGTTGTTGTAGTTATAAAACTTCTCTATATAAATCACATCTTTTTAATGCTACAAATGATGATCTTCTCAATCCAAGCATGTGAAAATAACGAGTTTCTGAAAAAAAAGAGAAACACTACAATTACATATTCTTTCCTAATGTTGTAAAATAAAGCAAAATCAAACCATGATCAGCTAGATAGTGAATTATTTTTGTTGATGGTCAGTAACCCTTGTTATGCTGTATAAATTACCTTACTGAAATGCTGTCAAATCAAAGGACTGAAAACACTGATAGAACTTGTTGTTCAAAAATCAATATTTTTTTAGAAATCAACTTCAACTCTGGCAGGAAAAGTACAAGCATGAGGTATAGACTAAGATCAGCCTGCACATAAGTGCAGTCTGATCTTAGTCTACACCTCCTGCCAAAACCGGAATATTCCGGGCTCAGCATGACAAGGGTTAAATAAATTGCAGAACCAATTGTCAGGAGTAAACAGAGATCATCATCAGATCGATTGATTGAATGGGGGTTTAACACCACTTTAAACAGAATTTCAGTCATATTTCTGCATCGGCTGGAGCAACTAACAATGGATTCCTGGTATTTCTCACACCAGTATTACCTCTACATCCTTTCCTAGCCTCCAATTATCCACCCATTGTTGGAGAGACAAATGTCGGAAAGGATAATGTGCCGCCACCAGGGTCAAACCAATCACAAACCATGTTTGAAGATTGGGAGTCTGATGCACTACCAACTGTCATATGGCGGCAACAGATCATCAGAGAAACCTATTGAGCAAAAGGAAAATGAAGAAAGAGTATGCCAAAGTTTTTTCCAAGTTTCATGAATTCTCATTTACCTTTAAGAGTCTAATAGTTTGGTAAGAGTTCTAAGGACTATAATAAATAATAGAGCCATGTATACGCTTATGGTGTTATGATGAGGTTACATCATTTATACTGACATTACAATAACACACATTGAAATTTTGAGGTGTAGGTCAAATTCCCATGGGGAAAACTTAATTCATCTTTCAAATCAATCCAGTTCAATTGCATTTTGTTTAAGTGTTGTCTATGCAATCTATTTTTTGTAGAGTATTCAGTATCCAGTTGTTTCAGTTGGGTATCGGGTCCGTTCGCCCTAAATGTACTTTTGCCCTGGGTCTGTTCGTCCAGGGTCCATTCGCCCTAAAAGTGGGTCCATTCGCCCCAAATTTTTTATTCGCCCCCATTTAGAATCGTATGTTATTAGGTTGTATTATATATTTGTATAAGTTTGGTTTAATAGTAATAACTTTTGAATCAGACGGTGCTATTGAACATGTTACGGTTTGACTGTTATATAATTGTTAATAAAAAACAGACAAGGATGTTATGAACTTGGTTTCTGTGAAATTCTTTATTATTTGGTACTAATAAACAAAATTTTGTTTGGTTACTAGAAATTGTTTCATTTTCAACATTTTTAATAATCTTTGCCGATGATGAGGGTCTTCAGAAGGAATTGGTCGGGGAAAACTTATTGTTTTGAATAAATGTAACTTGTAAATTACATCTTGAAATTTGAACATTAATTGTTTCAAAATTTATTGTGACGACTAATATCTTCTATCTTTCTTTCAAATTTATATGAGTGATGAACCTAATACAAAGATTGCAATAAACCGATAAGTGTTGCAGTAACACACTCTTTTTATTACAATCTAATAGTGTTACTCACGTTTGAAAACGAGAGTTTGGTGCATCCATTTTCTCCTTTTCTAATATAGTTTTCTGTCCACAAGAATTACTTATTTTAGTTCCCTAACTTCTTGATTTATTTTCATTTCTAACAAACGGGAATTAGGGCGAAAAGTAATTAAGGCAAACGTGTTTTAGGGCGAACGGACCCGGTGCACTACGTGCGTTCAAAGCACTCCGAGTCAGAGATGAAGTTAGTTTAAAAAAAATCACTTTACATCATATGTGAAACAAGGTATTCTAACCTTAGATTCATCAATAATACTCCAAAAGTAATGAGAGAACCAAGGTTGATAGCCATACTCACTCGATTGGCGGACATTTTCCCTATGCCAAATTCTTACGGCGACCTATATTTCCTGTAGAATTTTTTTTTTTCAGAAAAATCTGAATAGTCTGGCAAGTAAATTTCTGTGAAACTTATTGATGTGATCAGCCGATGACATCATCAAAGATGATAAACTAAACTTGGCATCGGATAATTATTTAATCAAATGAATTATTTGAAGCCTAGAGGGGATCGATTTAGAAATTCAAACCTTCTTAGCTCACATTTTGCTTCTTCCAAGAATCATGATCTCGATTTGTTGTTACTTGTCCCTTCTCAACGAAACAGAATGAATATATGTTAGGAATGATCTGATTCGATAGAATTTTTTTTACACCAATAGAAATACAGTTCACAAAAATTTGTGTCGTCATGATTTCAACGGCGAAGAGGTTTCAAGGGAGGTAATTTGTAAACAAAGACTCGTCAAACATCCAAAGAGTGCAAATGGAAATCCAATTTCGAGGAAAATCAGCCCTTGTCACCGGTGCAGGAAAAGGTTTTCACGAAGTTCATTTGCTAATCTACATTTGAATTCCCATTTAAGAGCCATAACATCCTTATTTCAACCTTAAATTAGAAAATAAGATGTCGTCCCACATATTGACCGACTCAAGGTGACAGACGCTAAAAGGCTTCGTCGACCCCTTTAAGGTTATATTTATTGACGAATTAAAATAACAAGTTATTTCAAATGGCATTTGTTATAGAAGATGACGATGAGCCCTCGCCAACAGATTATCATAAATAGTGCTACTGAGCTAGGCTATGTTTTACTGTACTCACTATTTAGGGCTTGACTCTGATGTAATGTTTGGACTGGTCTCTGCTTAAATGGCTCTATTTAGGGCTTGGCTCCGATGTTAAGTTTCGACTAGTCTCTGCTTAAATGGCTCTATTTGGAGCTTAGAGTATGTCAATCTTGACCACAGTGTTGTTTATGTTTAACACTTTTCTGTTTAATCCCTAGTTTTTATGTCTCTGTGATTTTATGATCGAGAAAACATTTTAGTAAAAGAAGAAATTCGCTTGTAACAATGACCATTTAGAAGGGTAAAAAATATTGCACAAAAAGAAGAAATTGCTTGTTAAAAGCGAATACCTCCTTTTTGTACAAAATTTTTTACCCTTCTAAATGGTTATTTTTCAAATTAAATCTGCTTTAAATTTTCGTCTGCAAAACATTTGAATTTGGACAGATCTAAAATTTTGTACAACAGGAAAGGGTGAAATTTCTTTATTGATGCAATGATTCCATTACTCTTGGTTTCTGTGTGAACTTGATGAAAACCTGAAGTCCCAGTGCAGCTTATAATTTTGAATCATGGTCCCGTTCATCAACAGGCTAGTGCATACGAAGTTGATGGATCATACTGAAAATGAAGCCATTGGGGTAGCTTAAAAAACTGGGGATATTTGTGATTTTGGGGGGACATTGGTACTAAAATGAAGCCCTGGCAGATCAAGGAGTATTTTCGCTTACCTGAGCTCATGGTGAGCTTTTATGGCCGTTGAATGTCTGTTGTCCGTCATGCTTCGTGAGGCGTGCAGCGTCAACAATTGAAGTGTTTACACTCAAGAGGCCACAGTTTTGAACCAATCTTCATTAAACTTGGCCAGAATAATTGTTAGGTCACAAGGATGAACCCTATTGATTATGAGAAGGTTCTATTGGAAAATACAGGAAAAGGGTCCTTAATGACAATTTTTTTGTTTACTCTCTTAAGGCTTGAGGCCACAATTCAGGCTCAAACTTCAGTAAACTTGGCCAAAATATTTGTTAGGTCACAAGGATGAACTCTATTGATTATTGAAAGGTTCTATTGGAAAACACAAGAAAAGGGGCCTCAATGACATTTCTTTGTTTACACTCTTTAGGCCACAATTTAGGCTCAATCTTTATGAAACTTGGCCAGAATATTTGGTAGGTCATGACTACACTGTAGAGGCCACAGTTTTGGATTAATCTTCATGAAACTGGTTCAAATTATCTGGCTTCAGTTACATTTTTTAACAGCAGATGATTCAGGTGAGCGATTTAGGACCATCATGGTCCTCTTGTTAGATTTTCTGAATGTAGTTCCCATGGTCATTCTAGCTTTCTACTCAGAATGTCTCGAATTGAATGTCACTGGTAAGCATACATTGTATGAGAGATACTTTAATGTAACCATTGACCCATTACAAGACAAAACAACTTTAGACTGGTCCAAATTGAAAACAATTTATGGCTTATGACATTTTAGGTTTTCAGCTCACCTGAGTACATCATGGTGAAGATGAGCTTTTGTGACCATGCTCAAGGAGAGCTTTTGAATGTCTGTCTTGCGTTGTCAACAATTTTCTTATTAACACTTTATTGAAAATGGGAATTTTCCGTTGGAAAACACAGGAAAAGTGGCCTTAATGACTATTTCCTTGTTGCCCTATTAGCACTCCTGGTGCCACATTTTTGGCCAAATCTTCATGAAACTTGTTCAGAATGTTTGTCTGGTCACAAGGATGTGATAATGAGAAATTTCTGTTGGAAAACATGGGATAAGGGAACTCAATGACAATTTCCTTGTTAGTTCTCCTGGGACCACAATTTTGGCCCAGTCTTCATGAAACTTGGTCAAAATGCTTGGCAGGTCAGAAGGGTGAAATCAATGGGAATTTGGAGGGTTTCATTGGAAAACATGGAAAAAGGGAACTCAATGACAATTGCTTTGTTAATATTGCTTTGTTAATACTCCAGGGGCCAGAATTATGGCCAAATCTTCTGTAAAGTTGATCAGAATGTTTGTCTGAGCACAAGGATTCTCTATTTTACTTGGTAGATAAGGTGTTTGAAATTTCTTGTAACAAGAAATTATTGTTCATTGTCCACATTGTAACTTATGTACTTTTAGCTCATCTGAGCACAAAGTGCTAGATTAGCTATTGCAATCAGTCATTGACCGCCATCCTTCAGTCTGTTCCTCTGCCTGTCTGTCCACAATTTCTTTAAAAATCTTTTCCTCCAATACTAGTCGGCCAATCAAGCTGCAACTTTGTAGGGATGTCCCTTGGGTTAAGCTCTATGAAAGTTGTTAAAAGAATTTCATTCCTTGAAAAACTGTGTTTGATGCTGCATTTGGAAATGAGAATTGTAGTAAATCTTTGAATTTTTTTCAGAAACTACAAGGCCAAAGGCATTTATATTTCATATGTAGCTTAATCGCGTAGTTCTCTGCCAACTTTTAAAAATTATGCCCCTGGGGTCAAAATTGCCCGCCTCTGAGGTCTGAAGTTTGGAAAAATGCTTAATCAGACGAAGTTTAAAAGATTTCTCCTCTTAAGCTATAAGGCCAAGGACATTCATATTAGGTATGTAACATTAATTTATGGTTTTGTACTAAAATTGTGCTTCTAGGGTCCTGCAAAAGGTTACCAAAATAGGGAAAAGCACAAAATTTGAGTAATTTAATAAAAAATCTTCAATTTAGGGCTGAGGGCATTTATATTTTGTTTGTAGCATAGCTTGATGCTGGCTATCAAATTTGATTGAATTATGTAGGATAAAAAACGCCTCTTTCACGGGTGTCCAAAGTTCGTAAAAATGCTAAATTAGACCATGTTCAACAGTCTTCTCCGCCTAATTTACAAAGTCTAAGGCATTCATGTTTGGTGTATAGCATACTCAAATATTTATCTACCATGTTTGCTAAAATCATAGCCCTGCGATAAAACATGGCCCTGCCCCAGAGGTCCAAAATTTGGAAAAACACCCAATTGGAGCAATATCAAAAGTCTCTTGAAATATAAAGTGAAGGACATTCATATTAAATTTTGGTATGCAGCATTACTAAATAATTTTGTTCTATGTTACAGGAAAATATGCCTTTAGGATCAAAAACGTCTCTGCTCCAGGAGTCGAAAATTGCGTAAATTGCTCAATTTACAGAGCATCTTCAAAAATCTTCCTAGATAGTTTGGTTATTGATTAAACTATCATAAAGCCATAGGCATTCATATTCATTGTATAGCATTACCTGATAGTTTTGTACTATGCCTAAAATCTTATATTAGTTTTATCTATTTGGATCAAGCTGTGTCTTTTTTATACTAAAAAGTACTGTATTTTGCAGATGCCTCAGGTGAGCAATTTAGGACCATCATGATCCTCTTGTTTTAACTTTTTCTTAGGTGGCATAAAAAGTGTAATTGTGAGATAGAAAACAGTGGACTAACATTAAAATTAATCTGTCAAGTAGTATTTATTTGTTATCTCATTTTAATTTTAGGATAATTTGTTCAGAGCTTATATAAATAAGAGGAATATTTCATAAAATTTACAAGGTTTCGAGGTTAACTTAACTCATTACCACACAATCCCGCTTTTTTATACACCATGAAGACGGAATGTATTATGGGATCACCCTTGGCGTCTGCTGTCTGATGTCTGGGCGGTGTCAACTTCTTTGTTCGGAGCATAACTCTGTCACCTTTAGTCTGATTGACTTGAAACTTGGCAGTTATATTCATCTCATGATTACAGAGTGAACTGCATAAGAACCATAACGCTACCTAGCTTATTATCCCCCGCCGTTTCGGCGAAGGGGATATTATAGTAATGGTCTCCATCCGTCCTTCTGTCCTTCCATCCTTCCGTCATTCCGTCCTTCCGTCACTAAACTTGTCCGGAGCATATCTCTGAAAGTATAGTTGCTATCAACTTGAAACTTCATAGGTGGATACATCTCATTGAGGAGAAGTGCAGTGCACAAAAACCACAACTCTTGCTTGCATGATTTTGGAGTTACTGCCCTTTGTTGTTTTAAACACTTACATTTTGTCTGGGGCATATCTCTGAAAGTATAATTGCTATCCATTTGAAACTTCATAGGTGGATACATCTCATTGAGGAGACGTGCAGTGCACAAGAACCAAAACTCTTGCTTGCATAATTTTTGAATTATTGCCCTTTGTTGTTTTAAACACATACATTTTGTCCGGAGCAAATCTCTGGAAGTATAAATGACATCAACTAGAAGGTTCATAGGTGGATACATCTCATTGAGGAGAAGTGCAGTGCACAAAAAACACAACTCTTGCTTGCATGATTTTGGAGTTATTGTCCTTTGTTGTTTTAAACACTTACATTTTGTCCGGAGCATATCTCTGAAAGTATAATTGCTATCAACTTGAAACTTCATAGGTGGATACATCTCATTGGGGAGAAGTGCAGTGCACAAGATATGGGTGGATAGATATCATCAAGGAACATATCTTTTTTTCAAGTCTCTTTTAGTGTAACAGCCTATGGTTTTCAAAACCTCATGATAACAAGAAAAAAACACTAGAACCATAAGTTATCATTGTGAATTGTTACCCTTTCATGAATTTAGACTTAAATTTTAATCCCCTTCCCCAGTCAACATCAAGCAGTGTGACGGGCATATCATCTGACAATTTGCCACCTTGTTAATGCATGATGAATAAGATTTAGGAAAGCAATGTGGAAGATATAGAATTGCTTCAAGCAATTTCTGCTTTTTCCACATTGTTTTCTGCTTAGGAAGGAAGAGATGTTTGAATTAATATCAACTTGAAATTGTCATCTACATTGATTTGGACCAGTCTAAATTTTTGTTGTCTGGAAATTGGATAACCAAAATACTGCCTCTTCCATCGAAGGGGACACAGCTTCAAGGGAGAGCAGGACAAATATAATGATAATAGTATAGTTAACCAATTCCCACATGATTCAGCATTTTGATGCCCCCTCAAAAAAAAAAGCTTTAGAAAACTTTGTTGAAAATGAAGAAATTGCTTATTACATTATCAACCATGTTTTCTACAAATAACAACAAAGATCTTTAATTTTTCATTAACTAAAAATCATCGTCTGCAACTTTTTAAAATGTGGACCAGTTGAAAATTTTGTTATCTGGTAATAAGTTAAAATACCAACCATGAATTGACCAATCCTGGACCACATTAGTTTTATTTAAGAGATGAAGAGAATATTTTTTTGTTTTCATGGAGGTATGAACCGAAAAACCTAATCACACTGTATGAATACGCGGAGCTGTATGAATATTCTCTTCATCTCTTATAATATAATAGCATGGAGCAAAAAAAAACAAAAGCTTTACAAATTTTGATACTTTTTTGTATGGGACTATTTTGTGAAGAAGATTGCTGTGTGCTCAAAATTTTGTTTATGGAGTTATAAATAAATTTTTTCGACCAATCAGAACGCTGTTTTTTGATAGACAAATCTAAAAATTAAATTATAATCACATGCCTTTAATCTATGACCAGATGACAAAAATCTAGACTGGTCCTAATTGAATGAAGTAGCAAATAACATTTCCAAATTCATGAAATTCTAAAAAATCTCTGTCTCTCTAGGTAGAAAAAAAATTTTGGAAATGAAGAAATTTAACACAATATTTTCCCAAGTTTTATACTTTGGAGTGTGTTTAAAAACAGAATTGTGTGGGAGTGTCAGAGTTAAGGCTTTCTCCATTTCTTTTCTTAATTCAGAGCTCAGATGTTTTACCAAGTCACAATTCGGCAACTAGCTGGTGTCACAAGTTTTTAAACGATGTAGCTAACCCATTCCCACACTGTGACTTTCTGACGCCCCTCAAGAAAAAAAAGCAGTTGGGAAAACATTGTGTAAAATGAAGAAACTGCTTGTAACAAGCAATTTCTTCATTTACAAAATGTTTTCTTTCCGGAAAATTGAAAAAAAAATCTGAACTTTTCATCAACTTGAAATTGTCTTAGTCAACTCCTTTCAATTTGGACCTGTATAAAAGTTTGCCATCTGGTAATGGATTAAGAGGTTTTGGTCATCAACAGAAATAATATTGATGAGTTTTTGCTCACAGGTATTGGCCGGGATGTCTCAAAGAGATTGGTCGAATTAGGGGCCAAAACATACGCTCTCAGTAGAACTCAGGAGGATTTAGACAGTTTAAAGAAGGAGGTAACCCTTTCAATTTAACCCTTTAACCCATTACCACACAATTATAGGCTGATCCAAATTCAAAGTAATTGCAGACCAAAATCTTCAAGTTGATGGAATTACCGGTATATTGACTTTTGGCCGGAAAGCATTGTGGATAATGAAGAAATTGTTTGTAAGCAATTTCTTCATTTTCCTCAATGTTTTCCCAAGCTTTATTCTTGTTGCACATTAAAAAGTGGGATTGCTTTGGAATTGGTTAACAGAGCAAGTTTAAACATATAAACTGAAATTGTAGACTGGTCCAAGTTTAACCCTTTCCTGTTTCTTGAAATTTTAGACAAGCCCAATTTGAAACATGATGCAGACGACAATGAAAAGTGAGTGCAATTTGAAATGAGACCATGCTATGTGGTAGAAAATATTGTGATAAAAGAAGAAATTGCATGTATCAAGCAATGTCTTCTTTTATCACAATATTTTCTTGAGTATAAAATTGCATAGACGTAAAAACCAGTGATTATACAGGAAAGAATTAATCCTTTCTTGTACAGTAGACTTTCACGTCCCTGTGACATTATACTTGAGAAAACATTATGTGAAAAGAAGAACTTGCCTGTAACAAGCAATTTCTTCTTTTTACACAATGTTTTCTATCATATAGAATGTCTACTTTACGAATTGTGCTTACTTTATAATGTTGTCTGCTACCCCTTTGGATTTGGACAAGTCTGAAATTTTGAAAAATGGTAGAGGGTTAAAAATGTTGTAAGGGTCTAAAGTGGGTGTAATCTTGAAATACATAAGTGTGATATATGCTAGAAAACAGTGTCAGAAAAGGAGAAATTGCTTATCCTTTGATAAATAGAAACTGTTTCATGCAAAAGGCTTTTGCTTTTTGTCATGCTGTTTCTACTGACAGACATTCACTTTTATTTTTCTTCTTCAACTTTTCTGAGTTTGATTGGTTCGGAACATTGAAATAATGATGTTACAGCTTCTTGCCTCCATGAATTATTCTATTAGGCTGTTTTCTTTGATTGACAATTCTGATCTGTCAATTATGTGTGTGCAACATTCTATTTTTAGATTGGCTGTAGGATCTGTTTGTTTGAATGGAATTTAACGCCACTTTTAACAGTATTTCAGTCGTATTAGTCAGCACCCTACCATGGATTCCTAGTTTTCTTACACTAGCACCACCACTACATCTTTCCCTAGCTTCCAGCTGCTCATCCCACTTAGGTTACAGATTATACAATTATCCACCCATTGGTGAGAGACTTGGCTGTAGGACACCATTGGTAGTACTATAGCCTTTCCATCATTTGTGGTGTCGTCTTCATGCAGAAACTTTGACATTTTGTAATATCTTGAAACTTAGGATGTATTAGCAATATCAAAGGGGTAATAATCAGTACTATAAAGAAAGGTAACTCTAACTGCATTATGTATGAATTGTACCCCTTTTTTCACACATTTGGATTTTTTTCTATTTACTATACAGCATCTTGTGTCTGCATTCATTTCTTTTGTTTTGTTGAAGGACCAATGCGCTAAACTTTTATATTTTGCTATAGGTTCCTGAGATTGAAATTGTGCAATGTGATCTTGGGAATTGGGACCAAACAAGGGAAATAGTCAAAGGGCTTGGTGCAATAGATCTTCTAGTCAACAATGCAGGTGTTCAACGGACAGAAAGTTTTTTAGAAGTCAAGAAAGAAAGTCTCGACTGGTAGGGTTAATTTATGCATTTTGACTATCAATCAAAGATTTTTTGTTGATTTAACAACTTAACCAATTCCCACTCAGTGACGCTTTTAGACGCCACTATGGAAAAAAGCTTTGGAAAACATTCTAGAAAATGAAGAAATTGCTTATTTCTTCATTTTCAACAATGTTTTGTACCCATGAAGTTAAAAAAAATCCAAAATTTCACAAACTTTTGTCGTCTGCAAGTCCTTTCAATTTGGACTGCAGTCAAATTTTTGTAAAACATGAAAGGGTTAATTTTTTAGGTCACTTATTAACCGTTTTACTTGAGTGTTACTGGTCATGAATTTTGCAAAATAAGGCCATTTAACCCATTACCAGATGGCAAAATTTTAGATTGGTCACATTTAAAGTTTATGAAATTTCAGATTGTTACAACTTACTGGGTAGAAAACATTGTGTGAAATGAAGAAATTGATTGTTGCAAGCAATTTCTTCATTTTACACAATGTTTTCCAAATGTTTTTTCTTGAAGGGCGTCAAAAAGTGTCATTTTGTGGAAATGGGCTAATATCAAGGTGGAACTTCCTGTTGGAGCTGAGTCGGCAGAGCCAATTATCTGTTCGATAAAAGATGAAGTTTTATCACGGTTATTGTAGGCTGATTCAGATCAAATGTGTAGGTTAACCTATTCCCGCAAAATGTTTATTTTTACTCTCAGGTCCCAAGGGTCAGAGCCCCAGTGGCTGGGTTTTATAAAGATATTAACTTGATTTTTAAAACGACACCTCCTCCCAAACCACTGGGCCAATTTGAACTAAATTTGGCGGAAATTTTCCTTAGGAGGTCCCCCCTAAAAATAGCTAAAAGAATTGAAATCTGTTAAAAACTCTAGTTGCCATGGCAACAAAAGTGAAATTTTAAAATAATCTTTAGAAACCTCCATCTGACCCAGAATATAGAGCCTTGGTATTTGGCATGAATCATCAGTATTTTTACCTCTTTCAAAATAGCTAGAACCATTACCCTCAGGTCCAGTGTTTATTCTAGGCTGGGGGATTGGGGGATTTCCCCACTTTTCATTGATCCCCCATATTTTAAACATTGATTGGGGATTTTTTCTAAGAGCCTGAAATACCAGACGTCTCTTACTTGTGCGAATAATCCATTACCATGCGGCAAAACATTAGATTTGTCCAAATTGAAAGAATTTGCAGAGGTCACTTTCAAGTTGACAAAATTTTAAAAGTGTATGTCTTATGGGGTAGAAACATTGTGGATAATGAAGAAATTTCTTGTAATAAGCAATATCTTCATTTTCCATAATATTTTTTCACAAAGCCATTTTCTTGACATGCGTTAAAAAAGGGGATTGTGTGGGAATGGGTTAAAGTTATCATCTGGTGGTAGGTAATTCAAGAACAATTTCTTTTTCTACTTCTTACAGGATTATCAACATAAACTTCAAAGCTCTTTTTAATGTTAGCCAGGTAGGAATCTTCTTCTCATGTAACTGTTTGCCTATTAAGCCTTTCCCACAAGATAAAAATTTAGGACAGTCCCAAATTCAAAGAAGTTGTAGACGACAATTTAAAGTTGGCAAAATATTTGACATCTTTGTCTTTTGGGGTAGAAAAAATGTGGATAATGAAGAAATTGCTTGTAACAAGCAATTTCTTCCTTTCCCACATTTTTTTCCAAAGCTTTAACATTGAGGGGCATTTAAAAGCATAATTGTGCGGGAATGAGTTAACCCTTTCATGTTTTTTATGCCCCCACAACTTAATGGGGGGGCATATAGATTTGCAGTTGTCCGTCCATCTGTACTTCAATCCTTCCGTCCTTCCATCCTTCCGTCCTTCTGTCTGTCCCGAAATTGTCCGGGGCATATCTCTGAAAGTATAATAGCTATCAACTTGAAACTTCACAGGTGGATAGACCTCATTGAGGAGAAGTGCAGTGCACAAGAACCACAACTCTTGCTTGCATAATTTTGGAGTTATTGCCCATTGTTATTTTAAAGACTTACATTTTGTCCGGGGCATATCTCTGAAAGTATAATAGCTATCAACTTGAAACTTCACAGGTGGATAGACCTCATTGAGGAGAAGTGCAGTGCACAAGAACCTGAACTCTTGCTTGCATAATTTTGGAGTCATTGCCCTTTGTTATTATCAAAGCTACCGGTGGGGGCATCTGTGTTTTTTTTTAATTTTGAACTGGTCCAAATTGAAAAAGGTTGTAGGCAACAATGAAAATTGGATGCAATCTGAGTTGAAACTATTTTAAGGGGCAGAATATATTGTGGGAAAAGAAGAAATTGCTTGTCACAAGCAATTTCTTCTTTTTCCACAATGATTTCTAAAGTATAGAATCACAGTGATATAAAATCCCTGGTTTGTACAGGAAAGGGTAAATTACCAGACAACAGAACTTTGGACTGGTCCAAAATGAAAGAGTTGGTAGGTGACATCTGAAAAATATAGAAATTGAGAAATAAGTGTGATTTAGGCTAGAAAACATTGTGATAAAAGGAAAATTTGCTTGGGTCAAGCAAAATCTCCTTTCCTTACAATATTTTTCCCTTCCAATTTTTCTTAGATGCTTCAAAAGTAGGATTATGTGATAATTGGATAAGGTAGAATTATTGATTTTACCCTGTTTTAAATGACAAAATGTACTGTTAAAAGCTACATTAAACTCCATTCAAACAAACATTTACATTAAAAGACAAAGTAATTAGCAGGAAATTAATATTCCAGTAACAAACAACATGTCAAAAAGTGTCATTGCATCTAAAGGGTTTGTCTTAACCCTTGTCATGCTGAACCGAGAATATTCCTGTTTTGGCAGGATGTATAGACAAAGATCAGCCTGAACATAAGTGCAGTCTGATCTTAGGCTACACCTCCCGTTTGTCTTCTTCAACCCATAGTAGTTTATGAAATTAATTTCCATATAATTTTTTACCCTTAACTAGTGCCTAAAGCACTTTCAGGCCTTTGATTTGTATAGCAAATTCAGACAAGGATTTAATTTAGCATGACAAAGGTTAAGATAAAAAGTGAAATGCTTTAATTCTTCTCAACGCATTCCCACACAACAATATTTTAGACTTGTCCAAATTCAAAGAAGCTGCAGACAATAATTTCAAGTTAACGGAATTTTAAATTGTTTTGTCTTTTTGGATAGAAAACATTGCGGGTAATGAAGAAATTGCTTTAAACAAGCAATTTGTTTATTTTCCACAATGTTTTACAAAGCCTTTTTTCTTTGGGGGCATAAAAAGGAAATGATTGTGTGGGAATCGTTTAAGTGCATAACATGGTTGGATATGTATCAAACAGGCAAGTATTTGTTGCTTTTCTTTAACCCATTCCCACTCAATGACGCTTTTAAACGCCCCTAAATATAACAGCTTTGGAAAAAATTGTGGAGAATGAAGAAATTGCTTGTTACCAGCAATTTCTTCATTATCCACTATGTTTCTACCCCAAAAGACAAAGATTTAAAAAAAACCCATCATCTTGAAATTGTTGTCTGCAGCTTCTTTCAATTTGGACCAGTCTAAAATTTAATTGTGTAGGAATGGGTTAACAATGTGAGTAGCTGCTTTAAACTAATGACTCACAATATTAAGATGTGCACTTAACCCATTACAAGACAAAAAAAATAGACTGGTCTGACCTGGAAGGAGTTGCAGACAACAATTCAAACTGTGTGAAATTTTAGTTTTTCAACTTTTTGGGTAGAAAACATGTTGCAGGCAATTTCTTTATTAATCACAATGTTTTCTCTATTGTTTTTCTTGGGGGTATCAAAAATAGTCATTGTGTGGAAAAGGGTTAACCAATCACAAAAACATTTTATCCATGTCAATGGAAAAACCCATTTCCACACAATCTTCACTTATTACAACTCTGAATAAAATCATCTAAGAAAATGATGTCCAAATTCAAAGGGGTAGCATAACTCAAAAACTAGCCATCCTATATGATAGAAAATATTGTGGAAAAAGAAGGAATTACTTGTCACAAGTATAATATCACTGGGATAAAAAACCAGGGATTGAACAGGAAAGAGTAAAAGTCTATCTTCTTGAATTTGTCATTTGTATCTTGCTGATCTTAGTCTACACTACCTGTTGGTCCCCTTAAAACCAGAATTATTTCTAAAATAGATTTTTGGAAAGAAATATTGAACCACAATCAATTGCTTCATTCCAGTGCTTTCAGAGCTTTTGTTTTAATGCAGTTTTGAGTAAAGCTTTTAATTCAGCATGACAAGGGATAAAAATCAATCTTTTTTTCATTTATGTTATTTTAAACCCTTTATTGTTTTTCAAAATTTAAGACTTGTCCAAATTCAAAGGGGTTGCAGGCAACCTTATCAAATAATTGCAATTCAAAAAAGAACCATCCTATATGACTAAAGGTATTGTAGAAAAAGATGAAATTACTTATTACAAGTTGTTTCTTCTTTTTCACAATGTTTTCTGCAATAAAATATCACAGGGATTTTTTTGGAATGGATTAATTTAACCTATGAAAAATAAATCATTCGAAACATTGTGGAGAATGAAGGAATTGCTTGCATCAAGCAATTTCTTCATAATCAACAATTTTTTCCATCCAATAATACAAAAAAAAAATCAAATTCTATCAACTTTATATAGTGTTCTGCAAATAGGGCATTATAATTCTTACCTGAAATTATTTTTGGAAAAACAATGTGAGAAGGGAAGAAATTGCTTGTTACAACAAGCAATTTCTGTATTTTCAGCTCATCTGAGCATGAAGTGCTCAATTTGAGCTTTTGTGATCATTGAATGTCTGTCATCCATTGTGTGGCATGCAATGTCAACAGATGAAGTGTATACACTCTAGAGGCCACAATTTTGGCTCAATCTTCTTGATACTTGGCCAGAATAATTGTTAGGTCATAAGGATAAAGCCTATTGATTATGGGAAGGTTCTAATGGAAAACACAGGAATGGGCCTTAATGACAATTTCTTTGTTTACATTCTAGAGGCCATAATTTTGGCCCAGTCTTCATGAAATCTTGGCCAGAATATTTTTAGGTCAATAGGGTGAACCCTATTGATTATGGGAAGGTTCTATTGGAAACAACAGGAAAAGGGGCCCTAATGATAATTTCTTTATTTACTCTCTAAAGACCACAATTTCGGCTCACTCTTCATGAAACTTTGCCAGGATAATTGTTTGGTCATAAGGATGAACCCTATTGATTATCGTAGGGTTCTATTTGAAAACACAGGAAAAAGGGCTTTCATGACAATTTCTTTGTTTGCACTCTAGAGACCACAATATTTGCTCAATCTTCACAAAACATTGCAAGATTAGTTGGTTGTTCATAAGGATGAAGCCTATTTGTTATGGGAGGGTTCTATTTGAAAAGACAGGAAAAAGGGCTTTCATGACAATTTCTTTGTTTGCACTCTAGAGACCACAATATTTGCTCAATCTTCACAAAACATTGCAAGATTAGTTGGTTGTTCATAAGGATGAAGCCTATTTGTTATGGGAGGTTTCTATTTGAAAAGACAGGAAAAAGGGCTTTCATGACAATTTCTTTGTTTGCACTCTAGAGACCACAATATTTGCTCAATCTTCACAAAACATTGCAAGATTAGTTGGTTGTTCATAAGGATGAAGCCTATTTGTTATGGGAGGGTTCTATTTGAAAAGACAGGAAAAAGGGCTTTCATGACAATTTCTTTGTTTGCACTCTAGAGACCACAATATTTGCTCAATCTTCACGAAACATTGCAAGATTAGTTGGTTGATCATAAGGATGAACCCAATTGATTATGGGAAGTTTCTTTTGGAAAACACAGGAAAAAGGGCCTTAATAACAATTTCATTGCTTACATCCTAGAGGCCACAATTTTGGCTCAATCTTCTTGAAACTTGGCCATAATACTTGGTAGATCATAAGGATGAACCCAATTGATTATGGGAAGTTTCAAGTGGAAAGCTCAGGAAAAGGGGCCTGATTCACAATTTCTTTGTTTACACAGTTTTGGCTCAATCTTCAAGAAATGTGGCTGGAATTTTTAGGTCATGATGATAATCTCTTATGATCTTTTAAAAAAACACCTGAAAAGGGGCCTTAATGACAATTTCTTTGTTTACAAAAATTTTGTTTTGTGGGAATGGCTTGAGGGATCAAAATAATTTTTGTGGAATGCAAAACTGGGTATCATAGAGATTCATTAGGGCAAGTTTCAATTCATATATAATGTGTAATTTGTAGGTAGTTGCTGCAGGTATGGTCGAGAGGGGTCAAGGAGGGTCAATAGTGAATGTATCAAGTATAGCCTCAACTAAAGGGCTGATGAACCATAGTGTATATGGATCATCGAAGGCAGCAGTAGACCAACTCACAAGGCTGATGGCTTTTGAATTGGGACAACATAAGGTGAGTTATATAGAAGCTTGGCAGTCCTTTTATTATCAAAATCAAGTATGTTTAAAGTACTGATGAAGCACAGTGCTAATGGGCGATTGGACAAAGCTGTTGACTAATAGATTTTGAAGAAATATATTACAAAACAAAAAATTAACCCATGCAACTTAATCCCGAATTTTCACTGGATGAATGAAATGGGAAAACATTATGGAAACATTTCTCACAATGCTTGGCACTTATTTCCCAAGTTTATCACATATTTATATGTTGTCTGCAACTTCTTTTAATTTGGACCAGTCTAATTTTATGCCCCAACATCAGTAAGATTAGGGGCATATTGTCTTACTGATGTCCATCTGTCTGTTGGTCTGTCTGCTAGCAGTAAACTTCACATTTTACTCTTATTCAAGCACCGTTCATCATACATGGCTTATATTTGGTATAAACTACCAAAAGGGTAGAAAATACTTTGGGAAAAAGATAATTTGATTGTCATAATGGGGGATCTTTTAAATGAATAACTGCCCTAGCCCCATAAGCTTAGTCCAGCAATGTGCTGTGTTGTCCTGGAGTTATGAGTTTGAATCCTTGCTCAGTCATTATTCTTCCTTAACCATTGTCACACTGAATAAAATTCTCCACAAAACTGCTTTAAAATCAAATGGCTGAAAAAACGGGAATCTTTTAGTTTGGGTTAATAATGATTTTGAAAATTTATCTTAAAAACAAATCTAGCTATAAAGATACAAGCAGGAGGTCTAGACAAAGATCAGACTGCACATATGTGCAGGCTGATCTTTGTCTCGACTTCCTGCCAAAGCAGGAATATTCCGGGCTCAGCATGACAAGGGATGAATTAGACAGAAATCAACTACATGAATTACTTGTCTCTTACCGGTGGCCTTATGATAAGAAATAAGCCTAAGTGGGGCGAGCAACTGGCTTGGATTGAATGTTGTGGTTGTACTGCTGAGAGAAACAACAGGAACCTTGGTTAGGTGCCCTGAGCCTTAGCAGTATGACTGAAATACAATATACTTGTTGCTCTGAGCATTTATTATATTTTGCGTGGATACATAACTACAGGCCACATCCACAGCTGGTAGGGCATCTGTCTCTCAATCATGAGATCAGGGGTTTAATCCCCGGTCGCAGCAGTTATCCTTTCTGACATTTGTCTCCCGCAAATGCTTGGATAATCGTAAATCTAAGTGGGATTAGCAGCTGGAGGCTCCGTAAGGATATATTGGTGGTAGAGGTGTGAGAAATACCAGGAATCCATTGTTATGTGCTCAGCTGTTATGATATGGCGGAAATTCTCTTAAAAGGGGTTTTAAACACTTTTCAAACAAACAAAACTATAAATGGTTCACAATGTATACATATAGTAGTGCCTATTCAGCTTGAAAAAGACTAGCCTCCTAGTTTGATGACATATAACCTATTGCCAAAGCACACAATTTTAGACTTGTCCAAATTATCCCATTCCCACACAGTGACGCCTTTGGATGCCTCTCTCAAAAAAGAAATGGGAAATCATTGTGTAAAATGAAGAAATTGCTTGGTACAAGTAATATCTTCGTTTTCCATTGTTTTCTACCCGGAAAGTTGAAAAGATCCAAAATTCGTAAATTTTAAATTGTCTTCTTTAACTCCTTTCAATTTGGACCTTTCTAAAATTTTGCCATCTGGTAATGGGTTAAAAGAAGATGCAGATGACAATTTCCAGTGCAATGAAATTCATTTTACTGTCTTTCAGGAAAAGAAAACATCGTGGGAAATGAAGAAAATGCTTGTTAAAAGCAACTTCTTATTTTTCCACAGTGTTTTCAATTTTAGGTCTTAGAAAGGCACTATTGTTTGAGAATTGGTCAAATTAGACATATAATTCAATAACCTAGGTCTGTCATGTAGCCAAGCTGAAGTGGAATGACTGTAGAATAAAATATTGAAACCAAACAAGATTTTCTCTTTGACCTTTCAATTCAAGGATCATAGGGTCGTAAAATTTTAAAATATTCAGGTGAAGAATTACCGATTCCATACTATGTCTCCAGCCATCCACTTTACACTACTCGATATATCTAGTTTATGCCCATGTTGTATATCGTAAGGTGTAAGTCCATTCTTTGATAGCTGGTTTGCTAATTTGAAAATATCTTCTGGGCCGCAAGCTGAGCCGTAAATATACTTTCTGTTTGCCATTTTCTGCCATTCTGTGAAAACTGCCTTAATGTTGAAAAGTTGAAACAGCTGTGTAGATCCTGCAAGTACTTTGCATTCATGCCCTTCTGAAAAAAAAGATTCAACGATATCTATGCCAGTCTAATTGATAGATTTTGCTGGTTTAGAAATACAAGTGTTGCTGAAAAAGAAATATCATGAAAGATCCCTGGCCATGACAATTATCCTTTCCATTAATTGTCTCAAACCAATGGGTGGATAATCTTACACCTAAATGGGATGAGCAACTGGAGACTCGTAAAGGATTTGGTGGTGGTACTGGTGTGAGAAATACCAAGAATCCATAGTTAGGTGCACTAGTCACTGCCCTATGACTGAAATATGACTGAAAAACTGTTAAAAGTTTCGTTAACCCATTACTTAGACTTGTCAAAATTGACAGGAGTTGCAGACGACAATTTACAGTTTATGAAAATTTTAGATTGTTAAGCTTTTATAGTTAGGAGGTGTCTAATGTGTGGGAATGGATAAAACCCCCTTCAATCAATGAATTAATCAATTATTATTGTCATAATGATTTTACTTTGATTTGGCACATATTAATCAAGCATAAGAGAGACAAACATTAGAATTGTATATGTATATGTCTACAAAACTACTTTATTGATAAATTTAATTACATACTGGTCTGCATATATGGTTTTATCATGTGAAAGGTTTTATTTGCAGGTGTATAATTTGTGGTTTTAGATTAAAATCAGTAACTAATTGCCAGGCGACAAAGTGTTAGATGAGTCAAATATACAATGTATTTAGTTGATGAAATTTTGAAAAGAAAATTGTCATTTCGATGATTCAGCATGAAACAGTTGTAACTGCTATACAGACATATAGGTAGTTACAACTGTTTAATGCTGAACCATCGATTTAGGGTAGAAAAATTGTTGATAATGAAGAAATTTGTTTGTAACAAGTATTTCTTCATTTTCCAGTATATTTTTCAAAACTTTTTTTCTTGTTTGAGGTGTCAAAAAGTGGGGTTGTTTGGGAATGGGTTAACTTAAGATTGTTCGAAGTATTTTTACTAAAATCCTATCGTTTTTTAAAATTTTTCTGCCTTCTGCATCGCCCTGTGTGAAAAGTCAATTTCTAACTTCTGCAGTTGCACTTTAATAAAATATTGTCAAAGACGATAATTTAAAATTGATGTCTTCTCAAATCACTAAAAACGTTAGTTGGAATTTTGCTTCATTATTCTGTAAGCCTAGGGTGAGAATATCTCCTTTTTAGCTCACCTGAGCACAAAGTGCTCATTGTGAGGTATTTTGATGGTCCAGCGTGCATCGTCTGTCATGTGGCAAGAATCTTAAAATGCCATTTGGCAGGATTGTTCCTTGGGTGGTGCCCTTTAAAAAAATTGGTAAAAGAATTGAAATCTGTGGAAAACTCTGCCATGGCAACCAAACTGAAATTTTAATAAAAACTTTATAGTTATCTCCTCCTGACCAAGAAGGCTGAGAGTCTTGATATTTTGTATGAAGCATCAGTACAATGACCCCTTTCTGAATTGCTAAAATCATTACTCTGGGTTCCCCATGGGGCAGGGCCCCAGGGGGGGGAGGGGCTCATAAAGAAGTAAAGAAGGATTTTTAAAATGAGATCTCCTCCCAAACCATTGGGTGAATTTCAACCAAACTTGGCAGAAATGTTACTTGGGTGGTGCCCTATCATCATTGCTAAAAGAAATGAAATCTGTTAAAGACTCTGGTTGCCATGGCAACAAAACTGAAATTTTAATAAAATCTTTAGAAATTATCTCCTCCTGACCAATATGGGCTAGATCCTTGATATTATGCATGAAGCATCAATACAAAGACCTCTTTCAGAATTGCTAAATTTATCACCCTCGGGTCCCCAGGGGTGGAGCCCCAGGGGTGGTGGGCTTATATAGAAATAAAGAAGGATTTTTAAAATGACATCTCCTCCATAACCATAGGGCGAATTTCAACCAAACTTGGCAGAAATGTTTCCTTAGGTGGTGCCCAATGATAATTGCTAAAAGAATTGAAATCCGTTAAAACCTCTGGTTTACATGGCAACAAAACTGAAATTTTAATGAAGCATCAGTACATTGACCGCTTTCAGAATTTTTAAAATCATCAACCTCGGAACCACCAGGGGCAGAGCTTACATAGAATTAAAGAATTTTTAAAACAACATCTACCTCCCAAACCCCTGGCCTGATTTCAACCTAAGAATGTTAATCAGTTGAAAACTCAGGTTGCTATGACAAAAAGAGTAAAACTGGAAAGAAAGCATTCCCTTCTGACCCAGAAGACGAAGAATCTTGAATTTTGCATGAAGCATCAGTACATTGACCTCTTTTAGAATTGCTATAATCATCATCCTCGGGTCCCCAGGGGCGGTACCTCAAGGGGGTCGGAGCTAATATGTAAATAAAGAAGGATTTTTCAAACGATATATCCTCCCAAACCACTGGACGGATTTAAATCAAATTTGGCAGAAATGTTGAAACAGTAAATTGAACTCTTTCAAATTATCAACCTTGGGTCCGGAAGGGGGGGGGGGCTTATGTTGAAATAACGAAGGATTTTAAAAAACGACATCTCCGCCCAAATCACTGTGTCAATTTTAATCAAAGTTGAAAACTTTGGTTGCTAAGACAACAAGAGCAAAATTTAAATTCAAAAAAAAAAAAAAAAATTGAAAGTCATCTCCTTCTGACATAGAAGTTACAAAATCTTGAATTTTTCATGAAGCATCAGTACATCGACCTCTTTAAAAACTGATTTTCAGAGCCATGGGGTGATTGGGCTTAGATAGAAATGAAGAAGTCAACTCTACCAAAACTTTTTGGCCAATTTTTACCAAATTTGGCAGAAATTTACCCTAGGTTGCCCCCTTTTATTAATTATAAAAAGATTTGAAATCTGTTGAAAGCATTGGTTGGCATGGCAACAAAAGTTGATTTTAGTTGTATTTTAAGAGAGGTCGTCTCCAACCCAGTTAGTATTAGGTCTTGAAGAAAAAGAGCCTTATCTCAGGTGAGCACCAGGGCCTCTGGTCCTCTTGTTTAGAATCTTCAAAGATCGGAAAATAACCAAACCACTGGGTCAATTTTAATCAAGGTACCCTTTGTACCTAAAATGGGGATAACGTTTTGCAACATATAATAAGTAATATTATATGTAATTCAAAAACGCGCACATGCTTTTCTGGTTATGTCCCATTTATATTTCACGGAGTTATTGCCCAATGTTGAAAATGGCTTTATATCACCGAAAGAAATCTTTTTTTATGAACATAGAACCGATTTTTTTATTTTTATTTTATTTTATTCATTTATTTATTTATATTTTTTTTTGTGTGTGTGTGTGTGAGGGGTGGGGGGTGGGGGTGGTATTAATCACACGCATGTATATATACGTAAATCTTTTTACATGTAGGGATACTCGTTGTTGTGAGTAGTATATATCACATTGGTGAAAAAGGTTGACCCAAATCTACTCATTGTATGAAGTAATTATCCCGTCTTTGGGCGTCCAAACTGCCGTAAATACAGCTTTATTGAAGCTGTATTTACGTCATTTTGGCCGTCCACTAACATAATTTTACTTCACAAGTGCTGCATTGCATTGAGTTTTTAAGTTAAAATCTTCAAAACAGATAATCTTTCTTACCCACGTCAATTTTAATGATCACATCTGGAGTCTGTATTAAACCAATTAAATCATCCAGTTTAATAGACGTTATTCCAACCCTAATATTATCCGGTCCTTTGAACTCATTCTGATTAAGAATTCTTGCTGAACCTTGATTATTTATGTCTAAACGTAACGTCACTCTCGAAGAACGTACGTCAGATATGACGTTTTGTAGGATTAAAATGTTGTCCTGGAATTGATTGATCATAACCGCTTTTTGAAAAAGTTTAATGTTGTTTAATATTGGTTCGACAGCTACGGCTCTATGTCCGTGAGCCGCGGCAAGCAAACTGAAATACCCTATGTTAGCTCCAATATCAATAAACGTTACGTTGGTTTCACGTGCTAAAATGTCTTGTAGAATTTTCGTCATTCTTGGCTCCCAAATATGGTCATTTTGTAAGCTTTTCGATATGTAGATATCATCTGTAACATTGTGAGGACATATGTAGAATGGTGGGATTGTCTTCGTTGTCATGCAATGATAGTAATTCACGCCATTTTCAAGTCTACTTTCGTTGTAAATTTGGACAAATCGAAGCGCTGGTCTATTGTTGGCACGTTTCACAGAATCGTTGAATATTATCACCATGATAGAAAAGCCTGTAAAGAGAAAAAGATATACATAAAAAAAACAAGACGACAAAAATAGACTAGGCTATATTCAAGGAAGTTGCATATGACCTTTTTTTAGAAGATTTTTTTAAAATTTGTTAACGACAAAAATCTGACCTTTTCTAGAGCATCTATTTTCAAAGTAACTTTGAACTCTTGTCATGATCTTATTGACAAGTGAATACCAACAACAGCGATATGGAAAGAGGAAATTCTATAGGTGTCGATGGCTGAACTTACCTGGAAATCTACGGTTTCCGTATTACTGAGTTTTTTGTTTCCATGTGAGTTATTAATGGTTTTTTGCATGATAATAGCATTAACAAATGCCAGATATGCTTTCATGAGTGTAGAGTTGGGAACAAAGACGTGATATATCGTATATAAGAAACCAAAATGTCGTACCTACACATTATCACATTACCACACTATGACGCTTTCTGACGCACTGAAGAATGACGACCATGGAAAACATTGTGGGAAAAGGAGAAATTGCTAGTAACAAACAACTTCTCCTTTTCTGACAATGTTTTCTACCCTATTTTGCACTTAGTTGCAAAGTTTAGCTCTGTTTGAATTGTCTTCTGCGACTTTTTTTAACTTTGGGCTAGTTTAAAATTTTGCCATCCGGTAATAGGTTAACCTTTTCCCACACAAGCCCTCCTATTACGCGTCGAAAGAAAATAGCTTTGGAAAACATTGTGGATAATGAAGAAATTGCTTGTATCAAAACAATGTGGATAATGAAGAAATTGCTTGTATCAAGCAATTTCTTCATTATCCACATTGTTTTCTATCCCAAAAGACAAATGAATTTAAATTCTATCAACTTGAAATTATCGTCTGCAGCTTCTTTCATTTTGGACCAGTCTAAAATTCTGCTGAGTTGGAATGGGTTAATTACATCTAGCTACATTTTAGAAACATTAATTATTAACCCTTACCCAGACGGAATAAATGACTTGTCCAAGTTTAAAGAGGTTGAAGACGACAGTTTCAAGTGTGTGGAATTTAAAAAAAACCTTATCTTTTATAGTAGAACACGTGTTGGAAAATGAAGAAATTGCTTGTAACAAGCATTTTCTTCATTTTCGTCATTTTTTTCCAAAGCTTTTTTCTTGTAAGGGAACATTTTACGTGTTGAAGAAAATAAGCCTTAAAAAACCGTTAGACCAAAATATCGATCGATAGATAGATAGATAGATAGAGAGAGAGAGGGGGGGTACGATATCAAATGTTATCCGTTGAAAAAGACTGTATTTGAATGATTAAATGGGGGTTTAACGCCATTTTTAAAAGTATTTCAGTCATATTGCGGCTGCTGGAGCACCTAACAATTGATTCCTGGTATTTCTAACACCAGTACTACCACTACATCCTTTCCAGCCTCCAGCTGCTATCCCACTTAGGGCAGGTGTACTAAACCCATTATCGCACAATGGCGCTTTTGGACGCCCATCAAGAAAAACGATGGATCAATGTGTAAAATGAAGAAATTGCTTGAAACAAAAAAAAAACAAACTTGAACTGGAATTAGGTGTGGCCAGCGGAGTCAGTGGGCGGGGCCAACGGAGTCGGTGGGCGGGGCCAGTGGAGTCAGTGGGCAGGGCTAGCGATCCATCAATTAAAACAAAGACTATTTAATCCAATCCCACTCAATGACGCGTTTTGACGCCCCAAAGAAAACCATTTGGGAAAACATTGATTAAAATGAAGAAATTGCTTGTAATTTTTTTTAGATAAAAAGTTGAAACAATCTAAAATTTCATAAATTTGAAATTCTCGTCTGCAACTACTTTCAATTTGGACAAGCCTAAAATTTTGTCGTCTGGTAATGGGTGAAAGAGACCATACAGCCCGGATAAGCCGGTTCTTCCTGTTTGCCTCTAGGTAGGCTAGAAGGACCACTCTACTGAAGCGAACATTTTCGACTCTGCGCGTTTCACGCATCTTGACAAGGATCTATAACTAGATTGTTTCTTTCCCCATGACAAGTCACAAATTATTAAAAGGCAGTAATGGAAATCTGAATGGTTTATAGCCCTGCCACTTAGCCAATATTTCCAACTGTAAAATCTACCGCCTCATTATTTAAATCTGTATCCAGAAATAAGACAGACGTTTGGATCCAGCGAGGATCATTAACCGCTAATTACAGCTATTTTGTAACTGAGAGTCCATGAACTTTCTCGGTGGCCCCTTGTTTATTTGGCAGATCGTAGGCGCCGAAAGATCGACCTGTTCTAAAAACACCCCATAGTGTCTTGGTCGTACATGTGGATGGGGTAAGAATTTTAAAAAAATCTTGTAGATGATTGATTTAATGGATCAATTGAATTGAGAAATAAATAAAAATATTTCGGTTTTTTTTAATGATTAGAAATGACGCCCTTTACCTTTACCAAAGGATCGTACAGCTAAAACGTTTATAAACCTGTAAAATTACAAACAGCATTTTCCCCTGTAAAGTGAAGAAACATTTTTATTTTCTTTTTCTGCCACAACGTTTTCCATAGCAATATTTCTTTAATGGAACACGAGTTGTTTGTATTCAAACACCAATGAGTTGTACAGGCTGATATTCGTCTATGCCTCCTGCCAATACAAAAATTTTCCGGATTCAACATGGCAAGGGTTAATCCTAGCAAGATGCCCCGCATGACTCGGCGATTAGGGACATTGACTCGGGATCTGAGAGATTTTGAGGGTCTTAGGTTCAAGTATCAGCAAATTGAAATAAACAAATACATAAACTCTGTCAGTGAACTTAGCTACGATAAAGCTAATAGGTATTTAACACAACATATATTTTACTTGAAATCTAATGTCAATTTTTAGCTCCTCTTGTCTAAAATCGTAGAGTCTTTTGTCCTAAATGGAGCCCGTAGTGCGCGCGTCTTTCTTTCATTCTTTCTTCTTTCTAGAAACTACACCATCTTAATTTCAGTTTTACAGCTTATTCAAGCTACAGAAGTTACGACGTTTGGGTCACCAGGCTACGACTTGTTTCATGATCTTTACCATGAATCATGAAAAGAAACGTCGAGTGATATTTAAGAAATGAAGAGAATATTTTTTGTTTTCATGGAGGTATGAACCGAAAAACCTAATCACACTGTATGAATACGCGAAGCGGATTCATACATTGTGTGATTAGGTTTTCCGACTCAAACTTCCATGAAAACAAAAAATATTCTCTTCATTTCCTATAATTCAACAGCATCAAGCGAAAAAAACAATATAAATTATACTACGGTGGATAAAACGGTATTTTATTTCCGTCTCTGAATTACTGCGTGGAACACTCATTTGTATTGGCGTTCCCTTATGGCGACGCGTGATTTTTTATTAAACGCTTTCTTTTTTTTCCACAAAATTTAGACTTGTCCAATTTAAAATAGGTCGCCGATGACAATATAAAGTGAGCTTTATTAAAATCTAACTATCCTTTAGGATAGAAAATATTGTGGGAAAAGAAGAAATTGCTTTTCTTTTCCGATAATGTTTTCTCCGGTATAAAATCATTTAGACGTAAAATCAGGGATTGTGCGGGAAAGGTTTAGACACCACGTTTTATTGTAGCGACGGAAATATTATCTTATGTATCGTGGAACAGTTAAAAGACGGAAATGAAATACCGCGTATCGTGTCATATATTGTGTTTATTATGTAAAAATGTTGTTTCACAAACAGAGGTGAACCAAACAACCATTTCTAGATAAGGAGCATGCCCACATTCTCTGGAAACTTTCAACACAATGTTATGTGATAACGTTGAACATCCTAAGATAATATCGAACAATGATATCAAAGATGCATTTTTCAAATTCTATACTTCCCACAGATTTTATCTACGACTTCAGTCCGAAAGCATCTTCTCTGCGTAATTTTAGATAAATAGACTAACCTTAACTACAGACAATGTAAGCATTTGTATGAAGGCACAACGTTTGCCCTTGGATTCTTATTTTAATCTATTCCCACTCAGCGATGCTTTTAGTCGCTCCCAAGGTAAAAAGCTTTGGAAAACATTGTTGAAAATGAAGAAATTGCTTGTCACAAGTAATTTCTTCATTTTCAATAATGTTTTCTATCCAGAAATGTGAAATATGATATACTTTAAATTGTCGTCAGCAACTTCTTTCAATTTGGACCAGTCTAAAATTTGGCCGTTTGGTAATGCGTTAAAAGAAATGCCTGAGTACCCCGTAAAATAAATATTCTTAGTCCGTCAAGGGTCCCCAAATTCGTGAACATTCCGCGGCTATAGCTCAGTTGGTAGCGCGCCTACCTCTCAATCATGAGGTCCCGGGTTCGATCCCCGGTCGCGGCAAATTTCCTTTCCGACATTTGTCTTCCACCAAAGGGTGGATAATCGCAAACCTTAGGGGGATGATCAGCTGGGGGTTCGGAAAGGATGTAGTGGTAGTACTGGTGTGAGAAATACCAGGGATCCATGGTTCGGTGCTCCAGCCGCCGAATTATGACTAAAATACTGTTTTAAAGTGGCATGTGTCTGTATGGTGGGTTTTTGTTGTTGTTGTTGTTGTTTCCTTCGAAATGGAGATTCGTTACAGCAAAAGTCGCATTTACAAATTTAAAATATAGTTATCTAGAATAATCATGATAGATTCATAATAAATACCTAAACAAAACGTTTCGTACCGGCCAAGTCGTACTTCATCGTTCGACGGGTCACATTAATTTGCGAAAGAAATTGAAACCGAATCGGGATTATCAGGGTTTTATTTTTAAACATTTTCACAGTGAAGTAGAATGGCATATATTTTTTCAGAAAATTAGAAAAAAGCATAAGAGACTTGAAACTGGTCTAACTGCGAGATGCGCTTAGTTTGACCCGAGTCGATACCCATTCCAACGCTTAAAAATAGGCTGGTGCAAATTCAACGGAGTTGTCGAAGACAATTTTAGTTGATGAAAATTTAAAATTGCGGAGAAATTGCGTAGAAATCATTGTGGATAATGAAGAAACAAGCAATTTCTCCAATTTCCAAAATGTTTTCCAAATGTCCTTTTTCTAGTGGCGCGTAAAAATGAGGGGTTTTGTTTTAATTGGTTAGGCACGTCCTAGACGGTCACTTTTCGCGTTTACGGTTTATCAATGAAGAGCCTTTTCCATTCCCACATTATACCTCATTTTTAAACTCGCCGCCCCCCCCCCCCCCCAATTCAAGAAAAAAGGCTTCGGAAAACATTGTATCCAACAATTCCTTCATTATACACTATATTTTCTATCAAAAAAGAAGAAGAAAATTAAAATTCAAGCAACTTGAAATTGTCGTCTGCAGCTTCTTTCAGTTTGCACCAATCTAAAATGCTGTTTTTTAGGAATGTGTTAATGAAAATGGTCCCTTAATAGAAGCGAAATTGACTGTGCACGAATATCATAGGCTTCATTGATATAACCCATCTATTCTAACAATATTTACGATTGGTGAGGTCAAGCATTGAAAAACCTCTGATCTAAATGTCCCTTTACCTTTTCCTGTTTTTGAAATTTTAGATTGGTCCAAATTGAAAGAGGTTGCAGACGACAATGAAAATTGAATGCAATTTGAAATGAAGCTATCCTATGCGTTAGAAAATATTACGGGAAAAGGAGAAATTGCTTGTGACAAGCAATTTCTCCTTTTTCCACAATGTTTTCTCAAGTATAAAATCTCAGCAACGTAAAATCCCGGGTTTGTTTAGGAAAGGGTTAATAGAGGTCGTCGCTTCAGTAAGATTTACTTTGTACGAATATTTTAGGACTCATTGTTCTAACCCATCTATTCTAACCATTTTTACCATCGGTGAGATTTAGCACTGAAAACCTCCCATAGACATGTCCCTTATTTCCATGATATTGACTTGGCGAAACATCTTTAGACCTCGGTCAAAAGGTGCGGAATCTTTTGATCCTTTGATCGCACAATCGAACAAAAAATCTCGGGTTGTTAATGATGAAGTTTTCGATGCATTTAACATATCAATAACGTAATCACATTTTGAATAATTTAACCCATTCCTACACAATGAAATTTAAGACCACTCCAAATCTAAAGAAGTTGCAGACGACAATTTTAAGTTGAGTAAATCTTTAAAATCTTTGTCTTTTTGGGTGGAAAACATTGTGACTAGTAAAGTAATTGCTTGTAAAAAGCAATTTCTTCATTTTCCACAATGTTTTCCATAGCTTTTTTTCCTTGGGGGCGTCAAAAAGCGTCTTTATGTGGGAACGGGTTAAAATGTAGTTGCGATGTTTTGGTTGCATCAAGTTGTAATGTAAAGTATCAATAGAATTTGCCTACGATTGGTGTTCAGTGAGATTTCTCTTCCGTATCTGGCAGACCGCTGGCCCCGCCCATCGAATCTGCTAGCCACACCCATTGACTCCGACAAGACGTTTGACTTCGATATAAAACGGCGTTATTTTTCGTAACAGAAAAGTCAGATTGTTGGTTTGCGACTTAAGCGTCGTAACTACAGCTTGAATAAGCTGTAGTTACGACGTTTAAGTCGCCAAACCATAAAAAAGATTCATGTAAATGTCGGCCGATGTCGCGGTTCAAATCTCTCATCCGGTCTGAATTAAGTATTTGATAGGTCAATTGATTCTTTGATTGACACTTGCGACCCGTCATTTTGAGACCTTTCGGACCGGGTTTCAAATGAATGTTCGAGCGAAGCTTTTTCTGTGTGATTTAACGTATTGATTTCAAATACTCAGCCATTTTCCAAAGATTTTGTAGATTTTTACATAATTTTGCATTTCTTGACCCTGAACAAAACAGTATCGAAAAAAAAGTGCAGCAAGCGATTTCTTCGTTTCCGACAATATGTTCTAAACAAATTTCATCAACTTTCTCCATTAAAGTGTAATACTTATTTATTCATTCATCTATTTATTCACCCATCTAATTATTTCTTATATATAAATATATACTTTCACAAAAAATAGTCTTTTAACCGATTCCCACACAATCCCACATGTTTTCGCACCAAAGAAATATAGCTAAGGAACCCATTTTGAGAATGGAAGATTGTTTGAATATGGTTTAGCGCTGCTTTTAACAGTATTTAAGTCATATCGCGGCGCCTGGAGCACTTAATAATGGATTCCTAGTATATCTCGCAAGCTATTGTGACAAGCTATTTCTTCTTTTATCAAATCGTTTTCTGCCACAGATGGCAATTGTTTTTCCATTTGAACCAACTTCTTTTTGTCGTCTGCAACCTCTTTCAATTTGGACCGGTCTATAGTCGTGTCATTCCGGAGTTGGTTAACTGTCTTCGAAATATATATAGAATACTCACATATCAAAACCTGGAGAGCAACAAGAATGTGTCTTTTCCTCGGCATATTTTTATCAAACATTTATCACAAATTCCTTTTATCACAATGATTCAGAGATAAGGAATGCATGGAGTATATAATATATCTCAGTAATGATCACATCACTCTACTAAAACAATCAGGGTTTTGCCTCGGATGTAATTCCCAGGGCAATGCTAGTTATGTAATACATACTCCCTGGCGGTTTGAGGAAACTTCCACAACATTGTAACTGCGACTTATTGAAACTAGAGTAAAGAAAATTTAGTTCTGATAATTATAATAATGGTAATATTATCTTAATTTAAAGAACTTCAAGGTAAAATTAAAAGACACATAGAAATCTTATTTTCAACATGTCTCTCGCTCTCTCTCTTTCTCTTTCTATCTTTTTCTATCTCTCTCTCTCTTTTTCTATCTCTCTTTCTTTCTTTCTTTCTTTCTCTTTCTTTCTTTCTCTCTCTTTCTCTCTCTATATATCTCTCATTCTTTCTCTCTCTCTTTCTCTCTCTCTCTGTCTATCTATCTATCTCTCTATCTATCTATCTATCTATCTATCTATCTATCTATCTATCTATCTATCTATCTATCTATTATCTATCTTTTTATCTATCTATCTATCTATCTATCTATCAAACTTTCTATCTATCTATCTCTATCTATCTATCAAACTATCTATCTATCTATTATCTATCTATCTATCTATTATCTATGTCTGTCTGTCTGCCTCTCTGTCTTTCTTTCGTTCTCCCCTCCTCTTTTCCCTGTCATATCTTGACAAAAAGTCCTCTAGTGCACATCATTTTGAGATAATTATTACCACATTAAATGTTAGAGCTTTTAAAGACATAATACCTCGGAATCGAATCCAAGACCTTCGATTTCTCACCAGTCACAAAGCGCCTCTCGATTAACGTATTCCCACACAAGGACGCCTTTTGACGACTCTCAACAAAGCAATAGGTAAAACATTGTGGTAAATGAAGAAATTGCTTGTTACAATCAATTTCTTCATTTTCCACTATGTTTCCTACCAAGATGGTTGAAAAATCTAAAGTTTCATAAATTTTAAATTATCTTCTGCAATTCCTTTTATTTGGACTCGTCTAAAAGTTTGTCGTCTGGGAATGGGTTAATACAGCTATGGTGTACCATATATGTCAAAATCGACTTTAACTCATACCAGACGATAACATTTTAGACTCGTCTAAATTCAAAGATGTTGCAGGTGACAAATTTAGCTGATGAAGTTATAATTGATTTGGTCTTTTGAGATAGAAAGTATTGTGAATAATAATGCAGAAATTACATATTCTTTATTTTCCTCAATATTTTCCAAAAGAAATGTCTGTTTTGGCGTCAAAAAGTGTCATTGTGTTTGAAAGTAATCTAGGTATTAAAGAATAGACAAGAATTAACATTTAAGATATACCCGTCAAATTTGAAAATGCGCGCTCAAAGATTGAGCGTGAACGCTTAATTTAGCGCATGTTCAATTATTATTCAATCGCGAAAACTTGAAGAGGAAGAACCTTAATTGTATATGTGCACTTGTAATTCTTGAATATATAAAATTTTGACTCTCTGTGTAGAAAACAATACGGAAAATACAGAAATTGCTTGTTACAAACAATTTCTGCATTTTCTACATTGTTTTTCAGAACTATTTTCTCGAGGAGCGTAAATAGGATTGATTGAGTTTAACGCCACTTTTAACAGTATTTCAGTTATATCGCGGCGGATGGAGCACATAACAATGGATTCCTGGTATTTCTCACACCAGTACTACCACTACATCCTTTCCTAACCTCCAGCTGCTATCCCACTTAGGTTTACGATTATCCACCCATTGGTGAGAGACAAATGTCGGAAAGAATATGTGGCGCCGCCGGGGATCGAACCCATGACATCCCATAATTGAATATTAGGAGTCTATTGAAATTGGTTAAAATACGCCTTCAACGTACACCTTTGGAAGATGACGATTTGCTGAAAGGGGAAATACTTTTCGGTGCGAGAACAGGGATTATGTCCTTATTCTGTCCAATCAATTTTGATAAAGCGATCGAATTCAGGTCTGCGTGTAGCACTGAAAATAATAGCGAGCAATCCGTATAAAAATCTTCTTTTGACATAAGTGCAAATTCAATGCGGGTCCCACTTTTATTTGCTTCCCTTCCCAACACTATTTATCTAAAACATTAGAATCGCAAAACGGGGTTTTAGTGATAATTATTAAATCAAATGCAGCGAAATATCTCTGCTTGCTGTTAAGCGTAAAGGTTTAATATTTCAGTTATCCAGCATGAATCTGTGGAGGTGTTATATCATACTAGAAAACATCACACCAGGTGTGAAAGCGATATTTGTGAGATGATAGTAATTTATCTGTGGGCCGTCATGCGAAGAGGGACCATCTTGGAAAATCGAAAAGTTTTTGGACTATATAGCGCAGACTTTCAATTTGGTAAAATTAGGCTTAAAGTAAACTCTTACAAACGTGAGCTCAAAAGAAAACACACATATATATTAACCCTTGTGCTGAACAAAATCCTTTCCAGAATTGCATAGAAATCAAAGGACTGATAGCACTGGTAGTACTTGATGTTCAGTTGTCAATACTTCTTTTGAAAATTAATTTCTTGAATAATGTGCAGTCTTATCTTTGTTTATACATTTTTCTTAACCGGAATATTCCGTATTCAGCATGATAGTGGTTTATACTCAATAAAGAATTGTCTATCGATGGGTTAGCGCGAAACAGTTGTAACTGCCTATATGTTTATAGGCAGTTACAACTGTTCCTCGCTGCTCCATTACTATGAGCGCTATATAGAAATGTTCAGTTTCTGTATGCGCACCTCTTTTCGAGAGATTTTGCATGTTTCTGCTTATTGTAATCATTACAGATTTCGTTTAATAAAGTAGGAGAAATTTTGTTTTGTTTTGTATTCATTAAGGTACATGTATGAACCTTAAAACGTGCCCTCTATGAATACACGAAGTAGATTCATACATTGGTGTCATTAAGTTACCTCAATTAAACAAACAAACAAATCAAGCAAAACAAATGGTTTTGAGTAAAATTTTATGGATCTACTTTTTGCACCAGTATACAAAATAGTTGCGTGCTCAAAAAGTCAAGCTATCAAATACCTGAAACTCGACGAAATTAAAATTAAATTAATGTAAGACAATATCATTCCTTCAGTATTTTTCCGTAATGATAATTGATTATGGCGGATCGGGCCGCGGTCGCAGTGGTAGTGCGTAGGACTCCTGGTAATGGGGTCCCGGGTTCGATCCCCGGTCGTGGCGAATATCCTTTCCGACATTTGTCTCCCACCAAAGGTTAGATAATCGTAAACCTAAGTTGGATTAGTAGCTAGAGGCTCGGAAAAGATGTAGTGCTAGTGCAGGTGTGAGAAATACAAATAATCCATGGTTAGGTACTCCGGCCACTGAGACATGGCTGTAAACCAAACCCCAATCAATCAATGACGGACTAGAGAAGCCGATGCGATCATAAATTTTTGGCTTGATATGTAGTCGTGACGATAGAGAACACGAATTTTAGGGATAAATTGTATATTTTTGTTTCTTATCTGTGGATTTAAGAAATTAACCGACTCCCACACAATCCCGCATTTTAAAGCTCCTATATCTGTTTGGAAAACATTATAGAAAATGAAGAAATTGCTGGGATCAAGCAAGTTCTTCATTATCCACAATGTTTTCTATCAAAAATTTAACTTCCATCGCCATGAAATTGTCGTCTGCAACATCTTTAATTTGGACCGCTCTAAAATTTTGTTTTGTGGAAATGGGTTAGTTGATTATCTAACCTGAAAGGTAAATGTTTTGTTGTTGTTGTTGTTAACGGTGTTTTTCGGGGGATCCAAACACAAAAGGCTTTATCCTGCGAGGTTTGAGGTTTAGCCATCCACAAGGAAAAAATATGGTTAAAAAGCGAGGTCGCTTTAGAACAGAAAACAAATAATTATTCTTCAAAATTTGTTTACAGATACGTGTAAATGCTGTTAATCCAACCGTTGCCTTGACGGACATGGGGAGAAAGGATTGGAGTGATCCGGTGAAAGCCAACCCTTTACTTAGTCGAATACCATTGGGCAGATTTTTAGGTAGGAAATATTTATCTTACGCAACCAAGCGTATACTTAGATGATATGTGTTAAGCATTGGGTTTTTGATATATACATGTAGATACAAACAATATTAAAATAATCCAGCAGTAAACCCATTACGACAAAATCAAATTGAAAATAGTTGCAGACGACAATTTCATGTTAGTGGATAGGTACGCCATGATAGAAAACATCGTGGACATTGAAAAAATTGCTTGTTACAAACATTTTCTTCATTGTCCACAATGTTTCCATATTTTTTTTTCTTGAGATGGGTAAAAAAGAGTCAATGAGTTAGAATTGGTTAAATAATATGCTTCTCAATGAGTTCTCTACAATTAAAAAAAAGTCATGTGGCCATACAAAGCAGTTCGCATAGTGAAGACCCTGATCAGAGTCATTTTGATCATAATATGTTCAAGTGAGCTAAAAATACATATGAGATGAACTTGCTGGCAGAGTTTGCAGTATTCCTGAAATACATAAGAACTACTTTTTGTGGATTAAGTTGTTAAGCCTCCAGTGGCAATTTTGCGCTCATTGAACTCTGAGAAGACCTCGAAATTTTGTCTATTAACTTGAGTTATCAAAGTTGGCGCTTTGCTAGCTAAAAATGACGCTTTGCTAGCTAAAAATGACGCTTTGCTAGCTAAAAATAATTGACCCGTTATTCAAGAAAACCAGCCTGTACGATAAATAAAGAAATGCTTTTTTTCTAACGATCTCTCTGATTCATTTAGAATAATAATAGCAATATCTTAGAAAGTGACGAAGTAAAGTTGCAATTTTCTTCGTACATTGACTTATTACTACACGAGAAAATTTTGACGGGTCTAAATTTAAAAAAAAAGTTGCAAACGACTTTAATTTGATGAATGTTTATACATTTGGATAATGAAGGTTGAAATCTCTTCATTTTCCAAATTGTTTTCAAAAGTTCAGTGAACTGCGATATCGGATATATCTTTCATATATTTCAGTGTAAGATCGATTTATCTTTCAACAAAAGTTATATTTGCACGGGTAGCCACGAGGAAAATATGCCTTATTTGTGCACGAAATGAAAGATTAAACGATATTATTCGGAAGAAAAAAATCTAAAAAAACAATAACTTTATTTCTTTAATTCAGGAATTAGCAAAATGTCAGCTTTCTTTCGTGGGTATTTCTAAAATCGCGTCATTTTTGCACGTGAATTACACGGCAACCTGATGACGTCACCGTTGTCTTATGTCTCGCGTAGAATACGTTCAGTAACGCGCAGTGAACAAACGTAGAACTAAATCTACCAAAACAGTGATTTTATTTTTTTTGACTGAAATAATCGGATGATAATTAATCGAGAAATCTCGATAATATACAAGAAGGCTGAAACACATTATGTTCAAAATGAATCTGACCAAGGTCTTCAAAAAGTTGCAGACGACAATTTCAAATTGTTGAAAATTCTAAAACATTTATCTCTCTGGATAGAAAACAATGTAAAAAATGCAGAAATTACTTGTATCAAGTAATCTCAAATTTACCCCATTTTTTCGGGACTGTTTTCTTAAGTTGCTTAAAAAAAAGGGATTGTGTGGGAATGGGTTAACTCCTTTGTTACTTTGACCTCATTTATTTGTCTTGATAACCTTTGACAAAAAAGATTGTTGAACAAAACCATGCTTTGCAAGCTTGCAGTACTTTCAGTACTTTGCTTGTGTATTTGTATAACCATTCCCAGAGCATGCAGGATACCTGCAGTGCGCATACCGGAGGGTATGTGACGGGTCGCGATGTCAATCAAAAAGATCGATCGACCAATGAAAACATTCAATTAAACAGAAATTGATCTTTCAACTCTGTCATTTTTTTTTCAATCAATCTTATTGGTTTGGCGGCTCTAACAATGTATCTACAGCTTGTTGGCTGGTTATAAAACCTTAAGGACTACGGTTTGAATAATAGATTGAATCAGGTTTAACGCCACTTTTTACAGTATTTCAGTCATTGCGGCGCCCGGATCACCTAACAATGTATTCCTTGTACTCCTGGTAGCCTCCAACTGCTAACCTAAGTGGGATAGCAGCTGGAGTCTAGGAAAGGATGTAGTGGTAGTACTGGTGTGAGAAATATCAGGAATCCATTGTTAGGTGCTCCAGCCGCCGCGATATGACTGAAATACTGTCAAAAGAGGAGTTAAACCTAATTCAATCAATCAACCAATTATTCAAACCGTTGTCCTGACGTTTAGATCACCAACTAACAATTTTTTTGTTACATTTTTTGTCTCATAAAGTTTGTAAAATATCCACGTTTGCTATCTAAGTTGAGCTTTCCGTCAGAGATAGGCGTGGCAAGCGATCTGTCGTTTTGATTTTAATTTCTGCATTGAATCATCATAAGGAAATGTCAACGGTCTTATTTAGAAACGTCTTTTAGATATTTGACTAATCGCGGCTGTCAATCAAAGAAAGAATCAACCACTCAAATCATTCACGAAGACTGGGTGTGAAATTTGAACTCCTTATTAGAGTGCATAGGCGGGGCCAACGGAGTAAGTGGGCGGGGCTAGCGATTGATCAGTTTTAAGGATTAATTACAGGTTATAAATTTGTATTTACTCTGTATTGCAGAAGTCCACGAAATAGTTGACACGATTATGTATCTTCTGAGTGATAAAGCGTCCATGATACACGGCGTTACGATGCCTATAGAAGGAGGTTTGTCAACGTCATAGCCTGGATTTTTGACGTCATGGTTGACGTAGGTTTAAAGGACTGGAATTTTAGATGTTATCAAACTGCTCTAATAAGCACAAATATCCAAAGCCTATGTGATTTACGTTATGTCATGCTAATAGATTATCACTTGTTCACATCATACCATGGATTTTAGCTCAACGAAGTGCTCAAGTGATTTATTGTGATCACCTTTTGTCCGGCGTCCGTCCGATGTGCGACGTTCGTCGTGTGTCGTTCGTCGTCCGTCAACAATTTCTTTAATCCTTTTCCCCCCCCCCCCCCAATTCACTTGGCCTATTTCAACCAAATTTTGCAGAAATGTGCTTTCGAAATTGTATAATAAATCAAAATCCTTTTAAAGCTCTGGTTGCAAATGCACCAAAAGTGAATTTTTGAAATAATCTTGAAAAAAATCTTCTCCATATGACCGAAAAGGCTTAGAGTCTTGTTATTTTGCGTGAAACATTAGTATATCGATCTCTTTCAAAATTGCTAAAATCATTACCCTCGGGTCCCTGGAGTGGAAGCCCGGAGGCGGGGTTCATACAGAAATAAACAACGATTCTTAAACAACACCTTCTCCCAAACCGTTTGGCCGATTTGAACCAAATTTGACAGAAATGTTCATTATGTTGCCCTGTATTAAAAAGTTAAAAGAATTAAAATCTGTTGGAAAATACTGGTTTCCACGGCAACTTAAGTGAAATTTTAAAATAATTTTTAAAAAATCTTCTCCTCCAAACCCAGAAGGTATAGAAGGTATAGAGCCATGATAATTTGCAGGAAAAATCAGTATATTGACCTTTTTCAAAATTGCTGAAATCATCACATTCTGTTTCCTATTGGTGGAGCTACGGAGAAGGGTGGAGCCCGTATCAAAATGAAGAACGAATTTTGAATGATGTCTCCTCCCGCACTAATGGACCAATTTCAACTAGATTTTGCTGAAATGTTCCTTAGGTGGTCCTCTCTCACAATAGCTAAACAATAGAAATCTAGTGGAAGTACTCTGGTTGTCATGGCAATGAAAGATAAATCGTTAAAAATCTTCTCTAGTCATGACCAAATTGGTCTTCAGACTTAATATTTAGCATGATACATAAGAAGCAAAAAGAGTGTTCTGTTCCTTCATATTAGTCCTAAAGCCTTAGAATTTGTCATTGAGACTTTTGGATCTCCAGGTACAGAGCCTATATATGTATAAAGTACGGTCAGGCCCGCTTGTATCATAATCCTAACCTTAGGTGAACACCCAAGGGCCAACGGCCCTCTTGTTGAGTAAGACGTCAAAAACGGAGCTTCATGAATAATAGCGAAACACTTGTATAAATATAAATATCTGAAGCATCTGCGAGTCATGTTATGTCTTGCTAATGGAGCGGGTATGGATGTCCAGTATACATCCGGGACTTCAAATTCAATTTACGAATCCCAGCTGATAATCAACGAATCATTTTGACCAACCAAATCACTCATTTCGACCGTAAGTGAACTTTGAACTTAGAAATATGCCGACGTTTATGTGAAGTATTTTTGTTGGTGTGGGGACTTAAATGTCGTAACTATAGCTTACTCAAGCTGTAGTTACGAAGTTTAGGTCTCAAACCAACAATTTTACCTTTTTTATATGTTGGCAATAGATTTAACAAAATAACGTCGTTAGTCGGAGCTCGGTGGGCGGGGCCAGCGTTCAATCAATGATAATAAGTTTTTACGCCGTTGCGAAAGACAATTTGCAATCTATGTCGTAGCGGTTACTTCATTTAAGAGATGAAGAGAAGATTTTTTTGTTTTCATGGAGGTATGAAGCGTAAAAAATAACCACAATGTATAAATACGCGTATCTATACAGTGTGATTATGTTTTTCGGTTCATACCTCCATGAAAACAAAAATTATTCACGTCATCTCTTTATGATTTAATTACATTAACAGAAAAACAACAACAAATATTTTACAATTTTCGCTTCTTTTTTTATGGAACTAATTCGTGCGGAAGCATACAAAATAGCTGTACTCTAAAAAATTGTGTTCATGGAGGTATGAATACTCCTTTTCGGCCAACCACAACGCTCTTTATAATAGACGAAACTAACAATTAAATTATTTGATAATTAAAAAAACTGTTATCCAAAGGCACAATTTGTTAATTTTACAATGATTACTTTCAGCAATGCAGTGTCGAAAGTGTTGCTTTCCAAGACCCAAACGACAATCTCCCAATTGGACTCCTAATTCAATTCTACGAATCAAACCTCGGATAAACATCATAGGCCTATTTTAAAGCTTCACGTGACAAACTTCCAAAATGGCGCTATCCATTATGATAAAATGCATTTCATAAACGTTCTGTAAGAATTGTGTTTTGTCTTCAAGGAACTTGATATTAGCGCAAAACAGGGTAAAACATGAAACAAACAAGAGCACCGCCTACAGGTGCCTATGCTCGGCTGTTGGGTGCTGGATAGTGAATAAAATGCATCTAGAGTTATCCTCCTTTATAGTATAGGTTGCTCTTTTGATAGTGAACAAGTGTGCCAAATTTCAAGTGAATGCTTGATTGAACAATTAAATTATTTATTTAGACGGAAAGTGAGGCTTGATCTCCATCATTTGTTGTATGATGATTGATATATCGCAACGAAAGCTTATTCAAGCTGTAATTATGACGTTTATGTTGTTAACCAACGATCTTCCTTTTAATTCATTTCCCCGACCTCATATTTTACAGCGAAAATATCTTTTATAGCGTCGGTCGAACTGCCATCAAAAAGCTGCTAATTGTTTTCGGTTTCTGGCGTAATAATCCTTTGCTTCGTCCACTAGTAATACAAGATAACGATGTGTATAATGAGCGGTCAGTGACGAATTTTGCCAATTTAGTGTATTGTGGGTATGTGGGCCGGTGGCCTTAATACATTCCAATTTAACCATGAAACTATCTTGTTATGTAACCATTTATGTGCAATTAAAGAGTATATACAAAACCTTTGTAGTCTAAATCGAAAAGGGTGCTGACGGGATACTATGATTTGAAGAAAGGCTATCGGTTTGAAAAAAGAATAAGAAATATGTGAAATTGCATGTGGAAATTTTTTCTTTCTTTTCCAGTAAGTTGTTAAATCCGTGTCGTGAAAGAAATTTCTTTTTGCCCATTTTCCACTTGACAAAATTTTAAACTGGTCCAAATTGAAAGATGATGCAGACGACCATTTGGTGGCGATGTAATTCTAATTTATTGGGTCTTTTTGGTTAACGTGTAAAATGAAGAAATTGCCTTATCCAAGCAATTTCTTCATTTTCCACAATGTTTTCTTCAGCCTTTTTTTCTAGAGGTGCGTAATAAAGTGATCACTGTTTGGGAATGTTTTAAGGAAGGGTAGAATGCTTGAAAAGGTTCATGAACGATGCACGTAATTATACGGTCTGTAAATTTTGGTTTTCTTTCAGAAACGAGTTTAGAATATAAAAGTTATTTTACTAGCTTTTTAGCTTTTGCGAGCTTAATAACTTTTCTTAACGCGATTGAGACCTGAATATTTAGCTCAAGGACCTGTCGGTGGCTCGGACGAGACTTGAACACACGACCTCTAGTAAGGAGTCTTACGGTCCAGCAACTGGACCTGATATGTGGAGTTGCATGAGGGGGGGGGGGGGGGGGGTGAACATCCGAGATTTCTCGTTATTTATTGGTACTTTCACCGATAGGCAAGCGAAACAATTGAAAATGAAAAGCCCCTCCCCTTTTTTTTTCAAAGATTTATCATTTTCATTCCTTTTTAGGTCTACTGACCGAAAGTCATGGTGACTTATTGCGATCGTGTTTTGTCCGGCGTCGTGCGTCGTGCGTTAACTTTTTAGATTACCAAACTTGGCAAGAAGCATCTTTATGGGAAGGTGCTTCAGATTTGTACATGTCATGGAGTTATCTCCCCTCGGGGCCCTATAAGGTGCAAAAAAGGTACATCTTTAAAAATCTTGTCATGAACCGGCAATCGGATTTGATTCACATTTGGTATTTAGAGACTTAATGGCAAGGACTATCAAGTTTGAACAAGAAAAAAATCAGTCCAAAAATGGCCGTTCTATAGGAGGGACAAAGGTATGTATCTGTGTGTTGGGGGGGGGGGTACACAAGCTTATATATTGACAACTAAAAAAATCATTTTCTACCAAACCAAAAGTTCTACAGCTGTGATTTTATGTATGTGGCATCATCTAGTGGACCTCTATCAATATTGTATGAATTATAACCGCAGGGTCAAACTAGCCCGTTCCCGTACCTCACAAGTTTAACAAAGGTTTATATAGAGAAAAATTTAAAAATCTTCTTCTCCCAAATGAGAGGGCCTAGAGATTTGATATTTGGTATGTAGCATCATCTGGTGAATCTCTTTCAAGGTTGTGCAAATTATGGCTCCAGGGTCATAAATAGCCCATTTCAGGACGTTACAAGTTTTACAAAGGACTTATATAGTGGACATTTTTAAGCACTTCTTCTCCCAAACAGGAGGGCCTAGAACTTTGATAATTGGTATACAGTATCATCTGTTTGACCTTTATGAAGATAGTAAAAATTATTGCCCCAGAATCAAAATTAACCTATTCCCAGATGTCACAATTTTAACATAGGCTTATATAGTGAAAACTTCAAAAATCTTCATCTCTCAAACAGATAGGCCTAGAACTTTGATATTTGTATGTTGCATCATCTGATGGACCTCTATCAAGATTGTACAAATTATTGCTAATGGATCAAAATTAACCCATTTCCGGATGTCACAACATTAACATAGGCTTTAATAGTAAAACTTTAAAAAAAAAATCTTTTCTCAAAAAAATAGGCCCAGAGCTTCTATATTTGGTATGTAGCATCATCTGATAGACCTCTATCAAGCCTGAAAGATTTATGGCCCCAGGGTCATAATTAGCCAATTCCCGGATGTCACAAGTTTAACATGGGCTTTAATAGTGAAAACTTTTGTAAAAAAAATAGATTCCCACAAACAGATAGGCCTAGAGCTTTGATATTTGGTATGTAGCATCATCTGGTTGACCTCTATCAATATTGTGTAAATTATGGCCTCAAGGTCGAAATTAGCCCGTTCTAAGATGTCACAAGTTAATCTTAGGCTTGTTTAGTGAAAACTTTAAAAAGATATTCTTCTCCCTAACTTAAAGGCCTAGAGCTTAGATATTTGTATGTAGCATAATCTGGTGGCCTTTTATCTGTTTTTGTGGTCTTTGGACTCAGATGACTGATAAGGCCCTATGGGCTTCTTGTTGTGCTACTTTACCCCTTCCCACGCAAGAAAATATTAGACTCGTGCGAATTGAAAGAAGCTGCAGATGACAAGTTCAAGTTGAGAATATTTTGAGTAACTCAGTCATTTAGTGGAGAAAACAAGGTTGAACATGAAGAAATTGCTTGTGTCAAGCAATTTCTTCATGTTCAACCTTTTTTTCCTGAAGTCTTTTCTTAGGGGGTCATAAAAAAGAGAGATTGTGTGGGAACGGGTAAAGTCATCTCAGTTTGACCAAAGATGATAATGATGAAAGCATCATGTTGCATGTAATGTACGTGCAAAATGACAGCCTTATAGAGATTGTGTCGGAAATGTACAATTTTTTTGCGGTAGGAATTTATGTATTTTTTCTGTAAGAGCGACAAATTAATCATTTCGTGAACAACGATAGTTCACTCACAGCAAGACTGGCCGAACTTAACACTGAAACAAAACTTATGCCCAGTTTACGGATCTCGCGTGTCAATTTAAGAATCATTCGACCAATCAAATCATTTAGACCAGAGGAGGTGAACTTTGTACTACGACGTTGGGTTGGGGGGACTGGCAACTTAAACGGCGTAGCTACAGCTTGAATAGCTGTAGTCACGACATTTAGGTCCCTAACCACTCATTTTACTTTTCTTTTTCGTTAAATTTTGTGCAACATTTGCATAGTAATGGCGTTAAATATAGAAGTGAAACTTCATGTCGGATTCAGTGGGCGTGGCCAGCGGAGTCAGTGGGCGTGGTCAGCGGAGTCAGTTGGCGGGGTCAGCGGAGTCAGTGGGCGTGGTCAGCGGAGTCAGTGGGCGGGGTCAGTGAAGCCAGTGGGCGTGGTCAGCGGAGTCAGTGGGCGTGGCCAGCGGAATCAGTAGGCGGGGCCAGCGGAGTTAGTGGGCGGGGTCGTCGGAGCCAGAGAGCGGGGCAAGCGATCCGTCAATTTGCCCGTACTCAGCAAACAACTAGCACTGTTTGTCGCCCAATACGTTGATGTTTACTAGCCAACTACACGCATTTAATACTGTCGAAAATCCTAGTCGTGGACGTTTTGCTGATACATATGCAGAAAATTTAGACATAAGATATAGTATATCGTCGTTTAGTTTGCAAAATATCGTAACCATAGCTTTTTTCAAACTGTACTTACATTTTGCGCGCCCAGCGACGAAATGTCATCTTTCAGACGAAAGGGGATTACCAGATTGTTCTGCAATCTAACTACTTGCTAAATGATTAAATCAACCAGGCGTCAATTAGATCTAGAGTCTTGTTCCGAAAACAAATATATGGTAAGCTAGAATGGTCATTTTAGATTCAGAGGATCTGTCAAGGTTCGGCCCCGGTTATACTGTGCATTATTAAAACACCAGCCAATATCACCAAGGGAGGTAGCTAAATTCAATTTTTTGTATGAAAAGAGAAAGATAAAGGATAGAGAGAAGGAGAGAAAATTAAGATGTTGACGATTTAGGAAAAATATCAATACTGCTCTTAGCTTAATATCAGTGCGATATCATGCGGAAAGGAGTCGTTCGGTAAAATCTTCCCAAAAACTGTGAATAGTTGGTTTCCAACGTCTTTGTTACATGCTGATGGCTATAAGTTTTGCGAAATAACGGCGTAAAAATATCGAGACGGGACTTCCTGTCGATCGGCGGGGACAACGGAATGAGTGAGCGGGGCCAGCGGTTGGTCAGTCGATTGTTTCAGTATAAGATCGATTTAACATATAGCCTTTGTTGTTCAAAAAGATAACAATACACGAAAAACACACGATTTGTCTATTTGTATATTGCTGAACAAGACAAAATATGATTTTTTTTCGGACGAAATCTCCCAAAGCCTATCATTTTACCCGTGATTTAACCCATTCCAACTCAAGCCCTCCTTTTTACGCCCCACAAGAAAAAAGCTTTGGAAAACATTGTGGACAATGAAGAAATTGCTTGTAACAAGCAATTTCTTCATTATCCACAATGTTTTCTATCCCAAAAGACGAAAAAAATTAAAATTCCATCAACTTGAAATTGTCGTCTGCAGCTTCTTTCAATTTGGACTGGTCTAAAATTCCACTGTGTTGGAATGGGTTAAATGGCAACCTAATGACGTCATTATGACTGTTGCCCGGCGTCGGTGTCCATCAGCAGTTGGAAAAGAATGAAAGAAGGGAAACATCTACCAAAATAACGAGTCTATCGTTTTGATAATTTCGCTGATTTTTAGGTGAAATTATCAAGTTAAATTTCACCGAGAAATCTCAATAATTCACCGAAAACCACTTAATAATATTCTATCGCGAGGTCGGAAGTCGACAGAAATCTTGGGCCTCCAGGATCTTCAGCTTGATCGCATCCACGAATAAAACTGTTTCTGTAGAAATTACCGAGAAGGAAGCGCAGAATAGTTGGTTGGCTACCTAAACGTCGTAACTGCTGCTTGAATAAGCTGTAGTTACGACATTCAAATCGCCAAACCAACAAAAAAAAAAATGTCGCGAGCGGTATCATACATAAGTGTGGTTAGGTTTTTCGGTTCATACTCTCCATGTAAACAATATTCTTTTCATTTCTTATAATTTAATAGTATCGAGCGAAAAAAGCAAACACTTTACAATTTTTGGTACTTTTTTGTATGGGACTATTTTGCACGGAAGCATTCAAAATCGCTTTGTGCTCAAAGTTTTGTTCATGGACTTATGAATCGCCCGATTATGATAGACAAAACTGAAAATAAAATTATTAGCCGACAAACGAAAAGGTTTTGGAGCAAATGTTAGAGACCAACATTTTACTTCTGGTATAAACGAGTTAATTGATTTGTTAGTTCTTGTTTGATTGAAATCCGTTAATTGCCATTTAACTATGTAGGAACAGATTGAGAGAATCGACTATCTGCGAATGCTCGTAGTGCAATTTCGAGTATTAAACCCGTTACCAGAAGACAACATTTTAGACTGGTCAAAAATCAAAGAAGTTGCAGAGAAGAATTTCAAGCTGATGGAAGTAAAAAAATATCTTTGTTGTGTTTTGCGACAGAAAACATTTGGGAATATGAAGAAATTGCTTGTAACAAGCAATTTCTTCATTTTCCACAAGGATTTCCAAAGCATTTTTCCCAGGGGCGTCAGAAAGCGTATTTTTGTAAGCATGGGTTAAAGATAAAATAAAATACATCACAACAATCCCAAATGATCAAAACCGATCTCGTCAGGTATCTCAATAGTACTATCCTGTTGGAGAGGCGTTTTAATCGAGCGTTGCAAGTGATTTTTAAATGGAGCACCCATTTCTTTTCTGCAGAAAAACATTCCACATATCTATCCTTGTTATTGACCAATCGCGGCTGTCAATTAAATAACCAGTCTAGAAATGAAATCATTCATTCTGACAATAAATGAGTTGTGATCTCCGCCATTAGCCGCCATTTTGTAAACCTTTTTCGTTTGTTTGTCGACTTAAATGTCGTAACTACAGCTTATTCAAGCTGTAGTTACGACGTTTAGGTCGCCAACCAAGTATACTACCCTTTTGTTAGTTACTAAATAATTTTTCAAAATAACGCCGTTTGAAATCGAAGCGGGACTTCCTGTTGGAGTCAATGGGTGGAGCTAACGAAACAAGTAGACGGGACAGTGATTTGTTAATTTCTGGTTTCTTTATCAACCATATTGAAAAAAAAAACGTCTATGATTTTTTTATATAACAATACATGTATTGCGAATCTTCTGAAAGCTTGACTTAATGCTGACTCTTCTATTAGTACAGCTTACCAGCATTTTCATCCTTGTTTTCGTCTAATGCTAAACAATTTCATACATTTTTCCATATCGTCGGTGGGTGACTAAAATGTCGTAAATACAGCTTCAATATAGCTGTATTTACGACATCTTGTTCACCTATCGACAAGACGTATATTATTTTTATTTCTTTTAGCAACTTGTAAATTTAGAAATCCATAAATTGCAATGAATTCGTTAACAGTAAATAGAAAAGCGATTAAATGATATCAATTTCGACCGATACGCAACATAGCGCTCTTGCAGTTTTAGTTTTTTTCCCAATGTAAATTAAGTATAAGCATAGAATAACTTTTGAAATCTAAGAAAAGAATTTTTATTGTAAACTTATTGACATTCCATGAAAAAAAGAAAATATGTAAAATGTTTATTTATTCCTCCGCTTCTCCAACAACAACAATCACTTCCGGCATTTCTTCGTGTTTAGTGCTATCAGTTTCTTGTTCAGTCCTCTTTCTTCGACCTGGTCCGTACCTGCCGAATAAATCACCAACGGCAACCACGTCACGTGCTAAAGCACTTCCGGTGTCTATGCGAGATCCATAACCGTTATCCGTGAAAAAGTTATCGTTTTGTTTCGAATTAAGTCCAAAATGAATATCATGCCACCGGTTTCGTTTGCCAGGCCCGAAGCTTCCAAAAACACTGTCCTTCGAAACCATTGAATTGGCGAGATTGCTACCAGCATCGACTCGAGACCCATAACCGTTGTCTGCTACGTATCGCTTCCGCTCTCCATCTGTATTCCGATTCCTCTTACCGGGTCCGTATTTACCATAAACGCCCCCATAAACCGCCGTATCTTTCGCCATATTTTGCCCAGCCTCCATACGTGATCCATAGCCATGATCTGTGAAATAGCCACCGTTCGCCCTTTTCTTTCTAATCACCGGAATGTTATCATTGTCATCATCATTTTGACCATTTTTATTGTCACTAACAAACTTTCCAGACAATGGTTTAAGATCATCGTGATTTTTCGAATCTCCTACAAATTCTTCGTTGTCAGTGTGTACGCCATCTTCAATTGCGCCTTTCACTTCAGGTTCTTTCGGCTGTTCGTCGAGCGGCAGCTGTTGTGAAAACTGTACCGAAATACACGACACGAAAAGAATAATACAAATCCACTTCATCTTCACAAATGGAATCGTTCGCCCTCTTCTGGGTTTACTGGAGAAACGACGAGTTTATATATGGTATAGGTGCTAAAACGGCATGCTAGCTCTTGGCTTGTCAAGCATAAATGTACATTCTATTGTCATCGAAATTATGCGACCTTTATCAGTTAACACCGAGTCGAGTCATCTCCACTTTAAAAGATTTAAGCAGTTACTAGATGTTCACTCAACCTAACTGGTTTGTATGTATCGAGACGTCTTGTGAACAGTTTACAATTCACAGTTTACTGTTTAATAATTTAATACTCTTGGTGATTTCTCATAAATGTTTATAAGCTATTTTAATTTCATCGGTCTCCTTATCTTGTGTCATTTAATTATTCATTGTTAAATACTTTCGCCCGGTCAGTAAACGACTTGCCACATTAGGGCTGCATAAACAGACATCTCCATTTCAAATAGACAGACGTCGTAATGGATTTTGAATAGCCTGCCTTATTATGCTATTTACGTTATCGTCGGTGTTCGACCAAAACATCGTAACTGCAGCTTGGGATAAGTTGTAGTGACGAGGTTTTGATCGAACATCGACGTAAGGTTGTTTAGCATTGCTTCGATCAATCGATATTTATTTAAAGAATTTTAGCTAGCAAAGCGTCAGCTTTGATAGCTTAAGTCAACAGACAAAAGTTTCAGGTCGTCTCAAAGTTCAACGAGTGCAAACTGCCACTGGAGGCTTAGCCACTAAATACGTTAAATACATACGTCATAAAAGGTAATTCTTGTGTATTTCAGGAATATTACAAAATCTGCATGCAAGTTCATCTCCTAGGTATTTTAGCTCACTTGAGCACATCGATCTTCAAAGAAGGTGCAGACGACGATTTCAAATTGTTGAAAATTTTAAAAATAATTATCTCTTTGGGTAGTAATCAATGTAGAAAATGAAGAAATTGCTTGTTACAGCAATTTCTTCATTTTTCCACATTGTTTTTCACAACTATTTTCTTGAGGGGCGTAAAAAGGAGGATTGTGAGGGAATTGGTTAACTCCTTGGTTAAGTTAACCTCGTTCCTTTATCATGATTACTATTGACATGAACAAAACAATGCTTTGCTAGCTTACAGTAATTTTCAGTACTTTGATTTTTATTGAAGCTGTAGTTCCGACATTTAGGTCGTTAACCAACCATTTGAATATTTTGTTACATGTTACTGGCCACAATTTTCTCAAAATAATGCCGTTTGATATTTCGCAGCTCAGTAGGCGATCAAAATACCAGACGTCACAATATCAGACTTGTCCAGATTCAAAGAAGTTGCAGAAGGCATTTTTAGTTGATGAAATTCTTTGTCCTTTATCTTTTGAGGTATTAAGGTACTAAAAAGAGTTGACAATGACGATATTGACCAATCGCGACTGTCAATCAAGGAATCAACCGACCAATCAAATCATTCATTCAGCCCGGCGCTTAGCTTTCAACTCCAAAATTGGCCGGCATTTTGTTGACCTTTTTTTGTTCGTTTGGCGACGTAAACGTCGTAAGTACAGCTTATTCAACCAATTATTTTACTCTTTTGTTACATGCTACTAAACGCTGCTAAAAATCGAAGCGGAACTTCCTGTTGGAGCTAATGGGCGGGGCTTAGGGAGTAAGTTGGCGGGCCCAGCGATTGGTCAATTAGTGGTGACAAGAATCTTTTTCCATTTATTACTATATATCCGAGACTTCATCGCATGCAGTCATAGAATATTGCTTTATTGGTAAAAATTTCCACTTCCCTGTGGTGATACCTTAATTGTCCAACCGCGGCTGTCAATCAATGACCTGTAATGAGTTTGAATTGTTGATTTTTAGGTCACCTGACCGAAGGTCATGGTGACCTAATGCGTTCGTGTTTTGTCATTCGCTGTGCGTCATGCGTTATCTTTTTACATTTTCGACTTCTTCCTAAGAACCCTTGGATGCTTTTCAACCAAATTTGTACACGTCATGGAGTTATCTCCCCTTGGGGCTCCATAAGGGGCCAAAAAGGGTACATCTTTGAAAAACTTCTTGTCATGAACCGGCTATCAGATTAGATTCACATTTGGTATTTGGAGTCTTCAGGGCAAGGACTATCAAGTTTGTACAAGAAAAAATATTCTGTCAAGAAATGGCCGTGCTGGGGGGGGGGCGGGCAAAGTTGGGTGGGGTACATTGGCTTACATAGTGACACCTTTCAAATCTTTTTCTACCAAACCAAAAGACTTACAGCTCTGATATTTGGTATGTGACATCATCTAGTGGACCTCTATCAATATTGTATAAATTATAACCCTAGGGTCAAAATTAGCCCGTTCCCGGACGTCACAAGTTTAACACAGGCTTATATAGTGAAAATTTCAGAAATCTTATTCTCCCAAACTAGAGGGCTTAGAGCTTTTATATTTGGTATGTAGCATTATCTGGTGAATTTCTATCAAGATTGTATAAATCAGGGCCCAAGAGACAGAAATAGCCCATTCCCGGACGTCACAACTTTCACAAAGGGCTTATATAGTGAAACTTTTAAAAATCTTCTCCCAAACAGGAGGGCCTAGAACTTTAATATTTGGTATACAGAATCATATGGTGGACCTCTATCATAGGCCTAGAGCTTTGAAATTTGGTATGTAGCATCATCTTGTGGATCTCTATCAATATTGTATGAATTATGGCCCTAGGGTCATAATTAGCCTACTCCCGGACGTCACAAATTTTACATAGGGCTTATATAGTGAAACTTTAAAACTCTTCTTCTCCCAAACAGGAGGTCCTAGAGCTTTAATATTTTGTTTGTAGATCACCTGGTGGCCCTCCATCAAGATTGTATAAATTATGGCCCCAGGGTTAGAATTAGCCTGTTCCAAGATGTCCCAAGTTTAACATTGGTTTGTTTAGTAAAAACTTTTAAAATCTTCTTCTCCCAAACTAAAAGGCTTAACGGCTTAGAGCTTTGATATTTATTATGTAGCATAATCTGGTGGACTTTTATTTGTTTTTGTGTTCTTTGGACTCAGGTGACCGATAAGGCCCTATTGACCTCTTGTTTTTCGTTGGTTTGTTGGTTTGGCGAGCAAGTAACAAAAAGAAGAATGGTTGATTTGCGACCCAAACGTTGTAACTGCAGCTTGAATAAGCTGTAGTTACGACGTTAAAGTCGCCAAACCAACATAAATGTTTCACACAAATTGCGACCAAAGCCGGAGTTCAAATCTTAATTCCGGGCTGAATGAATGATTTGATTGGTCGATAAATTCATTGATTGACAATCGCGATTGGTCAATTATCCTGCATGTCTTTGGTTGTTAGAAAATTTAGGAAGATTTGGTATTCGGCCTCTTTTTGTCAAAAGAGCAAGGTAAACCTTGGCAGGCTATGTTTTTGCTCTAGAGACCGAGACTATAGGCTGAAGTGACCAGAAAGACCGTCTCAATGATTTCGAACAAAGATATCGGTGTCAAAAACTAGGCCCCGTGGCATAATCTGACCAATTAACCAGTCACGGCTGAAAATCAGAGAAACAATCGACTGATCACGTCATTCATTTAGACCGACAGTAATTTGAACTCCGACATTGGCCGCCATTAAAGTTAAGCATTTTTGTAGTTTGACGACTTGAACTCCGTAACTGCAAATTATTCAAGCTGTAGTTACGACATTAGCTCACAAACAATCAATTACAATTGTTTGTTAAAGCAATTTAACCCATTCCCACACAATCCCTCCTTTTTACGCCCCTCAACAAAAAAGCTTTGGAAAACATTGTGGGAAATGAAGAAATTGCTTGGATCAAGCAATTTCTTCATTATCCACATTTTTTTCTATCCACAAAGACGAAAAAATTTGGAATTCCATCAACTTGAAATTGTCGTATGCAGCTCCTTTCAATTTGGACTGGTCTAAAATTCCACTGTGTTAATTAAGTAGTAGAATTATTTCCTATCGGAGGTCAGTGGGCGTGGCGCGCTGAACCAGTGGGCGTTGCAAACGATACGGTAATAACCTGTCTGTCTTCGTTTGAAAAAATAATGTCAGCAAATGTCAGAAAAGCAAGGCCAAATCTTAGGAGGCCGAGATAAGGATCGAATGGTCAAAATGTCCGTCTCACTAAAAGATCTCTTACCAGAGTCATCGGTCACAAAAGCATAGTCTGGCCGTTTGGTTATACATGAATAAGTTCGCATTTTGGTTCACTATAATCGCCCACTCACGCCCATTATAAAAAGATAGAATTTTAGACTGGTTCAAAATTAAAGGAATTGAAGACGACAAATTAACACATAACCAGATGACTAAAGGTTTAGACTGGTCCGAATTCAAATCCCTTTAGCTCATATGAGCTCAACGTGCTCAATTTGAGTTTTTGTGATCACCCTGTGTTCGTTGTGCTTTGTCTATCGTGGGCCGGAAGTCGTCAACAATTCTTTAAAGATTTTCTGGTCTGTAACCAGAAGGCCAATTCCAAACAAAATTGGCAGGGATGTTCCTTGGGTGACCCTCTTCAAAACTTGTTCGTGAAATTTTAATTTGCCAAAAATAGTGGCGTGGCAGGACAGAGCTTGTCAAACTATAGAGAAGTTATGAATTATTTCTTTAAAACTCTTCTTCTAAACCAGAAGACCAATTTCAACGAAACTTCATAGGAATGTTCTTGGTGACCCTTTTCATATCTTTTTCGTGAAATTTTGATTCGCAACAAAAAGGGGCGTGACAGGACCGGGATTATCAGACTTAGAGAAATCTTGAAATTATTCTTGAAATATCTTCTTCTCCTATATCATTAAGCCATTTGGGAGAAAACCTGAATGCTCCTGAGGTGACACTTTTCAAAACATGTTAATGAAATTTTAGTTTTGAAAAAAAAAGAATGGGCGAGGCAGGGCGGGATCATTCAAGAAATCGTGACATCGTTCTTCAAAAATCTTCTCCTCCTAGACCATCGGGCCAATTTTGACAAGATTTGGCAATAATTTTCATGGGGTGACCCTTTTCTAAACATGTTGATGAAAGTTTTATTTTGAAAAAAATGGGCGTGGCAGGTGGCAGGGCGGGTTGATCAGACTTAGTGAAATCATTCTTGGGTGAACGGTTTAGGACCAATTTTGGCCATTTGTTTTTTGTTGGTTTTTTTTTTTGTGAAGGACAAACTGGATGATTTAAAAAATAAACGAAAATTGACGGTCCGTCACTAAAAGAACAAATCGAAGCTGTAGTTACGATTTATAAAATTGAAAATCGATTGATATCTCATTCAAACTTCCTGTCGGAGTTAGAGGGCGTCGCTCGCGATTGAATTTTTCGTTTTTCTAGATGAAATTCTGAAGTACGAGTACACTTGCACCGCAAGCGGATGGCAACACTCCACTGTGAGTCCTGGAAACTTTATTATGTTCTCTACTTAATAACCCATTCCTACACAAGAAGATTTTAGACTGGTCCGAATTTAAAAAAGCTGCAGACGACAATTTCAAGTTGATTGCATTGTAAATCATTTAATCTAAGGACAAGCAATTTCCCCATTTTCTACAATGTTTTCTAAAGTTTTTTCACGAGGAGCGTAAAAAGCATGGATTAAGTTGGAATGGGCTAAGATATACTAATATGAACATGTTTTTGTGAGTAAAAAAACATGAGAAAAATATGTAGACATTATAAAAATCAAAGCGCTGAAAGCCTGAGATATGTATACAGGAGATATACAATCTGGCCAGAAAAAGTTTGATGGTCGGAAAATCGGAGGTGCCACTTTCTACCCAAATCTACTGTCGATTATGCGCAGATCTGCCAATTTGTGCGCTAGGGACACAACCTGCCCGCAATAATTTTCATCCCGTTGAGGTATTGTAACGATATATTTACATGTATATATCGTTACATATTTTTCACCCGATCAAAATGCTTTGAAGGGATCTGATAAAGGCCACCCAAGGATCCTTCCTGTGAATTTTTGGTTGAGTTTGGTTGAATTATATTCAGTACTTTCGAGAAGAAGATTTTTAAAGTAAAAGTCGACGGACGGACGGACGGACGGACGACGGACAACACATCATGACAAAAACTCGTTGGCTTTCAGCCAGTGGAACTAGCGAGAGAGCTAGAGAGTAAGAGAGATGCGTAGCCGGGTTCGAACTAGGAGGCTCTTGCGTGCGATGTGAGTATTCTACCACACAGACCGATTTCGTTATGTAAATATGCGCTTTATAATATCCAGGTAAAGAGACCGAGAGAGTGCGGGCGGTCTCAAAAGCGATATGTAGACGTTGAATCCTTTGGGTAGATTTCGGAGGTAAAAAATATAGACACAAAGTCCGAGCACGACTAAACTGTTTTCAGACAGTGCGAATATGATCCTATGAATGACAAATTAATTTGTGAAACATAACATTCCAATCGTGCGTGAAACCGACAGCTTCGCTTATCAGCCTTATACAGCAACTTCGGTTAACCGGACCGTTTTAACATTGTTACTCTAGAAAAAGTAATATTATTTTGGTATGAAACAAACACCTTATTTTTTCTTAACAATATCATATGATTATATATGTTTTATAATTTCCAATATATTATATATCTCCTTTCTTTCTTTCCATTCACTCGTCAAGTTTTGATAATTTTGCTAAATTCAGAACACTCACACGAAAGTACTGTACATCGAGCCGACAGCTTTCAATGAGTCATATCTCGCCTTCGTCCTTCTAGCCTCAATCGGGCGTATTAATTTATGGTCAGATCCGATCTACTTTTCAAGCGACAGAAGATCACATTGATTGCGGTAGATGTTTTTACATTATATTTGCACATTAAACTCTGCATGGGTTTGAATTTTTAGCATTGTAACTTTAGCCTCAGATTGCTTACGCAATCTCAGGCTAACTAGGCTTCCAGTTGAAGAGATAAGCCAAAGTTTAAGCCAATTTTCGACCTTGACTGCATCTCTTTAAGTCGCACTTTACCTTCTGATATGTCCTGACCTCAGTGGGGCTTTAGACTCATGTGCAGTGTGTTTGCCCTCACCAAGATGTACAAGGGTGTGGAATATATTGAGAATCGGATCGGAATTCACAAGACATGCATGGTTAAAGTTTGTCTCGTCATGCCAGTGACACCGACAAACCCAGCGACACCTGAGTGACGACAAAAGGCCGACTTTTTGTTGCAAAACAGCCGGAACGAATCCCAAGGTGTAGAACCCAAGGTGGCCGCCATAAATTTTAATGAGTTCTTGCACAACTACAGATGATACTGAACAAGTGTATGAAGTTTCATTAAAACCGGCTCTTCGGTTACTGAGAGTTTTGTCTGTACAAGAAAAGTTTGATTTACAGAGTAAATTGGCGGTCACTTTGAAACGGATGGCCATTTTGAAAAGTGTCGCTCACAACTAGAGGTGATACTGAACGATCGTTCGAAGTTGCATTGAAATCGGTTTAATAGCTACTGAGTATTCTTCCGGACAAGAAAATATCGATTTACGGAGTAGAATAGCGGATACGAAAAATCCAAGGTCATACAAAAAAGAAGTGTTATGCACACTAAGAGGTGATACTATCTAACCAATGTTTACCTATCATTTGTCCGGACATGAATATGTCGACTAACCGAGTAAAATGACGGCCATTTTGCAATCGCCGGCCATTTAAAAAAAATGTCATCGATAACAAGAAACGTAAGCTAAAAAGTGTGTGAAGTTTCATAAAAATCGGTCCAATGTTAACTAAGCACTCATCCGGACAAGAAAACTTTGACGGACAGACAGGTATCACTCACAAAACTATACAATTAAGTCATAACATATCGAGAGAGAGAGAGAGAGAGAGATGGTGATGATGAGGATAAAGAAAAAGACAAATTTGATAGCCAAATTGAAGTGTTTGTTAACAGAATGATATGCACATTGTATTTCTATGCATTGTTATTAATCCAATTCCTTATATTCTATGCATTGTTATTAATCCAATTCCTTAGACGGTAGACATCAGCATACACCCCCGGGTAATCTCGAAAGCCACAGCCAAAGCCCCAGCTTACCACCCCTGAAAAGGAAAATATCGAAACAACTTAGAAAATTCATAAAGACCGCTCAGCGCTATCTTTCAAAATGATACATCCAGATCTTCCCTCCGAGGAAGGTAATCAAGATACTGATATTACTGTTAGCTAGTAAAGCATGGTTTTGTTAAGGAATCTTCTCTGTCAAAGTCATTAATGAAAATAAAAGATATTAAAGTAATCCAGGAGCTAACCCATTACAACATTACAAAATCTTAGATTGGATCACATTGATAGAAGCCGATTTTTATTTGGAGGAATGTAGAAAGTCTTTGGCTTGTAGGGTAGAATACATTGTGAACATTCAAGAAATTGCTTGTTACAAGCAATTATTTCATTATCCACATTTGTTCCAAAGCTTTTATCTTCGGATGCTTGAAAAGCGAAATTGAGCGAAATTGGGTTAAATAGCATGTTTTGAAGGAGTTCTCTATAATATGAATACAGTTAATTCATGTGGCCATATAAAGCAGTGTGCATAGTGAAGACTCTGATCAGACTCATTTTGAACACGATATGCTCAAGTGAGCTAAAAGTACCTAGAAGATGAACTTGCAGGCAGAGTTCACAATATTCCTGAAATACGCAAGGACTACTTTCTATGGCGTATGCATGCAATGGGTTTAGTGGTTAAGCCTCTAGTGGTAGTTTGCACTCTTTGAACTCTGCGAATACTTATTAAGTTAAGCTTATCAAAGCTTACGGATCGCTAGCTAAAAACAGTTTGTCACTAAAGCAAACAAGAGCATTCTCATTATCAATGTGCTGAAATAAGAGTATGAGTGAAGTTCCTCAGAAAGCATATTCGGTGGGGTTTATCTGGTGTTTGTTTACGATTCATTGCCGGATATCTTCGACGTTAACAATTCTATGCACAGGTGCTGATGACTAAATTTTACGGACGATTTCGATAATTTCCGTGACCGAGCGGAATTGAATTAGTTGTTAGAATGACTAGCGAAAGTGAAAATTTATCTACTGACGTCATTTTTTTTTTTTTTTTTTTTTTTGTAAACAAGCCTTAATTTGTATTTGGTTCCAATTTAGTTTATAGAAGCTTTTATGAATTTTTAGGCTTACCGCCTAAAGAATTATTTTGAGCTTATAATTTCAATCGTCATATTCATTTATAGTTTTTGACTATGGGTGTGATTTTCTAATTAATCTTAATTAATGTGCGAAGTGGGTGAAGGCATGGCTTTAAATTTTGTTTGAATGTAGTATAAACCCACTTTTAACAGTATTTCAGTCATATCGTGGAGGCTTTAGCGCCTAACCATGACTTTCTGGTATTTCTCACACCAGTACTACCACTACATCATTCCCGAGCCTCCGGCTGCTCATCCCGCCGAGTTTAACGATTTTCCACCCATGTGTGGGAGTCAAATTTCGGGAAGGATATTCGCCACGGCCGGGGATTTAATCCGGGACCCCAAGATTAGAAGTCTTACACGTTACTTACTACGGTATGGCCGCGGATGTAGCGATTTCGAGATGTCAGGAAGAAACAATCAAAGTACTGAAAGTACTGTAAGCTAGCAAGGCATTGTTTTGTTAATGGCGTAGGCATTCAATGAATTAGGTGGTTGAGCCTCCAGTGGCAGTTTGTACTCGTTGAACTCTAAAAAAACCTCAAAATTTTGTCTGTTAACTTAAGCTATCAAAGCTGACGCTTTACTAGCTAACAAAAAACAACAAACAAACGAAAACACTTAAAGAACGGGGATACGCTTACCCACTAGGACGTCTCGACCACCTCTGTTAACTACCAAAGGGCCACCGGAATCTCCCTGAAGATAAATTGTCTGCCGTTAGGAAACAATTGACCCGTAAGATTAATATTTGAAAAAGAGCTTGGATGAATCAGGGGTTAATCAGCGATCACATTCTAAAGATACTGACTTCGCCGGTCACGTTAACTCAGTAATATCATTTTTACCGTGCCAAGATCCGAAAAGACAAGCTTATATGAAAGCTGATTAACTCTATCCCGTATAATTCCTGTTTACGTCCCTGTGATTTTATAATTGAGTAAATATTGGAGAAAAGGAAGAAATTGCTTGTGACAAGAAATTTCTTCTTTTCAAAAATATGTTCGATCCTACCGAATGTAATTACGAAAAACTTTAAATGATTTTTTTCGTAATAACGAAAAACTATTTCGTAATTACGAAAAGCTATTTCGTAATTACGAAATACTTTGAAAGATTATTTCGTAATTACGAATTATTTTGAAAGACTATTTCGTAATTACAAAATAGTATAATATGGGTGACCCTTATCCTCACGAGTGAAGGGATATCGAGATCGTCTTTTTCTATAATTAGTTAGATAAGTAGAACGACATGATCTCGTTCCTTTTAAGAATTATATACATAGCTTTAATGGACGAGGCTAATTTTCATATATGAAGAAATATTTAAAAATCTTCTTTTGAGAAATCAGTTGATGGATTTCAACCATAAAAAGATTTCATTGACAAAAATTATTTGCCTAACATGATGAATATCGGATTCCTGAAAACACCATTTGCCTTATCAGTACAATCAGACCTGTGGAGCGATACAGGCGCTCAAGCGCATCTAGTTACCTTTCTACCTGAATATTTAAGGAGCAAACAGTTTGGATTTGGAATATATCGTGAATGTCCAGCCAGAACCTCGTTATTACAGCTAATTCCAAATTGAATCGACGAATCATGATTGCCAAACAAGGAAGCTACCGACCAATCAATTCTTTCAGTCCGGACCTTAGCTTTCAACTACGACAATGGCCGCCATTTTTGACAACCTTTTTGTTGGTTTGGCGATGTCGTACCTTCAGTTTATTCAAGCCATAAATTTTGCTAAATAACGCCGTTAAAAATCGAAGTGGGACTTCCTGTCGGAGTCAGAGGGCTTGGCAAACGGTGCAAGTAGGCGGGACCATCGATTGGTTGATTGGTATAACAACCGACGATTAAATAATAATCTGCTTCTTTAATAACAAACGTAGATAAAATTGGCAGATCGGGACTGCCAATCGAAGAATCAATCGATCTATCAAATCATTCATTTAGATCGGAAATGAACGATGATTTCCGACAATATCCGATATTTGAAGCAATTGTATTGGTTTGGCGTCTTACATTCATTTCTTAGTTTCGACGTTTATACTGACAACCAATTATTTTACTTGTTATTTTTTAAGGGCCATAATCCTTAAAAAATAACTTCGATTATACCGTAGTGGATTGGTTGATTGAATTGGGTTTAACGCGCCTTTAAAATGTATTTTATACATATCGCGGCAGAATGAGCATCTAGCCATTGATTACTGAAAATCCCACATTAGTACTACCACAACATCCTTTCCGAGCCTCCAGCTATTGACTTTAGTTAGGTTTACGATTATCCTTTCATTAGTGGGAGACAAATATCCGGACAGATATTCCCCGCGGCCGGGAATCAATACATGACTCCATGATTTATACCGAAGTGGAACTTCCTGTTTGACCTCAGCGAGCGTGTGAAGAGATCGTGTCTATTGACCAATCGCTATCCCCGCTCACTTACTTCCTTGGCCATGCACACCAACTCCAACAGGAAGTCCCGCTGCTAATTTTTAACTGCGTTATTACTTCAATAAGCTGAAGTTACGGCGTCAAACCAACAAAAAAGGTTAACAAAATGGCGGCCAATGTCGTAGTTGAAAGCTAAGGTCCGGGCTGAATAAATGATTTGATTAGTCGGTTCATTCCCTTGTTGATAACGCGATCGGGTCAACGGGCTCATTTACCAGGATTTTCAAAATACGTTTTGACCTACCTGGCAAGCATCTTTGTTATACTGTCCAGAACACATCATGTTATTTGTTATTTCTGTAGGGTCGTAGGAAGTACTTCTGCAATCGTCTAATGATAAGATTGGTTTCTCAACATAGTACAGGGTGTCTGGTTGTCTGCCTATACAAAAGTAAAAAGGAGAACAAAACGAATATCATCAACACTACATTGCTAGTCCCAGATTGCTTCAAATTGACAAATCTCAGGTCCCACCATTAACTCCGTTAGCCACGCCCATTAACTCCGACACAGAGTTCCGATTCGAAATTTAATGGCTTTTTTTTTCAAAATTTATGGTCAGTAGTATGTAACCAAAAGGTAGATTGGTTCGTTGGAGACATAAAAGTCGTAACTATAGCTTATTCAAGCTGAAATTAGGACATTCTAACCGCCAAAACAACCAAAAAGGTTGACAAAAATTGCGACCAATGTTCGAGTTCAAAACTCACTTCTGCTCAAAATGAACAATTTTATTGGTTAAATGATTATTTGATCGGTAGCAGAGATTTTTAAAATCTCCAGTTTTGACACAATCTGCGATAAAAATACAAAATATTTGTTTCAAATGCTGGCTTATTCTGTGATCAGTGTACCAAGAAAAACAAGAGCACCGTATGAAGATGCAAATGCTAGGCTGTTCAAGTGCTTGATAATGGGTAAAACTGTTAAAATCAAAGTACTGTAAGCTATCAAAGCATTATTTCGTAATCTTCTTTGTCAAACGTTATCATGATAATGAAACGAGGTTAAAGTAACCAAAGAGTTAACTCATTCCAAACAAATTCCGCCATTTTACGCCCGTTTTGAAAATTGTTACAAGCAATTTCTTCATTTTTTACATTGTTTTCTACCTAGAGATAAAACAAATTAATTTTCAACAATTTGAAGTTGTCGTAGGCAACTTCTTTGGAGACTCTGATCAGAGTCATTTTAACATGATGTGCTCAAGTGAGCGAAAAATACCTAGGGGGTGAACTTGTAGGAAGAGTTTGCAATATTCCTTAAATATAAGAACTACTTTTTATGGCGTAGGCATTTAACGGATTAAGTGGTTCAGCCTACAGCGGCCGTTGGCGCACACTGAACTCTGAGAGGGCCTCAAAATTTGTATGTTAACTTCATCTAGCAAAGCTGACGCTTTGCTAGTTAAAAAAACATTTTTCGTTCAAAATGCATTGGAGTAACTCCCCTTATGGGAATAGATAGCTCTTTTTGTAGTGATTGATTGATTGAATTGGGTCTAACGCCACTTTTTACAGTATTTCAGTCATATTGCGGCGGCTGGAGCACCTAACAATAGATTCCTTGTATATCTAACACCAGTACTACAACTACAACCTTTCCTAGCCTACAGTTGCTATCCCACTTAGGCTTACAATTATCAACCAGTTGGTGAGAGACAAATGTCGGAAATGAAATGTGCCGTCGCCGGGTATCGAACCCATGACATCCCATGATTGAAGATTTGGAGGCTGATGCGCTACCGACTGCACTATGACAGCGGCCCTCTTTTGGTAGTGAGCATTTATTTCGAGTTTCCAATGAATGGGTCAAGTAGTACTCGAGATTTTATAAAAATAATTTAATATTTAGTCTCGTCTATCAAAAATGGGCGTTCTGGTTGGTCGAAAAAGAATTATACCTGAACAAACAAACTTTTGAGCACGCAGCTATTTTGAATGCTTCCGCACGAAATCGTTCCAAACAAAAAGTATCAAAATTTGTAAAGTTTTTGGGTTTTTTTGTTTTTCTTTCGCTCGATGCTTTTTAATTATAGAAATAAGAAATAAAGAAAATATTTTTTATTTTCATGGAGGTATGCACCGAAAAACCTAATCACACATATGTATGAATCCGCTTCAAATGGTTAGCGCAAAAACACGGTAAGTATAAACGCTTACGACAGTTTTGAAGACCGGTTAGCGAACATAGCTCCTGATGACGTAACGATGACGTTTGTTTAAGCAAATTCAAATTAAACGCGGGATTCCAGCGGTTGCAAGCACTTCTTATTCGGCTTAATCTAAAAATAGATGAACAGCCTACGTAGGCTATTAGGGAATACCATGGTTCATTCTGATAATCGACCACTGATTTTCGCAAAACTACTTTTCAGAATATTGTAATAAAATAGTATATGAGAGAATAAGAATCAGTAAAACCAGTGACACAAAAAAGTTTTAGATACCTACCTTTAAGAGATGAAGAGAATAGTTTTAGTTTTCATGGAGGTATGAACCGAAAATCTAATCACACTGTATGAATACACGAAACTTAATAGCATCGAGCCAAAAAAGCAAAACATTTTGCAAATTCTGATACTTTTTTGTATTGGACTATTTAGTGTGGAAGCATACAAGTCGCTGCGTGCTCAAAATTTTGTTCATGGAGATATGAATAATTTTTCCGACCAATCAGAACGAACGATATTGACAGACGAAAATAAAAATTAAATTATAAAAGGAAATCAAATGACGAAAATTTGGTTTATATGTACCATCGATACCGGAAAACCTTATTTTGAAATTCAAAGAAGTCATTTGTTGCGATCATAAGACATTTCTAGTTCACCCAGGCTGCGGTCATATCGCAGTGGTAACGCGTAGGCCTCATTATCATGGGGTTCTGGGTTCGATCCCTGGCCGCGCCGAATATCCTTTCCGACAAATGTCTCCCACTAATGGGTGGATAATCGAAAACCTAGTTAGAGGAGCAGCAGGAAGCTCGGAAAGGATGAAGTGGTAGTACTGTTGTAAGAAATACCAGAAACCCACGGTTAGGTTCTCCAGCCGCCGCGGTATGACTGATATACTGTTAAAAGTAGCGTTTACAAACAAGTTTACCGAGTACTTATATTGTGGTCGTAATAATAGTTATAAAATCATAGGACTAAAGATCCTGAAAATCGCCACTTTTAGCTCCACTGGCTGAAACCCAGAGAGCTATTGTCATGGCGTGGTGTCCGTCTTGCATGCGTTCGTCCGTCTGTCCGTCCGTAAAGTTTTTCTTTGAAAAAATTCATTTCAGAAAGTGCCGAGCGGATTTCAACCAAATTTCACAGAAATGACCCTTGGGTGACCCTCTATCGAATTCCTTCAAAAAATTTCGATGGGGTGAAAAGATGGCTTTAATGGGCGGGGTTAATTTCCATATATGGTAAAAGCTTTGAAATTCTTCTTCTAAGAAAACAGTAGATGGATTTCAACCAAATTTGACCAGATTGATCCTTGGGTGAACTTTTATCGGATAAAAAAGAATTTTGAACAACAAAATTCTCTCCTACCCTGTTGTATCAAAATCTGTTAATTCTGACTTCAATATCAGAAAAAAAAAACAGTCGTACATAATGTTTTCAATCAAAACATAATTATTACCCATTAGTCCACTTTGTTGTGTTTTCCAACAGGATCTTGCCATTTTTATAGCAGCATCCAGAAAGCTATCTATAAACATTCTTGGAGCTTTCACAAAAAATATCCCATTTCCAGACGGCATTTTTTTTAAACAGGTCGAAATTTAAAGGAGTTTCTTCAATTTAAAGAATGTTTTCCCAATTGGCTTTCTTGTGGCGTCAAAAAGAGTCATTGTAAGGGAATAGGTTAAATGAAAATGTTATATTTGTCCCCAACACAAAAAGGAAAAAAATCTCTTAAAGAGCTTATTCTCACTTTCAAAAGGACTCGTCCTTGAGAAATGAATGAATATTATAAACTTTAGAACAATGATAAAAACCTATTGTGATAATACATAAACCACATTTCTCTTGGGTCAATAATAAGGCTCATATCTTGCATATGCAAAGGAAGTAACAAATAAGAAAAGATGTACCACCTTGTATTCCATTGATCTACTTTTAGAACTGCTTACTGTATGTTTGATAATTTATAGAACTCCGTAATGGAATAATTTTGACCGTGCATGAATACAAAATATGTGCGATTCAAGTATACTGTAAAAAAACCTACAGGGCGTAATCTGAGTTATAACAGAATTTTTTGGAAATTGAGTCTTAATGGGTCAAGCCATGTAAACATACGCAAAAACTACGAAGTCTAAAAAAATCACTATAAACTTAACCCTTTAACACACTTCACTCTTCCAAGACGACCGTCAAAAATCTGCCATTCAAGATTGGCGTTCAAATAAAGCGTGGTTGTAAAAAGTAATAATGGAAAATCGCTTACAGATGATATTGATAATACCTCAAGACATGGAAAATCGCTTACTGATAATACTGATGATACCTCAAAACACTTACCTCCATATCTCAAGGTGCCCCATCCTGACACAACCGCAGTTTCTCTATCGTTGTAGGTACTAGTTGGCATATCCACTCGAGTTATGTCCCGATTTTCTAAATCGTCCCTGCTACGACCTAAATACACTTTCAATATGGCTACATCACTGTCTAGTGTAGAACGATCATACGAAGGGTGCATTACTGATGTGAGTACGCTTCCAAAGACGGCGTTGTTTGCATTATCGTCTAGATCAAGTAGACCGAATGCAACTCGCATGGAATTTATGCTGCAAATGGATGGAATTAAACAATTCCCACATAAGAGACTTTCAGATTAGTCCAAGTTGACCAATCGCAGGCCCCGCCCACTTGCTTCGTAAGCCCAGTCCTTCGACTCCGACAGGAAGTCACGCCTCGATTTAAAACGGCGTTATTTTGCAAAATCATGACCAGTAGCATGAAGGAAAAAAAATTGATAAATAAAATAAAATGGTCGGTTGGCGATCTAAACGTCGTAACTACAGCTTGAATAAGCTGTAGTTACGACGTTTAAGTCGCCAAACCAACACAAAAATTAACAAAATGGCGTCCAATGTCGAAGTTGTATTCCAGGCTGAATGAATGATTTGAGTGGTCGATTTGAGTTTTTAATTGACTGCCGCGATTGGTCAATTAAAAGGTGTTGCAGACGACAATTTCCATTTGGTGAAATTTATGTCTTAGAGTAGAAAGAAATTGTGAAACATTGAAGAGATTGCTTGTAACAAGCTATTTCTTCATTGTCCACAAAGTTTTTCAAACCCATTTTCTAGAGTAGACTAAAAATGTGGGATTTTATGGGGTTAAAACTAAAGAGTGATTGATTTAACTCTTTCCTGTTTTGACCTGACCAAATCCAATGTGCTCTTAATTATAACAAAACATAGGGACAAAAACCGGGGACTGAATAGGAAAAGGGATAGATAAACGGTAAGTCTTGATAATGGAAAGGGAAAATATATTTATCCCATTACCATACAATCTCGTTTTTTTACGCGCTAAAGAAGCGATTATAGTTAGTAAAAAAAAAGTTATGTGACAAGGAGAAATTGCTTGATACAAGCAATTTTACATTTTCTCGCGATGTTTTCTACCTGAATGTGATAGCATCGAGCGAAAAAAACAAAACCTTTACACATTCTGAAACTTTTTGTATGGGTCTATGTTGTTCGGAAGCATACAAAATAGCTGACTGCTCAGAATTTTGTTCATGAAGGTATGAATAATGTTTTTGACCAATAAGAACGCCTGTTTTTGATAGACGAAACTGAAAATTAAACTATTGTGGAATGTTTTCGGACGACGAAGATGCAGCTTTCAACTGGTTACTGTGAAGAAGATTTTTTGAGCTTTTACCATATATGGAATCAGCCCCGCCCATTCAATCCACGTTTATCATACTATCAAATTTTTTGAAGAAATCTCTATGAAGGGCCATGCAAGGATCATTTCTGTGATATTTGGTCGAAATCCATCGACTTGTTCCTGAGAAGAATATTTTCAAAGTTTCCACCATATATGGAAATTAGCCCCGCCCATTAAAGCCACGTTTTTTTTATCCATTCAAACTTCTTCGAAGGAATTTGATAGAGGGTCACCAAGGATCATTCCTGTGATTTTTTTTCTGAAATGCATCAACTTGTTTCTGAGAAGAAGATTTTCAAAGCTGTCACCATATATGGAAGTTGCCCCGCCCAATGGCTTTCAGCCAGTGGACCTAAAATGTTGGTATTTATTAAATTCAATACTAAGTTACGATAACGATCCAACATTTTGTATTTGATTCTCGCTGCGGAGGAAAATTTGATATCCAACTCGACCCTCTGTATCCTGAAATATCAAAACTTTCCTCCGCATCTCAGCATAATACTCCGTTTAAATTTGAACTGGATACCGCAGTAGGTGTTTACTGACATTCTGTAGACTTGGCAAACCTTCGTTAGCCAATCACAAAACGACAACAAATAAACTGGACCAAACTGAAAAAACCGCAGACGACATTCAAATTTGTGGTAAAATTGGAAAAACAGGCAAACGAGTTTCGACTAAAACCATTCTAACACGGCTGCATGAGAGTAATCTCCGGACAAGAAGTCGCAATGGCATCCCGTTGTCCCGGATACTTTGTCTTCGTCGATCAGCAAGGGCTTTGGACCACCTTGGCTGGCGCCCAAAACGATGGCGCCCTATTCTCTTCAATGATGAGTCTGGGTATTGTATGGATTACACGGACAGACAGGTTAGGGTGTGCAGAAAGTCGGGAAAGGTTAAAGGCAGCAATCATTGTTGAACACGACCGATACAGAGGTGGGCCCATTATTGTTCGTGGTATCATCAGCTTGGATGGACGGATAGAGCTTGTTATCTTAGATAGAGGTACCTTGACAGCCCAGAGGAATCTTGATGAATTCGTCACTACCAATGAAAGATTTTACGCTGGTGCTATTTGGGATGCGCTCATTTTGATGGTCGATAATGCTCGTCCACACACGGCCCGTATCGTCCAGAACTACCTCCACGAGGCCGGCTTGCTCTTTGGACATGAATCCTGTAGAACTCACGTGGAATGCGCTGCAGGGCCGAGTTTTGGCTAGCAAGGTCAAACCAAGGACCCCCATGAACTTTGACAGATCCTTGTGGACGAATTGGCCGCGGTTCCTCAATTGGTGATCCAGATCTTAATTGGGAGTATGCAAAGACGCTTTCAAGCTGTTATTGACAGACACGGCTCTCATACTCGGTATTAAACCAGTTCCCATTATTGTAAAACTTTTTTTTGACAAATATGTTGTTTTTTTCTTCATTTTTTACCGCCCAATTTTAAGGGGCACCCTGTTTGGTCTATATTAAAAGTCTTATTATCATTATAATCATAAAAGCCTTTTTTTTCTTAAAACTTGTCAAAATGATAACAATTTTTAATATTATTGTGATCACAGTTTGAAAAACATGGTAAATATAAGTTGAAGCTATGCTATTTGTCAATTGACTTACTTAGGAAATTTAGCTGAAATGAAGATTTGACGGGAGAAATGTAATTCGTAACCCTTTGTTGTTGTTGTTTTTGTTGTTGTTTATTTTGTTTTTAATAATAGAATGTCCAAATTTAAGAGTTTTGTAAATGACAATTTATAGTCGAATTTCAATTATTCAATATAGTAGGAAAACATTGTGGAAAAAGAAGAAATTGCTTGTGACAAGTAATTTCTTCTTTTCTTAAATATAAAATGACGTGGACGTAAAAACCAGGAATAAAACAGGAAAGGATTAAAAAAAATCTCTTGGTGTAATTGATTAGACTTTGTTTGTTTGTTTAAATGGGGTTTTACGCCGCTTTCAACAATCTTTCAGTTATATAGCGGCGGCTGGAGCACCTAACAATGGAATCCTGGTATTTCTCACACCAGTACTACCATTACATCCTTTCCTAGCCTCCAGCTGCTATCCCACATAGGTCTACGATTATCGACCCATTGGTGAGAGACAAATAGTCGGAAAGGATGAGTGCCGCCATCGGGCATCGAACCCGGGACCTCTAGATTGATAGTCCGACACGCTACCAACTGCGCTATTGATTAAAATATCGGACCTTTAAGAATTACCATACAATCACATTTTTTGACGTTCGGAAGAAATAGAATCACGAAATTCTTTAAGGGATAAGGAGAAATTGCTTATAACAAACAATTATTTCTTTTCTCGCAATGTTGTGTACCTAATTTGGCACTTATTAACTAACTTTAGCTCCTTTTAAAATTTCGTCTACAACTCTATTTTTTTATTATTTATTATTATAATTTTATTTTTTATTTTTTTCATTTATTTTTTTATTTTATTTTATTTATTCATTTTTATTTTTTTTTTTTTTTTTTTTGGCTTTCAATTTGGACCAGTCGATTTTTCTTTCTTCTGTTAATGGGTTAATCCATTCCAACACGATCTTGCTTTTTTACGCCCCGAAAGAAAAATATTTGGAAAAAAATTGGATAATGAAGAAATTGCTTGTCACAAGCAATTTCTTTATTTTCCACAATGTTTTCTGTCCGAAAAGACAAAGATTTCTAAAATTTCATAACCTTGAAATTATCGTCCACAACTTCTTTCAATTTGGACCAGCCGAAAATTTCATTGTGTGAGAATGGTGTTATCAGACTATACATACTTCATGCCGTCCACACAATGAGCTGCAGTTACAACACTTGCGACCCCGGTAGAATCATCATAGCCTATGTAGCTTCCTCCGCAGAACGGTGATTGTGAAGTAGATGATTGAAACAGCCCTACCTGTCATATAAACTGACGTTTTACTTTATTTGTTTTTAACGGCACTTATAACCGTTTTACAGTCACAATGCGGCGGCTGGAGCACCTAACAATGGATTTTTATTATTTCTCACACCTATACCACTACATGCTTTCTGAGCCTCCAGTTGCTCATCCCAATTAGGTTTACGATTATCCACCATTGGTAGGAGACAAATGTCAAAAAGGACAATCGACCTGGCCGGGGATCGAACCCAGGAACACATCGATTATCTACCCATTGGTTGGAGACAAATGTCGGAAAAGGTATTGTTCTTTACGAAAGCACGCAAAATGACACATAGCTAATCACACTGTATGAATAAACGAAGCGGATTCATACATAAGTGTGATTAGGTTTTTCGGGTCATACCTCCATGAAAACAAAAACTATTCTCTTCATCTCTTATAATTTAATAGAATCGAGCGAAAAAAGCAAATATTTTACACATTTGATGCCATTTTATATTGCACTATTTTGTGTGGAAGCATACAAAAATCGCTGCGTGCTAAAAATTTTGTTCTTGGAGTTATGAATAAATTTTTTCGGCCAATCAGAACGCCCGTTTTTTGATAGACGAAACTAGAAATTAAATTATTGGCAGTTGAATATGTACTAGTCCTGGATTCCTGTCATTTTTCAAGAAGGACTAGTGCGTGTAAAACTGCAACAATAAATTTGAACCATTAGCTGCTCATCCAACTTTATAGGCAAATCACTTATATTTCCATCGGTGGGAGACAAATGACGCGTGTGGCAATGGCATTTTTGCCGAACTTGGGATCGTGCTCAGGACTCTGACATAGAAAACACCCCGTACTTCCTATTAAGCCAGCTAGGCTAGGTAAGACGTTATGCTTACACACGATTATCTTTATGAGAAATGCCATTTTCTACACCAAAATGCAAACAGAGAAGTCCATCATCAGTACTTTCAATGCTTTTATTTCAACAATTTCACTTTAAAGTAGCAACGTGTTATATATGGTTAGCATTTTAAAAAGTCAATGAAGGATGCCTCCTGCAAAGTGCGTATAAATCGGGCATATTAATAAATACTCGAAGTACTGTACTCCGATCCGATTTTACTTTTCAGACGACAGAAGATGGTATAAATTACGTTGTATGTTTTCATATTTAACTCTGCGTGAGCCTGAATTTACAGTGTTGATTTTGGCTAAAGATTGCTTAAGAAAGAATCTTACGATATAAGGAAACTGTCCAGGTCCGGCCGGATTTCCTCCTACTATTCTGGTCCCGTCGTAGTACTTTGGTAAGATTGCTACAATAAAATACAGTCTATGACCTTTAATTGACCAATCGTTGGCCCCACCCACTTACTCCGTTAGCCCCGCCCACTGAAATCGACAGGAAGTTCCTCTTCGATTTTAAATGGCGTTATTTTGGCAAATTTATGGCCAGCAGCTATTATCAAAAAAGTGGAATCGTTAGATGGCGATTTTACGTCGTAAATATAGCTTGAATAAGCTGTAGTTACGCCATTTTATTCGTCAATCCATCACAAATGCTTCACATAAATGGTGACCAGTGACGAAGTTCAGCCCTCATTCCCGGTCTACATAATTGCTTTAATTGGTCTATATTTTTCTTTGACTGTCAGTCATTTGGCATGTGAAGTGATATCGCTTATCAAAACCAAAAATAGGATAATTCTCATAATTGGTTTTGTTCACTCTATCCTTCTTTTATATCATAATTGGTTTTGTTCACTCGACTCTTCTTTTGTCCCATTATTGTTTTTTTTCACTTGCCCATAATTGGTTTTGTTCACTCGACCCTTCTTTTGTCCTATTATTGTTTTTTTTTTTTTTTTTCACTTGCCCATAATTGGTTTTGTTCACTCGACTCTTCTTTTGTCCCTTTATTGTTTTTTTTCACTTGCCCATAATTGGTTTTGTTCACTCGACTCTTCTTTTGTCCCATTATTGTTTTTTTTTCACTTGCCCATAATTGGTTTTGTTCACTCGACTTTTCTTTTATCCCATTATTGGTTTTGCTCACTAGACACTTCTTTTATACCATTATTGGTATTGTTCAGCCCTTTCACTCGACACTTCTTTTATCCCGCTATTGGTTTTGTTCAGCGACAGAAAATCCAGAGGTAACGACTTCGAACCAAATGCAAACTTTTTTTTTTCAGTCTGTTTCTTCTTTCCTTCTTTATTAATGTAGAATTCATTAATGTTAAAGATACAAACACATTACAAAATAACTTTGCCAGAGTTACAGACTTTGATTTCTACAAGTGAATTTCGATAATTAAGTTGGCCCTTCAAAACCATTTGTATATATTCATCAGACTTTGGTCTTCAAATAATTTCCAGTGTGTAAATACAAGGTATGATTTAGGATATAAATAGGTGATTAGATTTTCATTGATCCCAGCTTGTATTTAGAACTCTGGCTGTAGAATTGCTCTGAAAGTCACGCCGCTGTGTAAAAACAATAATTTGGTGTAGGAACTGTTCAGTATTTACAAGAACAACAAATTGCTTCTGTAGAATTTCCAAATGAAAATCAAAGAACTGAAAGTACTGTAAGCTAGCGAAGTATTTTTTTTATGTAATCTTCTTTGTCAAGGGTTGTTATAATAAATAGACAAAGCTGAAGTAACACAGGAGCTAACCCATTTCAACATGACACGATCTTAGACTGCTTCAAATTAAAAGAAATTGCAGACGACAATTTCAAGTTGGTGTACTTCAGAAAACCTTTGCCTTCAAGGGTAGAAAATATTGAATACATTGAAAATGTTGCTTGCTATAGGTAATTTCTGCAATGTCCACAATGTCTTCGAAAGCTTTTTTCTTGAGACGTTACAAAGTAGGTTTGAGTGGAAATGAGTCAAATAGCATGCTCCTGAAGGAGTTCTGGACAATTTAAATAAAGTTAATTTATGAGCCCATACCAAGTAGTGCGATTGCAAACTGTCACCTGAGGTTTAACTACTAAATCCATTGAATACCAGACAGACAGGCAGGCAGACAGACAGATCTTTTAATGTTCAAATCCACAAATTGTAAATACATGAACATAGTTTTCATATAATTTAACATACAAATTAACAATTAGGTCTTAACAAGAGGATTTATAACTGAGGGTAGACACTATTTTACTTGGTCAATTTGTATATAATTATTTTGATGAAATAAGCCTTAATCTGATAAAGTACGCCTAAATACACCCGCCCTCGATAGGTAAATATATTCAGGCCTGCTTGATCACAATGTACTATTCTATATTAGAATTTATCTGAAAGAATGAAACAGACTATCACGTGACTTGAAATAATTATAATCGTTTTCGTTTACAAAAATAAATACATGTGACAGTAAGATGGAAGAATATGGATTTAAGTGTTAAGATTCATTGGATTTAAATTCCTAGTGATATGAAACGCCTTAAAAAGTAGTTCTTATGTATTTCAGGAATATTGCTAATTCTGCCTGCAAGTTCATCTCGTAGGTATTTTTAGCTGACTAAAAATGAGACTAAACAGAGTCTTCACTGTGCGCACTGCTTTGAATGGCCACATGAACAAAACTTTATTTAAATTGCAGAGAACCCTTGTTTGCTATTTAACCCATTCTCACTCAATTGGGTCTTTTAAGCATCTCATTGTGAAAAATGAAGAAAATGCTCGTAACAAGCAAATTCGTCAATGTCCACAATATTTTCTTCCCCATAAAGGCAAAGAATTTCTAAACTCCACCAAATTGAAATTGTCGTCTGCAACTTCTTTCAATTGAACCAGTCTAAGATTTTTTTTCTTGAGGGGGCGTCTAAAGGTGGGATTATTCCTAGAAATCGAAGTGTAGATCTCCGCCAACCATTTTGTAATCTGCATAAATCTTTTTTGAACAATTGAAACCCACCTTTTATACTGCAATGATTAAAAGTCAAAATACTGAAAGAACTGTAAGCTAGCAAAGCATTGTTTTGTTATGTAATCTTAGTTGCCATTTGTAGGTTAGAAAACATTGTAACAAGCAATTTCTTCATTGTCCACAATGTTTTCCAAAGCCTTTCGGAGAGAATGTCTTAAAAGCGGGAATGGGTTGTATAGCATGCTTTTGAAGGTGGTTCTCTACAATTTGAATAAAGTTATTTCACGTGGCCAGTCATTTTGAACACAATATGCTCGATTATACACAAGAACTACTTTTTTTTGCGTAGACATTCAGTATTCCAGTGGTTAAGCCTCCAGTGGAAGTTTGCACTCGTTCATCTTTGAGACGACCTCAAATTGTGTCTGTTAACTGAAGCTATCAAAGCTGACGCTTTGCTAGCTAAAATGATAAAGAGCTATATATAATGACGTGGAAAAATGAATCCAGTTTCGAACTCACGACTTCTGATTCCGGAGATACAAATTTGTTATCTAACCCGAATGGGACATATTTGTAAATTCAAATTAAGTATTAATTCTAAATACTAATGAGGGTCAAAATGAATATAAAATGAGATACAGGTTAAGCCTTTTCCTATTTTGCAGAATTTAAGACCTATCAAACTTCAAAGGTTTTGCAGACGAAAATGAAAGTCGATTCAAAATGAAAAATAACCTTTCGGCAGGGTAGAGAATATATTGTGGAAAAAAGAAGAAATTGCTTGTTATTCGTTGTTTCTATTATCATTTTTTTAGTAATAGGTCAATAGAAAAAATGATAATATCAAAGATAATGTGGTTTAAATTAATAAAGAATTTCTTAAAGCAAGAAATTTTGCATTATCTTTCATTTTAAAAAAATTACATTTATCAACTTATCGGTACTTTGAGGCAACTTCTTGAGCGTTTTAGTATTCGGAATTGTCGAAAGTTTGTTCGGTTTTGTTTTTTTTTGTTTTGTATCTTTTATTATTATTATTAATATCATTATTATTCAAATATTATGATTATTTAGATATTAATATAAGAGTTAAAATATTACCAGACGCAAATCCTACAAGTGAAATAAGCACCAGAGCTCTCATTGCTGACGACGTGTCCGGAGTGATTCTACAAGTTATGCCTATTTCGTCTTTAAATAGCGTCTAGATTTCTGCTGATAACAAAGTAGATAAGAATCGTTTTTGCCATTTCATAGAGTATGTCAAAAAAGCTTCACCAGACGTAATTCGAATGGCCAAATTTACCAATCGCGGTTGTCAATCAAGGAATCAACAAACCAATCAAATCATTTATTCAGCCCGGACCTTAGCTTTCGACTGCAACATTGCCGCCATTTGTATTAACCTTTTTTGTTGGTTTGGCGACTTAAACATGGTAACTACAGCTTATTCAAGCTGTAGTTACGACGTTTTGGTCACCAATGAACCGTTTTACTTTTTTGATTCATGCTACTGGCAATAAATTTTGCCAAACAACGCTATTAAAATTCGAAGCTGAACTTTCTGTCGGAAGTAATGGACGGGGCCTAGGGAGTTAGTGGACGGAGCCAGTGGTTGGTCAGTTGAAAGCGGTTGCAGACGACAATACAAATTAAGGTAGGATGAGAAGTTAATGACTGGAACTGACAAAGCGCCGCTATCAATAGAAATCGATTGACCAATCAAATTATCCTTTCAGAGGAGAAATGAAATTTGAACTCCTACATGTATATGATTATTTTCTGAAGACTTAACCCTTTCCTGTTTTAATTTTTTTTAGACCTGTCCAATTTCAAAGGTTTTGCAGACGATAATTCATAGTGGATTCAATTTGAAAAATAGCCATTCAGTAGGGTAGAAAATATTGTGGAAAAAGAAGAAATTGCTTGTTACAAGCAATTTCTTCTTTTCCCACAATGTTTTCTCAAGTGTAAAATCACAAGGACGTAAAAACCAGTGATTGTACAGTAAAGGGATATTAAACGTCTTAACTATAGCTTATTAAATCCTTGTCATGCTGAATAGATTTTTTTCTTTTATTTTCAAAATTGCATGAAAACCGAGGGGTGAAAGCACCGAGAGCACTTGTCCATAAGTAACAATTTTATCAGAAATTTACCAATTGATACCTCATGGAACATTGAACCTCCGTGATTTGCGACAAGAAGATTTAAAATAAGATGTTCTTCTTTATTTCTGTGTTGTCAGCCCGATTAGCTCAGTTGGTACAGCACTTGACTTCAAACCTCAATATCACGGGTTCGAGCCCTGGGCTGACCATATCTACTAACAAACTAATTGTCTTTCGGATGAGACGTTAAACCGAGGCCCCGTGTGACGATGCTATCCATCGAGCACGTTAAAGAACCAGGCGGGGCTCTCAGTAGTTTCGTCCTGTATCCTTGCACTATCCCCCGTAACAACTAACCGTCTTCTGGGGGCGTCGTTCATATGGGCATGTGCTACGGTAGCGACGATAAATAAAACGGAAATACACTATTTCTGTGTTTACAATAGGATGCAACCTCTGTGTTTACAATAGGATGCAACCTAACAAACAGAATTGCGTGATTCCAGGTTGAATCAAAATATAACCGTAGTGGCATCATATGAACGTATTTTGAAGAGATCTTCTAGTAGATGCTAGAAAACAAATAAGTCATCTAGACGGTCTCTTTTTAGGAAGATTTCATCTAAGATTTTATATATGCAGGAAGGGCCCAGTCTGCCAAAATATGATTAAAGGTGGCATCACACGAACAAACTTTGAAAAGGTTCACTTAGAGATTAAACATACGAAATATGAATGTTAAAGGTAAAAAGGCCTTAAACCTTTTCCCGGTTTTTTGTTTGTTTTTGCGATGTTTTTGTTTGTTTGTTTTGTTTCCTGTTGTTGTTGTTTTTTGTTTGTTTGATTGTTTTGTTTGTTTGTTTTTAGACTAGTTCAAATTGAAAGAGGTTGCAGACAACGATAAATTTGGATTCAATTTGAACTAAAACCAACCTATGTAGAAGAAATATGGTTGAAAATGTAGAACTTTTTTGTTACTTGTAAGCAATTTATTCTTTTTGGGGTTGGGGTTATAGCCTTTTTCTACGCCTAGCGTATTCCAACGACTTTACACATTAACCCTCGATCATTAAATCGTAAGTCCGCTGTTAACGTACGGCGCATCCTGGTAGCCACAGCTTACGACCATCTCGAGTATAAAATCACAGCGACGTAAAATCCCGGGTTTGTATAGGAAAGGGTTAAAGATTTCATTCTTTGTTCCTATGTTGAAATATGATACGCCTTAGTGGAGTTTAAGTATGACCCCGGGGGAATCACATGACCAAAACTTACAGAGGGGCCACTAGAGAATGTCACAGACCAAATAGCAACTCCCTATGCTTTCTAGTTTGATTTTGGCCGCCGCCATAGCGCAGTTGGTAGCGCGTCGGACTGTCAATCTAGAAGTCCCTGGTTCGATCCCCGATGGCGGCACTCATCCTTTCCGACTATTTGTCTCTCACCAATGGGTCGATAATCGTAGACCTATGTGATATAGCAGCTGGAGGCTAGGAAAGGATGTAATGGTGGTACTGGTGTGAGAAATAACAGGATTCCATTGTTGGGTGCTCCAGCCGCCGCGATATAACTGAAAGATTGTTGAAAGCGGCGTAAAACCCCATTCAAACAAACAATCTATTTTTTTTTTTTTGTTTTTTTGTTTTTGTTTTGTTTTGTTTTGTTTTTTTTTGTAGCGCATCGGACTGTCAATCTAGAGGTCCCGGGTTCGATCCCCGACGGCGGCACTCATCCTTTCCGACTATTTGTCTCTCACCAATGGGTCGATAATCGTAGACCTATGTGATATAGCAGCTGGATGCTAGGAAAGGATATAATGGTGGTACTGGTGTGAGAAATAACAGGATTCCATTGTTAGGCACTCCAGCAGCCGCGATATAACTGAAAGATTATTGAAAGCGGCGTAAAACCCCATTCAAACAAACAAACAAATCTTTTTAAAAACTCCTTAAACACCCTTAAAGATTTTCTTCCTTGATTGAAAAGGGGTTCGCTTAACAACTAAAGGCATGTAGTTTGTAATATACCTGTCTCGAAATCATGTTTTATAATGTAAAGAATAGCTACACGATTCGACCCAATTCTTTTTGAGAAATGTGACAGAAGTCATCCATTGTTATCGTGATTTTCATTTCACATAAATGGGGCAAAAGAGGTTTGATTAAAACAAAAAGATCTGCTATCGAGACGTTAATGAATAGAAGTCTTTTGTTTCCAATGATCCCTTCAGATTTCGATTATCACACAATTTTAGTAATAATATTTTCACTATATACAAATTAAAGGTGAATTAGGACCGCAGATATTTTGTATATTTATATTCCAAGTTGCTTATATGAATATAATACAAGTGTACATAATAGTTTACATTACTTAACCCTATTATTCGAGAAGGTTTAGAACGAGAGCTAATCGTATAAAGTTCTTCTTAATGATGTCTCAAGATGAGTAGGTCCACTTTTAGTCTTTTAGTTTACAAAAGGTTGTAGTCAAATGAATTTCTTGGGGGGAGATGAGAAAATCATTTGATTTCGCGAATGAAAATTGAGTATACCTAAAGCGCAAAAGGTTAGACCCCACCGGAATTTCGGCCTTCATTTTAATGCTCCCAGAAGGGTGATCATATAGCCGCCGCTTCGTCTATCCGCCCGTCCTTCCGTTTTCCGTCCGTCCATCCGTCCGCACGCCCCGATATCATCACAACCCTTGGGCCAAATTGAATGAAATTTCACGTGTGAATTCCTCATGATATTACGCCGACGCATATTTTCCGGATTTTGGGTAGCTCGAAGGTCAAGTTCACAGATCAATGTCATAGTTTAAATTTGTGTAAATGTGCAAATGTACCATTTGAAAAAATCTTCAGACAACTCAAAGGTCAAGGCCACAGCTCAAGTTCAAACATTGAAATTAACATTTTAAGCGTATACCTCCTTCAAATAAGGATGGATCTCAAAATAACTTTACACAACTGTTCTCTATAATGAATGAATGTGCAATTAAAAACGAATCTTCAGACAGCACCAACGTCAAAGTCAAAACTCAAGGTCAAACGTTGAAATTAAGCATGTCTGAGGCATATCTCCTTTTATTATGGATGGATTTCAAAATGGCAGCTCAACTAATGGATTGGTTTGGAAATAACTCTTTATCATGAGTACATGTGTCATTTGAAACAAATTTTCAGATAGCTCTAAGGTCAAGGTCAGAGCTCAAGGGTGTGCGTTAAAATTTAGCATGTCTGGAATAGGGCGAGCACATACCCAAATCTGCGTCTGCCGAGCCGTCTGAACCCTTTCCCTGTACATTTTATACTTACGACATCATACTCCGTCCCTGACGTCTCTTGTTCTGTTTAAATATACACACGTTTGTGGTGCTGTAGCAGATTCCAAAACATTCGTTTACATATCAGCTCTTTAGTGCTTCATCCTCATTCAAGGTCTATTATTTGAGTGCAAAATTCATAGGTCATGAATGATGACAGTTTAGCCATTCTTGTCAGAGTAGAGGCATCGTCTTTGTTCCACCTAAGAAAAGGTCGGTTAGTTTTTTGGTACGCCCACACCCGTTTGTCGTCCTCTAGAATATAAACTCAAGGGCGGAGAAGGCTTAATTGAGTCGTAAAACGATAGAACAGATGCAGAACTTACGATAAGTTATCATTTGAGCATCAGGATCACTATCGTGTACTTAAAAATGATGTTTTCTGTTGGACTAGATTTTTTTTCAAGGAACTACATTAACCCTAAAACGGACTCCGGAAGTAAATCCAGTGAGTTCACTACAAAAACTGGGATTCTGGAATTCTTGAAATTAAAAGAGTGCTGGACGCACCCATTGAGCCCTGACAAGAAGTTCCACTTCAATATAAACCCATTCCCATACAATCCCCCAGGAAAAAAAGCTTTGGAAAACATTGTGGTCATAGAAGAAATAGAGGATAATCATTTGTTTTAGTGTAAGATCGATTTATATTTCATTGGGTGAACAACAAAAGCTTTGTTTTACGAGTAGCGAAGCCACGAGTGAAAATATAGCTTTTGTTGTTCACGAAATGAAATATCAATCGATCTTACTCGAAAAACAAACGATTAGTCTATTTCTTTTATGCAAATATTAGACAAAATGCAAAATTTTCTTAGAACGCGTCATTTTGCACGTGACTGCTATGCAACGCTTATGATGACGTCACTTATTTTGCTCTGCTTAGATAACGTCAGATAGGGTGAAATGAACGAAAGCGGGGCATAAGTTTTTGATAATTTCACTGCATAGGCGGAGAGTTTATCAAATGATAATCTACCGTTATTTTTCGATAATCCACATGAAAGTATTAAAGAAATTGCAGCAAAATAATAGTATATCGCTTACTGATTGATCGATATGTAAACCGGATATCATATTTGGTCAAAATTATCCCCGTGGTCGAGAGCAATAAAAATGAAAGCCAAAATGCGAATGCAATCAGGCGACTTAAAAATTAACGTCTCGTAGAATAGCCGTTCCACATTAAAGCAAATGATGTCTATTCTTGTCACTCTTCGTGGAGCGCTTAGGCTGAACAGTCAATACGTTATGGATCTTTTTGTACAGAATGACAATTGATTGATTGATTGATTCACGGCGAATCGACAGCTATGGTCATTTAGCGCACAAGAATTTTAAGGATAGTATAAGATAAAACATACAGTACAATGCAAAGACAACATCAAGACGTAAACTAGTAGATGAGGCATGAAACAAAAATGATAAATGAAGACCCTTTAGTCACCTCTTACGCCATGCCAGTTGTCACGTTTGTTCTGCCAGGTAAAATGGCAGATGTGACAGGGGTAAGCCTGCGTTTTTTTTTTTTTGTTTTTGTTTTTTTTTACCCGATTCATAGTTAAAGTAAACAAAGTACATTCTTAAGATTCAACACTGTATTAATGAAGTCAGAGAGGCATAAATTAGAACAACTTCGATCAAAAGTTTCCATGACCTCTCCGTATAATCGTGATAACGTCTTGTAAGTGTGTTATACTTAAAACTACCATCTCGGAATAAACAGAGCTGGTTCTACACTCTGCTTTAGCCACCGTCATAGCGCAGTCGGTAGCGGGTCAGACTCCTAATCTTCAATAATAGGATGTCATGGGTTCAATCCCCGACGACGGCACATATCCTTTCGGACATTTGTCTCTCATCAATGAGTGGATAATCGTAAACCTAAGTGGGATAGCAGCTGGAGGATAGAAAAGGATGTAGTGGTAATACTGATGTGAGAAATACTAGGAATCCACTATTAGGTTCTCTAGCCGCCGCGATATGGCTGAAATACTGTTAAAAGTGGCGTTAAACCCCGTTCAACCAATCAGTCTAAACTCTCTTTTAACAATATCTGCTTTAAAAAATTGAATTGTTTGGAGATTCGTAGAATTAATTGGGATGAGCAGATGGAGGCTCAGAAAGGATGTTTTGGTGTAACGGCGTTATGTTTTTGGTTTTTAATTTTATCAATTTATCCAAAAAAATTAGGTAATTGAATGAATAGAATTTAAAATTGGTATTTCCAAAATACCATATGTACTTAACGCGTTATAAAAATGAAAACAAGAGGGCTAAAATATTCCTTAATCGCCCACTTGAGAATGATTTCTCTAAGTCTGCTCTTCAAAGCAATTTTTTTTAATCAAAATTTCATGAACAAATTTTGAAAAGGGTCACCCAATACTGCCAAGTTAATCCAAATTGTCCTAGTGCTTTTTGAGGGGAAGATTTTTAAAGAATTATTCCTATCACGTCCCTATTCTTTGGCAAATTAATATTTCACGACCAAGTTTTTGAAGGGTCACCTAAGGAACATGCCCGCAAAGTTTGATTGAAATTGACCCAATGGTTACAGAGGAAATGATTTTTAAAGAGTTGTTAACGGACGACGCACATTGGACAAAGGGTGATTATTAAGTTCATAGTGAGAAGTGCATGTTGTTGAAAGCAAAATACATGTATTTGTCAGAAAACAGTGCAGGAAAAGAAGAAACTACTTGTTACAAGAAGTTTCTTCTTTTCACACACCGTTTTCCCTTATTGAATATCTATGTTTCATGAAAACAATTAATTAAGAGGGTAAGGGCACAAAAGGGAGATTTTATGAATTGGATTTGAATAAGAAAAACTACAGACTCAAAGGACCCGAAGCTTAGGAATTCTGTTTTTAGTATTTCCTATAATTCAAATTCCTCGGGTCAGAGGGCTTTTGTCATAGTGTCGACCCCTATCAACGCGATTTCGAAGGTTCGTGTCGAGTTTCCAACAATTTAATAAATGGATTTAAAAACAAGTAACAAGAGAGATTATCCGGAGTTCGCCACAATCCAATCACGATGATAGTTGACGTCCGCATACACTCCAGGATAGCCATCGTAGCCACATCCATATCCCCAGCTGACCACGCCTTAAAAAGAAATATTCGAATCTAAATCGCACTTCGTCGAAGAGTTGACTGAAAATTGCGACTAACTAAAGCTGAATTGACAGATCGCTAGCCCCGCCCACTGACTCCGACAGGAAGATAGACTTAAACAATATTAACCCTTGTCATGCTGAACCTGGAATATTCCGGTTTTGGCAGGCGGTGTAGACTAAGATCAGACTGCACTTAAGTGCAGGCTGATCTTAGTCTACACCTCCTGCTCATACTTTCCCTTCCCGAGTTGTTTATGGGGTTGATTTCAAAAAGAAATATTGATTTTTGAACAACAAGATCCATCAGTGATTTCAGCCCTTTGATTTAACAGAAATTCAGTAAGGTATTTTATACAGCATGACAAGGGTTAAACAATATTAGTTTGATTTTTACAAAATCTATTGTCAGTGTCCATGTAACAAAAATAAAAAGGTTAATTTTCGCCCAAAGCGTCGTAACTACACCTTGAATAAGATGCAAGGTTATGTCAGTCGCAAAAACCGGCAAATATGTTTCACATGAATGTTGACTAATGTAGGAGTTCAAGGTTCATTTACAGTCTGAACATATGATTTGATTGGTCTGTCGGTTTTTTGATTGACTTCGCGATCGGTCAATTTAGTTAACCCATTCCAACACTGTGGAATTTTAAACCAGTCCAAATTGAAAGGAGCTGCAGACGACAGTTTCAAGTTGATGGAATTTTGATTTTTTATTTATTTTTTTTTTTTGTCTTTTGGGATAGAAAACATTGTGGCTAATGAAGAAATTGCTTGATCCAAGCAATTTCTTCATTTTCCACAATGTTTTTCAAAGCTTTTTTGTTGAGGGGCGTAAAAAGGAGGGATTGAGTGGGAATGGGTTAACAACAGTCCAATTACTATGAAAACTCGGGGTAGAATATATTAGAGTGTCTTAAATGTTTTTCTTACCAACTAGAATAGTTTTGTCTCCTCTTGAAGTGACCAGCGGACCACCAGAGTCACCCTGTAGGTAAAAAGGGTAAAAGATGGGGTTCATGCGTTTTGTTTTTGAGTAGGTATAATCCTCTCCTGTTTTGCAAAATTTTAGACTTGTCATAATTCAAAGGTTTTGACGAAGAAATTGAAAGTGGATTTAATTCGGAAAATAAACATTCAGTGGGGTAGAAGCTGTTGTGGAAAATGTTTTCTCAAGCATAAACGCACAGGGAGGTAAAAACCAGGGATTTAACAGGAAGAGGTTAAAAGTGTAAATTCTTTTGAAAACATATTGCAAGTGGGCGATCAAAATGTCGTAAATACAACTTTATTCGAGCTGTTTTTACGACATTCTGGTCGCCCAAAGACGATATAAGCATGAAAAAAACTGAAATTGGGGAAGATGTTAAAGGCTCTAATTTAACGTTGCTCGTTATACATTAATTCTATAAACATTGGCGACTACAAACAATGAATTTTTAGACTGGACAAAATTGGAAGAGGTAACAGACGATAATGATAATTGGATGCAATATGAAATTTAACCATCCTATGTGGTAGAAAATATTGTGAGAAAAGGAGAAATTGCTTGTTACAAGCAATTTCTTCTTTTCCCACAATGTTTTTCTCATGTATAAAATCCTGCCGACGTAAAATCCCGAGTTTTTAAAGGAAAGGGTTAAGGAGCATCTATGTTTGGTCATTCATTTAAACCTTTGTTTAATTTATTCAGTATCTTTTATCTTTTTATACTATTTATTATTTCTTTTTATATAACAATGTTCGGCTTATTATATGCGGAATGAGCAAATTGGGTCTGAAACTATTTCCCTTATTTCCATATTATTCGGCGAATGTGAAAAGCGAGCAATAGTATCCATATATATGTGATACAGATAGACTGGGAAAATATTCCCTCTTTCAGCATGATTTTACTTTAGGGAGAGGGGAGAATAAGTAAACATCATATTTAAATCAAAGTGCCGTACGCACTGTAATTGGTCGTCACTGAATAATTGGACATATCGTTGCATTCCGACTTTAGAATTAGGGTCAAACAACTTTAATTTCTATTAATTTCACAACACGTAGGTTCTCTCCCAGTGTATGATATTTCCGTGAATGTCAATTAGAACTAATATTATTTTACACGAACGTAAGAACTTGATGCAACATGGGTACCGAAAAATAAGCAACTTTTTGTGAAAACTAAATGAATTTCTTGTTCTTCTTTTAATCTGCAAGATCTAAAAGCCTCTTTTTTAAACAAAGATTTCTCATTAAGGTAATATTATGCAATCAAAACACTATTGAAATACTTATTCTCAGTGAGGCTTTGAAAGAAAGCTAATTCATTTAAATATTGACGGGTCGCCGGCTACCAGCTCTGGCAACCGACATGGCAATTACCGAACTTATTTTGTAAAACATTTGCTCAGTGATTTGAAATGATAAGCATACCGTTTGTTTGTGACCTTAACGTCGTAAGTGCAGCTGTTCCCACGGCATTTAATTCATCAAACCTACAAAAACGCTTAATATAACAGTCGGAGTTTGAAGTTCCCGGGTAGTCACGTTTCTGATATTGATATGTTTGAAGAAACATCAAGGGAAAAGATGAAATTGCTTGAAACAGGCATTTTCTTCTTTTCCATTATCATTTTTCTATCATATACAATGATTAATTTTTGAATTGTATTTATCTTTATAATACCGTCTGCTACCTCCATTTAAAAACCCAGTAAGAAAGGTAGATAATACCTGGCAAGCGTCTTTTCCGCTCTCCCCACAACACATCATGGTATTATCTAGCCAACTTGGGTCATAACTTGTGGCCATACAGCTGCTCAAGCTAAGAATTGGTTTGGTAACGTAGTGTAACACGTATGGAGACAACCCTACAAAACATGAAAAAAATATTGAATTGAATTGAATTAACACTCTCCCAACATCACATCGTGGTATTATCTAGCCAGCTAGGGTCATAACTTGTGGCCTTACAGCTGCTCAAGCTAAGAATTGGTTTGGTAACGTAGTGTTACACGTATGGAGACAACCCTACAAACCATAAAAAGTATTGAATTGAATTGAATTTACACTCTCCCCATACAACAAATCGTGGTATTATCTAGCCAGCTAGGGTCATATCTTGTTGCCTTACAGCTGCTCATGCTAAGAATTGGTTTGGTAACGTAGTGTTACACGTAGGGTTACAACCCTACAAAACATGAACAAATATTGATTTGAATTGAATTTACACTCTATCCACAACAAATCGTGGTATTATCCAGCCAGCTAGCGTCATATCTTGTGGCCATACAGCTGCTCTGGCTAAGAATTGGTTTGGTAACGTAGTGTTACACGTATGGAGACAACCCTACAAAGCACAAATTTGAAAAGTGAATAGAAAGAGTCGAGATTTTCGAATGAGAGACATTCCTGTGTCATCTTCCCTTTGTCCTGTGGCCATTAAATCAGAGGTGTACCAAAATATATTTTTGGTTTCACTTCATTACCTTTGTTTTTATCCTTGTACAGTATGGGGAAGTTGCGATTTTTTATTTGCCTTTTCTAGTTTTATTATAGATACAAATCTCTCGATGGTGTTAGTTTATGGTTTAGAAATAGCATAGAAATGTATTTTCAAGATGAACCGAATTTTTCAGCTCTAAAGTTTGCATTATACATCTGATCTTAAAACCAGACAGTGCAAAGAAACCTAGGATAAAGTCAAAGTAAAACACTGATAGGAACGAATGCATTTCTGGAGAGTTTCCAAGAGAGATAACCCAAGAATGTCCCTCATTTACGGATCTTTGTGATATCAAACATTCGTTTGCAGCATTTAATTTTAGAATCACAAAGGATAAACAATCTCTGGGTGGTGCCATGATGTCGTATCTGAAGTTTGAATAAGTTTGTGCTTACAGTGTTTAACCCTTTCGTGGTTTAACCCGTTCCCACACAATGACGCTCAACAATAAAAAAAGCTTTGGAAAGCATTGTCGACAATGAAGACATTGCTTGTTACAAGCAATTTTATCATTATCCACAATGTTTTCTATCCTAAGAGACGAAGAATTTAAAAGTTTCATCAACTTATAATTTTCATCTTCAACTTCTTTGAATTTGGACTGGGAATGGGTTAAATATTTCAGACCTGTCAAAATTCAAAAAGTTTGACAGGCGATAATTGAAGGTAGGTTTACTTTGAAAAAGAGCAGGGTAGAAAATATTGAGGTAAAAGAAGAAGTTGTTGTTACAAGCAATTTCTTCTTTTCCACAATGTTTTCTCAATGATGAAATAACTGTGAAATAAAAGCCAGGAATCGAACATGAAAGGGATAGTTCGCTTAATGCACAAAAAGTGCTTCAGTGTCAGAAATCAACAATCATTTGCTTTTGTAATATTTAGGGCGTAACATGCATTTCATTCATTTCCGGTGGATTATTTAGATTTCTCTGTAGTTTATCACTTGATAAATTCGCAGAAAACCAATAAAGTTTTCGAAATGATAAACTCACTGTATTTGTAGACTAAGCCATGCTTATAAATATTTATCCTTGTCATGCTGAATTAAAAGTCATATACAGATTTGCTTTAAAATCAAAGGACTGACAGCACTGGAAGGTATTAATGAGGGTAGACAATTCTTTTGAAAATTGGTTATTTAAACAACTATGTTTGAAAGGGGACACGCAGGAGGTGTAGACCAAGATTAGACTGCACTTATGTGCAGGCTAATCTTTGTCTATACCACCTGCCAAAACAGGAATATTCCCGGTTTAGCATGACACGGTTATTGAAAGTAATCTCAGCGGGACAAGACATTGATGACGTCATTAGGTTGTCGTGTAATTCACTTGCCATTTTTTCCCCGAGATTTTCTCCGAAAAAGCTATCATTTGGACTTGTTTGCATTAAAGAAATGGCGTAATCCTTTTGTTGTTGTGGTGGTGGTGGTGTGTCTAAGTCTTTCATTTCGTGATTAACGAAAGCTATATTCAAACTGAATCTGATGAAAGATAAGTTTATCTTACACTAAACTGAACAATTATCCTGTTTAACTTTCAAACTTTCAAATGATATTTTTTTTTATTTTTTTGCCTGATTTGAATGGCAGCTGCATTTGTCAATTGCATGACAGGTCATAAAACTTGAGTTAAATTCGATTCTACTTACCATCAGATTCCAGCGTTCCCCACCCAGATACTGTCCCAAGCTCTCCCTCACTGTAACTTGTTTGTGTTAATTCTATTGGTCTAGCCCAGGAGATCGCTTCCACGCTAGATGGCGCTGTATTGATAACAATTGTCGACACGTCATTGGCTAATGTTTGTGTATCGTACCCTTTATGAATCGTAACTGAACTTGGAGTAAACTGTACAACCCCAATATCATTGAGGTTACTTCGGTCATGAAGTCCAAACACCACCTTCATTCTGCTTAATTGTGTATTCCTGTAATAAATCATTTTAAAGTAACGTAAATAAGAAAACCATTATGAAATAGACATGGATGAAATAGTGTAATGACATTTCAAGAGAGGTGCTAAGTTCCTTATTCCAGTTGAATTTTGATCGCCTGTCCCGCCTACTGAGCTACGACAAGCATGTATAAAAACACAGGGACGTAAAAACCAGGAACTGAACGGGAAAAGGTTAGCGATAAGGTTCTGATTCATGTACTCAGCAATCGACTTATAACGTTTTGAATTATTTTGAGGTTTAGAATAAGGAGCAATTCATTTGAACTTTGTGGTTCTTGCTCTGGCTATGAATTTCAAGGACAAGGGTTTGATTTTACGATCTATGTAAAATATTTCATTAAAAATTATGTCATATATTTTTGGGAAAGTTGTCAAGGAACTGCGGAGACATATTTTGTCAAAGTTTGACCTCTTGCTTTGATTTGTAATTATGATGAAGTTTACTAGATTATATGTTGAGTATACTAGCTTGTCAAGATGTGTGAACTATTTTGAAAAAAAAAGTCAACGGACTTTGGAGATATGGCCCTGGCTTAAGGTTATTTTTAAATCAACAACGTAAAGAAACACTGAGAACACTCGAAATGGTGATGACAATATCTCGACTTATTGTTCCAGAATAACCTAGCCACAAATCGTCTTTTGACGGTGGTTTTCTCGTCGTGAATGAGTTAAGTAATTATGTCGAAGATGTCATTCTGAAGATACGAAGTCCTCTTTAATCCCGAAAAAAATATGTGACCATGAGTAGATTGGTCATGGAAATTCGTCTCTTTATATGTATATTTTTTCTAGTATGACTACATGATATCAGAGTAGAAATTCAAAATGATATTTTCGAATGCCTCCGCTGCAAATGAAGTAGTACAAATTTCTGAATTAAGGAATGTAGAAGATTTTTTTTTCATTGGGGTATGAATCTAAAAACTTAATCACACTCAAGAGTGTGATTAAGTTTTTAGGTTCATACCTTGAGTGCGATTAAGTTTTTAGGTTCATACCTTGAGTGTGATTAAGTTTTTAGGTTCATACCTCAATGAGAACTAAAAAACATTCTCTTCAGTTCCTATAATTTAATTCCATCGAGCAAAACGGAGCAAATATTTCATTCGTCTTGAGTAAATTTTATGGATCTGCTTTGTCAGCTAGAATACAAAATAGTGCGTGCTCAAAATAGGATTTGTAGTTCAAGTATGATATATCAAAATATGAATTTAGCCAATCAAAACGCCAGAATCGTGATAGACGGAACTGAAATCGAAATAATTCAGAATGCGATGTTATTTTTGGAGTGTTTGTATGAAAATATATATTAGATATTTCACAATTTTGTTCTTGAATTCTTTTATCTAAAAGGGTAAAATTAGCTTCCTTTGACAAGGTTCTTACTGGCGATAAAAAAAGGAAAGAAAAAAAAAATAGCACGAATTACGAAACATTTTGCGAATGTTTATTTAAATTTTTTCAGCACGAGGGTTAATAATGATACTATTCTAAGTGGCTTCACATCGTAAAGATACTTAGAACAGTATCACAATTAACCCTCGAGCAGTAAACGGCATGTACATAAAAAGAAAAGTATTATCAGACAAGGATTTGACCGCATTACTGAATAAAATTCAGGATAAAAATTGCATCATAATCAAAGGGATGGCAGTACTGGAAGCATTAGGTTTGGGTCAACAGTTCTTTTATAATAATTATTAATCTTTTAAAGAATTCATGTTAAATGGACAAACAGGTGGTATGATCTCAGATCACACTGTAGTATGTGTAGGCTGATTTTTGTCTATACCTCATGGAAAAACAGGAATATTTCGGGTTCAGTGTGACAAGTGTTAAATCTTCTGTTCTCTAGAACTCTTGATCTTACTCGTCTATCTAATCGTTCTTCTGAATTTAATTTAACACCACTTTTAAAATCATTTCGATCATATCGCGACGGTTGAAGTACCTAACCATGGATACCTGGTATTTCTCACACCAGTACTACCACTACATCCTTTCCGAGCCTCCAGTTGCCAGCCCCACTAAGGATTACGATTATCAAACCATTGGTGGGAGACAAATGTTGGAAAGGGTCGAACTCGTGACCCCATGATTAGAAGTCGCACTATCAACTGCGCTATGTCCGTGACAACCGTCTATCAAAAATGGACCATCCAGGGAGTGCGAAAAGTATCGACTCTGGTCAGACTGCACAACGTGTGCAGTCTGACCAGAATCGAAACTTTTCCCTTTCTTTTGAACCTTGCGTACAGAGTGGTCATTCTACCTTAGTACACATTCTTTTTCGAAATACTAGACTTAATTTACCTGTGCAGGATCCAATCTCGTTTTTAAATATTTGATTTACAGAAATCGTGATTGTTCATTCAACTTATGAACCCATCTTTTCATCCGTTAAATGAATAATGTCTGTTGGAAGGATGGTGTCTAATAAAACGATACGTCAATTAGACGATACGAGAACGCATGATTTTTCAAGAGCACACATGCCCAATTTCCTTGTTTCTGTAAAGGGGTTGCAGGCGACAATTTAAAGCTAATGAAATTTTGGATTGTTTTTGTTTACCTTTGTGTTAGAAAATCATAGTGCATAATGAAGAAATTGCTTGTAACAATTTTCCACATGTTTTCCAAAGCTATTTTCATTTTGGGACGTCTAAAGGTGTCATTGAGTGGGAATGGATTAATTTAGATAAGGGAATCAAAATAATCTTAAATTTCTTCCAGAAGGACCCTTTTGGCCTGAAGGATCAAAACGATACATTCGGTGAGGGAGTGACCTCTCTAAACAAAGTTTTATCTATTACCGTAAACCCTCTACACAGTGGGCAGCCGTAAGGACTGTGATTTTAGTAGTGGATGCCGTTTTGATCCAGGTGGCGCCACAAAATACTGATCCAGATAGCATTAGTGCAACCTGTAACAAAATATGTACATTGTTTTTTTTTTTTTTTTTTGTTGTTGTTGTTGTTGTTGTTGTTTTTTAATTTATCTATTCATTTATTCATTGTCATTATTATTATCATTTTCTAAATGATCGATTAACATGTGAAATAAATCATGGGTTCTGCGAGAGCCAGCCCTATCTAAGCAAATTATCTATTACTGTAAACCCACTACACAGTGGGCTGCAGAAGGGACGGTACTTCTAGTAAAATAAGTTTTTATCCAGGTTGCGCCGAAAAAAGAAGACAAAGGGAGAATCAATGCAACATACATCAAAATATATACACGACGAGAGAAAGAACTCTTTAAACTATTACCAGTCGACAAAATTTCAGACTTGTCCATATTCAAAAACAATTGTAGACGACAATTTACAGTTGATGAAATTTTTAGAGTATTCTTCTTGGGGGTAGAAAACAGTGTGGATAATGAACAAATTGCTTGTCACAAGCAATTTTTGATTCTTGATTTTCCACAGCGTTTAATAGGCGTTTTCTTTAAAGCTGTAAAAAAATCGGGATTGTGTGAAAATTTGTTGAGGATATTTTCTAATATTGTTAACCCTGTCTACGGTGAATGATAGTAAAAACAAGTTTTTTTTTTGTTTTTTTTTTTGTTTTTGGTCTTGTCAGTGATTCCACAGAAAAAGAATCAATTTAGTATTAATGTAAATTAAAAATAAAAAATATTGTTCCTAGAGACGTATATCTCTTGCGTTCACCCTTTCCTGTTTAATCCCTGGTTTTTACTTCCATTTGATTTAATGGTTGAGAAAACATTGAAGGAAAAGAGGAAATTGCTTGTGACAAGCAATTTCTTCTTTTTCCACAATGTTTTCTACCCTACTGCATGGTTATTTTTCAGATTAAATCCACTCTAAATTTTCGTCTACAAAACCTTTGAGTTTGGACAGGTCTAAAATTTCGAAAAACAGGAAGAGTTAAACGGCTTTACGGTGTCCTGTGCAAAACGTTTGAATTACATGCGCTTTCTCGAGAATCAGAACAGAACAGAACATCTCTTTTATTCACCCAGGTACAAGTTTCTCGAGAGCTGGATTTCGGATAGCACCAAAACAATCGGTATCTTGCCGTCTTCTGACCAGTTGACTGTTTATTACAAAATACCCAAACTGATTGAAACGGTATGTCGGCTCCATTTTGATCTCTTTGTTTAACTTTCAACAATGACGGAAAAGTGGCGTTATCTACTTACCAAGGACCGGAAAAGCACCTTGTATGGAACTTGTCTTTGTAAGAAAGAATTAGAAATTTCAACAATTCAGTTGCTAGTCTTATTCAATGTCTCACAACAACTTATCAATCAAAGAATGAATCGACCAACCAAATCTTTCATTTAGACCGAAAGTGAACTTAGATTTCCAACATTGGCCGACATTAATATGAAGCATTTTGTTGGTTTGACATTTTAAACGTCGTAACTACGGCTTCTTCAAGCTGCATTTACGACGTATAGGTCGTCAACCAACCATTTTACTTTTTTTTGATACAGTTTAGAGGTTATTAATTTTGAAAAATAACGCCGTTTAATATCGAAGCGAAACTTTCTGTTGGAATCAGCTGCGGCCGCGAAGACAATGGACGGGGCCAGCGGCCCGTCACTTGTATGGTAAATATTATCGTGCGACTAAAAAAAAAAACAAAACGAAAAAAACACGGTGTTACTTTGCGAAATTTATGACAAGTAGCATGTTACAAATAAGTAGAACGGTTAGTTTGCGACCTAAGAGTCTTAAGTACTTTAAAAAGTAGTTACAATGTTTGAGTCGCCAAACCCATTGACCAATAGCGGCTGTCAATCAAGGAATCAACCGACCAATCGAAACATTTATTCAGCCCGGACCTGAGCGTTCAACTACTATATTTGCCGCCAGTTTTTGTTAACCTTTTTTGTTGGTTTGGCAACTTAAGCGTCGTAACTAAAGCTTATTCAAACTGTAGTTACGACGTTTAGGTAGCCAACCAACTATTTTACTTCTTTGTAACATTCTACTGGTCATGAATTTTGCAAAATTATTCCGTAAAAACCAAAAACGGAACATCCTATCGAAGTCAGTGGGCGGAGCCAGCGATCAGTCAATTAAAACGTTTTAAAAAATGGCGGCTAATGCTGCAATTCAAAGCATAATTCCGGGCTGAATGAATGATTTGATTGGTCGATTGATTTCTTGATTGACAATCGCGATTGGTCGATTCTAAAGTGCAATTCCTCTTGTAGAACTAAACCCATTACCAAATGACACAACTTTTTGACTTGTTCAAATTGAAAAAAAAAGTTGCATACATCATTTAAAAAAAAGGGTAAAAATTGGCAAATATATGATAAATCACGTTGAAAAGATAGTAAGAACATGAGAAATTGCTGGCTACTAACAATTCCTCCTTTTGCAAAGTTTTCGATTGTTATATTTTTGGGGGCTCAAAAAAGCGATATTGTGTATCAATATGAGAATCTTTAGAATTTAGTCCAATATACACTCCTCCAAGCCATTAGATGTCTGGTGATTCTAGGGTTTTTGTTCTTTTTAGTTTTTTAGCATCATTTTTCGGTGTCTTTTGTAGCTTACGGGTTTGTACAAAAAATAAGTCATTAAATTTGTTTGATTCACTCCGATTTTTTTTTCATATTTTTACGGAACGGTTACTAAATAGCCTGTGGGCTTATTCAATTTATCGATGTAAAAAAGTACGATGCGTTTTCAGTAGATTTTGTTACTTTTTAATTCACAAAATATCTTTATTTTGTAAGAAAAAATCGAATGTTTATTGTGTGGTTTTTTTTGTTTTTTTTTTTGTTTGTTTGTTTTGTTTTTTTTTTTTCTTTTTTTAATAAAATTGATTAATGTTGCCAATTCCTGAACAGCAAAAGCTTTATATTACTCTTGAAAATTTAGACTTTGTTGTTTATTAAGATAAATCGATATAACCTCAAAAACAAACAAACAAATGTTCCTCTATATCTTGCCTGATAAGGAAACTGTCCTTGTAAGGCTATATTACCACCGACAATTCTCGAACTTGGCCCGACATTGCTGTCTTCAAGAATAGCTGAAAAAGAAGTTAGGGTCAATCAAATTGTCTGAGTTTGATACGAAGACTAAGGATTTCGTTTCACTTTATCATACATAATTATTATACTACTTTATACTTAATGAAAGTACTGAAGATACGATATTTTTTCAACTTGTTGATATATGAAGTGTTGAACGGATGAATGAAAAAAATATCTGTGAGAAGATTACCGGTATATGTAACGAAGTTACTACATACACTACAAAAGAAAAGTAAGTCCTGCTCAAGTCATTTCTAAGAACTTGACTGAAATCACCAAATAGATTCTGATGGGTCCAAAAAGCTTATAGGCGAACGAACCGATTGGTTTGAAACAGCTGGAATGGTTTCCTGTTTTTGCACGTTCAAAAGTTAGATCGGAAGACACCTCTTACATACCGGGAAAAACCAGCTAACTTACAAACTGCCCAACGATTAAGGGATTTAGTTTTAAATAAGAAAGTTGTTAAACTTCGTATAGTTAATCAACCGTATGTCGGTTTTCTGTTTGACCGAAACACGAAAAGACTAATTAGAATTGTGGAAGTTTTATTTGTCCGTATTTCAACGGACTACTTTGGTTTTCGCGGTTCTTCCAGCTAAATTCCGGTAGTAAGGTTTTTAACTATTTCTTCATAATTCACAAGAGAAAAAAAATAAAATGAAACCGTTGATATTTACTAAAACCGTTATTTCTTAGCATTTCATAATATTTTCTTATTCATGTGTATAAAACCCAAACCTGAAGCAACACCAAATAAAACCAAACCAAAGGCTAAATATTTCATTGTTCTATCACAGAGTCCCAAACAACTGACCAACTGACCTCACTGGCCTGCTTTTAATAAATGTTTACCACCTGACACTTAGAGTTGTTCAATTACCAGCTCAATTCTAGATGTATACGGATATCTTGTGAACATTTGGACAAAAGGAATGAAAATGCCTACGCCTAAACGGGATTATTAAAATGACGATGCTCTTGAAGTAAAGTTTTAATATTTTCTCAAATTTCACATTTTTACTTGCTGTAGAATGAATTTCTGAAACAAATATTTTAGTAAATGTTCATTTAAACATAGAAAAGTGTCGAGATTTAGTATTACACGTATCCGCATAATGACGGGTCAATTCATGTCTTTGGCCACTGATAAAAGCAAGAGCATGAACTTTTCGATTCCATGTCAAATTTGGACATCAATTTTTAGCCTGAGATTGCGTAGCAATCTGAGGCTAAAGTTACCACGGTAAAATTTCACCACACACAGAGTTTGATGTAAAAATGTAAAAAACATCTAACGCAATAGATATAATGCCACGTAGAAAGCAGATCGGGCGAATTACATGACTGCAAGTATGAATTAATACGCCCGATTGAGGCGAGAAGGACGAAGGCGAGATATGACGCATTGAAAGCTGTCGCTTGTTGTACAGTACTTTTATGTGAGTGTTCTGAATTTGACAAAATTATAAAAACTTGATGAATGAATGGACAGAAAGAACGGAGATATATAATATATTGGAAATTATTAGTCATATATAATCATATCACATTGTTAAGAAAAGATAAGGTGTTTGTTTTATACAAAATGGTATTACTGATTCTAGAGTTACAATGTTAAAACGGTCCGGTAAGACGAAGTTGCTGTATAAAGCTGATAAGCGAAGGTGTCGGTTTTATGCACGATTGGAATGTTTTGTTGAACAAATTAATTGGTCATTCATATGATCATATCCGCACTGTCTGAAAACAGTTTGGTCGTGCTCGGGCTTGTGTCTATATATTTTTACATCCGAATTCTGCCCAAAGGATGCAACGTCTACATATCGCTTTTGAGAGGTGTACATAATCATGTTAACCCGGTAAAAGACCGCCCGCCCTCTCTCGCTTTTTTTATCTGGAGATTAAAAAGCGCATATTTACATAACGAAATTGGTATGTATGGTAGAATACTCGCATCGCACACGAGAGCCTCCTAGTTCGAACCTGGCTACATGCTTCATTCCCCTCTCTCTCCCTCTCTAGCCCCCTCCCGCCTCTCTCTCTAAGAGCCAATGAGCTTTTGTCTTGATGTGGTGTCGGTCTTCCGTTGTCCTTTAAAAATCTTCTTCTCGGAAAGTATTGAACATAGTTCAACCAATATTCACGGGAATGATCCTTGGGTCGCCTTTTATTAGATTCCTTCAAAGCATTTTGATCGGGTGAAAAATATGTAACGATATATACATGTAAATATATTGTAACAATACCTCAAAAGCGGGTGGAAAATTATAGTGAGCAGGTTGTTTCCCCTAGCGTACAAATTGGCGGAGCTGCGCATAATCGACAATAGATTTGGGTAGAAAGTGACACCTCCGATAATCCGACCATTAACCTTTTTATGCCCAGGTTATATTTCTCATGTATACATATCTCAGGCTTTCAGCGCTTTTAGAGTTTTGATTTTATGTCTATTTTATGTTGGTTCCAACGAGCCTTTGGAATGTGTGGATCCTTTCCTTTTCAAGTCATTTACTCTTTTCCTTCAAGAAAGCGCTTTTTCTATTCCCACACAAGCCCTCATATTTACGCGTCTAAAGAAAAAGCTTTGGATAGCATTGTGGAAAACGAAGAAATCACTTGTGTCAAGCTATTTCTTCATTATCCACTATGTTTCCTATCTAAAAGGACGAAAAAAGGTAAATAAATAAAAAAATAAATTGCCATCAACCAGAAATTGTCGTCTACAGCTTATTTCTATTTGGACCGGTCTAAATTTATTGTATGGGAATAGGTTAAACCATATATTATAATAAGTACTTGGGCTTTACTGGTTCAACTTCAACCTTGATCTTATATTGAGTCAATATTCATGCTTCTGCATGACTGATTTGAAATAAACGGATACGGGGCTTCTCTTATTAATTAATTTACGTATCAAACATGATTTAAAAAACGTCTGTCGGCGATGGTATTAACCGATATTTCAAACCTGGTAAGTGAAAATATTAACAGTACTATCGGTGCTTTGGTTTTAAGATAGTATTAGCGATTGAAAGCCATATTTTCCCTCCGAGGAAGGAAAAACGGTTTAGACAATCAATCGTGTATTTAGTCACTGAAGCAAAGAGAAGCCTTCTTAATAACGATACACAAAAGAAAGGTATGAGTAAAGGTATCTGGAAAGAGTATTTTGAGAATTTCTGGTCGATTTTATTCATTTATTTATTTTTTAATGGGGTTTTACGCCGCTTTCAACAATCTTTCAGTTATATCGCGGCGGCTGGAGCACCTAACAGTGGAATCCTGGTATTTCTGACACCAGTACTACCATTACATCCTTTCCTAGCCTCCAGCTGCAATCCCACATAGTTGTACGATTATCGACCCATTGGTGAGAGACAAATAGTCAGAAAGAATGAGTGCCGCCGTCGTGGATCGAACTGATCGATTTTAACTCGTGTTTGCTCATTTTTTTGCATCCGATTCTCAACCGGAAACGCTTGCTTATCTTGGATATGTTTGCTAAACTGTACGGGCGATCTCGTTAATTTCCGTGACCCGGTTAACTGTTTGAATGGCCAGCGAAAGTTAAAACTTCATCACAGACGCCATAATTTTGTGTAAACAAACCGTAAATTGTTTTCAAAATTCAAAATAAAATATTGAAATTGCAGGCTTTCTGTGTAGAAATATTTAGATCTTAGAAGTTCAATCGCCATATTTATCTATGCCCTTGGGCCTGGATAAGGTTTTTCTTATTTATTTTGTTGTGTATTTTGGGGGAAGATATGGCTAATATTAAAGGGCGGTATTTGCTGTTTGTGTCCAAAGTCAGTTGCTATTGGCCCGTTACCAGACGACAAAACTTCAGACCGGTCCAAATTGAAAGAGGTTCCAGACAACATTTATATTTTAGTTTGGTGGAAAACTACTTTGTGTTTTATTGGGTGACAACGTTGTGAGTTAATGAGAAAACGATTGCAGAAAGCATGTTCTCCTTTTCTCTCACGTTTTCTTAAAGTATTTTTCTTCAGCGCTTTAAAATCAAAGTGCTGAAAGCACTGTAAGCTAGCAAAGCATGGTTGAATTTAGAAAACTTTCCCTTGTTGGGTTGAAAACATTATGGACATTGAAGAAATTGCTTGTACAAGCAATTTCTTCATTGTCCACAATGTTTTCTAAAGCTTTTTTTCAAAATGCTTAAAAGGCGGAATTGACTGGGAATGGGTAAAATAGCGTGCGTTTGACACAGTTTACTACAATTTGAATAGAGTTTGCAATATTCCTGAAATACATTAAGAACTACTTTTAATGGCGTAGGCATTTAACGGATTTAGTGGGTAAGCCTCCAGTGGTAGTTTGCACTCGTTGAACTTTGAGACGACCTCAAAATTTCGTCTGTTAGCTTAAGCTATCAAAGCCGACGCTTTGCTAGCTAAAAAACGGAGTTGTTAAGCAGTGAATTGCTTTTATTCGGATTGTTATAAAGAGGATTCCACGGTTTAATCTAACACAGATTACTTTCATGTTGTTGTTTTTGTCTAACCCCGATCGACTTGTTTTGAACTTTGTCCATAAGTTTAAGACGCATTCTAATCTATTCTTTCGCGTTCCATGAGGGATCCATCCGTATGTGAAATATCGGGATGCTGCTGTCAATAAAAATTCGATTTACTTATCTTATCCTATGAATGATATGAATTAAAATCTGACTATCTAATACAACTCGACTGAAACAGAAAAGCACACTGTTGTAATATTCCCTATTTATTTTAATCTGAAGCGTTACAATGGCCTATGACATTTTTCAAACATTCCGTTGGTTTTCAACGGCGTAACTACAGCTTATTCATGTTTTATTTATACATTGAAGGGTCTGTGGCTCTTGTAGGGACGAAATTTCTTACAAAAACGAATTCTAAAATCTTCCTGAAACCCTTTTTATTGTGGTAATGTCATAGACGGTGAATATCCACATCATCTTATCTCGAGTCGAGTAATTCCTCAACCCGGGTTTTTACGTCGCTGCGATTGTAGACTTCAGAAAACATTGTGAAGAAGGGAAAAATTGCTTGTAACATGTAATTTCTCCTTTTTCCACAACATTTACTATCACATGGGATGGTTTCATTTCAAATTGCATCCAACCTCTTTCAAATCTGACCAGACTAAAATTACAAAAGACGGGAAAGGGTTAAGAAATTCATATATATATAAAAGCGTTAAAGTCAATTTTATTTACATTCTGCGGATATATTTTTGGCGCAGGCCGGGTATATTTTTATACCAGAGAAAACATTGTTGAAAAAGGAAAAATTGCTTGTAACAAGTAATTTCTCCTTTATCCACAACATTTTTTACTACATGGGATGATTTAATTTCAAATTGCATCCAACTTTCACTGTGGTCTACAACCTCTTTCAAATTGGACCAGACTAAAATTTCAAAAGACGGGAAAAGGTTAAGAAATTCTGTTATTCATAAGAGCGTTCTAGGGCGTGGCTGGCGATCCGTCAATTGTTGTTGTTTTTTGTTTGTTTGTTTTGTTTTTGTTTGTTTGTTTTGTTTTGTTTGTTTGATTGAAAGCCTCGATTGGTCATTTACTGTGTAGTAGTTATAGGTGATTTAAAGAAAAGATAATCGAGAATAAAGGATGGTAAAAATCAAACTGGTTTACATTTAATTTTCTTGTCCAAGTCTCTGACTACTCAAGTCACGATTTTTTAAAGAGATAACCCAGATTTAAATTAAATCTTTGTTGGTCCCCTTCTTTTGAGATTTTCTTCATGATGATTTGCACAGATAGCAGAGTAAAAAGTCAAACATTATATATGAACAAGCAGTTGACATGAAAAGGTTTACGTAACAGTACTCGATCCGGCCATAGGGGTCCGTAAATCGATTTCCCTCCACGCCATAGACCAATATAATATTGGTCTATGGCGTGGAGGGAAATCGATTTACGAACCCCTATGGATCCGGCACAATATAGAGAACGATAGGAACATTCGATATATAGGGAACATTGTGTTACGAAAGCGATTCAAGATCTTGAATTTTCTTTGACCCGCGGAAAGAAAATGATATTTCATGACACCGAAGGACGAGTGCATGCAATATCAAATTTTCATCCGCAGCGAGAAGCAAAAACAAGATTTTGTATCGCAATCGTAATATAACATTACATTTATTATAACTTGCCCTATTAAATAAATTCAATTAAATATTGAGAAAATTCTGTATTACTGTAAATAATTCCCTTCTCCTTTACAATTTAGTTAACGTTCATTCCAATTATGACGTCATCATCAGATTGAAAATGACGTCATCTGAGACTGCCTTATATGGATGGAACCGTGTTTGACACTATGAGGTACGGATTTTTTCTGGTGAGTCTGATTTTGTCTCACGGTGTGGAATGTATATAGTGACGACGAACTTATGTTTGTAAAGTATGGGGGCTAACCCAAAAGATTTATCTGAGATTTCATTGAAACGCCTCTAACTTTAAATGATAGAAAAAAATAAAGGGAATATTCTGGGTGAATCTTAACACACCAGAACGTTTCAGTCTGCGAGGAAAATACGTTTTTTTTTTAAATCCATTCCTAGACTTGTCCAAATTCAAGGAAGTTGCAGACGACATTTTACTCTACGGGCCGTTCTAAGACTCGCACCAAGCTGTTTTATATCCGGCGATCCACCTCTCTTTTCAATTACCACACGGAAAGAATTTTGACTGGTCCAAATTGAAAGAAGTTGCAGACGATAATTTAAAGTTTATGTAATTTTGAATAGTTTCATCTTTTTTGATAGAAAACATTGTGAATAATGAAGAATTTGACATTGTGGATAATGAAGAAATTGCTTGTGACAAATTGCATTTTCCACCATGTTTTGTAAAGCTTTTATTTCCTTGGGGCGTCTAAAAGCGTCTCTGATGGGGAATGGGTTAAGGCATTTTGAATATGGTTTTATAGGGGTTTTCTGTTGGCGTGAAGCCTGGGTCATCGTGATATTTTCATAATTGCATTAATTTACAAATCGGCTGCGGCCCACTTATTCCCTTTGAATTGCCCATTGTTTCCAACAGGAATTTCCACTTCGATTTTAAATAGCGTTATTTTGCAAAAATGTTGACCAATAGCATGTAACAATAAAGTAAAATCGTTGGTGGCGACCAACGGAAACGAAAAACCTAAAGTTTGAATAGACTGCAGTTACGATATTTAAGTCGCCAAACCAACAAAAAAATGTTTCACGTTAATGACGGCCATTGTTGGCGTTTAAAGTTAACGTCTTGTCTAAACGAATAATTTCATAAGTTGACTGGCTCTTTGACCGACATCTGCGGCTGGATGTTTTGTAATGTAACTCTTACGATGTGTTTAAAATAAATGAGCACAGGGGGCGTTTCGCGGGAAATGTCAAACTCAAAATGAAAGTAAGTCGCTTCGAAAGAACCTAATTTGTGAATTGAAGGTGAACGTTCATAGTCATTGTTACTCGAAATTTAGCTGATTTTAATTCTCATATTGGAAAGACATACAAACTTTAATAAATGAATACCTTACATTGTATTAGACGTTTTGGATAGGCTGCGATATCGTATCCCTCTTTCTGATAATCTGCTAGCGAGCCTCGCCATCAGATTATCAGGGAGAGGGCTACGCTATCGCAGCTAGCCGTTACTGAGATCTCCGATCGGGCATTACAAGTATCTAAGAATTGCCTGAGCGGCCAAGCATAATGTGAAATTCAAAGGAAAGAGGGAAAACTCCCAGACTTTATGAGACTTTGATATTTCTTTTGTAATTATACAATAGTACAATAACTAAGTCTAAATGAACTGAATCCTATGGTAAAACGTGTTAACCCTTTTCAGTTTATGGAAAATTCAGACTTGTCCAAATTGAAAGAGGTTGCAGACAACAATGAAAATTGGATGCTATTTTCAATGATACCATCTTATGTGGTAGAAAATATTGTGGAAAAATGAGAAATGGCTTGTCACAAGTAGTTTCGTCTTTTTTCACAATGTTTTCTCAAGTATAAAATCACAGTAACGTAAAATCCTTGGTTTATACAGGAAAGTGTTAAATGCCATGATGCATGCAATGGCGCATGCAATGGTGTCATTCTATAAACAGCCTTATATGTTTTGCGGAATACCTCAAATTGATAAAGTGAAGAAATGTTAAGATTTACGTCATTTGTTGAGAGAATATCAGATTCATGCTCTCTAAATACTAAAATGATCAAACTTGTCATCTTAAACAGACACAATAAAGCCTTTTTTTACCCGTTTATAGATGACTTGTTTCATAAATTCGGTACTTCATGACCTCTTTTTGACAATAAATATCCTCTATACGTATGTACTGATGATTGGCATGTATTTGATTCATACAGATATAGGAAATACAGAGATGTCTACACGGATAACACTAGATGGGGAGCAGTTTATACCCGCTGTATTGGTAGATGGGAACGAATCGGCACTCGAAAATCAGGATTTTATCATCAAAAAAAGAATGTAAGTTTGTATGTATTTAACACATTCCCACACAGTAACGTTTTCTGATGCAGCTCAAGAAAAACTTTTGGGAAAACATTGTTTAAAATGAAGCAAGCAATTTCTTCATTTTACCATGTTTTCTATCAAGAAACTTTTTAGTTACATGCTAGTAGCCATAAATTTTGCATTCTAACTCTTTTTAAAACCGAAGTGGGACTTCCTGTAGGAGTGGCCAAATGAATAAGTGGGTGGGGCCAGCGATTGGTCAGTTATGGATTTATAGATCAGACTTGTTAGCTCCCTATGGTAACATACTGTATTGTCAATCCTGTGATCATTGGGAATTTCAAATTTTTTTTGACACAGTCATTGGTTGAGATATCGAACAAATTTTACTTAGGCTTCAAGCAAAGGATCTTGGTACAATGAAGTGTCTTGTTTACAATAATTTAATTTCAGTTTTGTCTGGCATAATCGGGCATTCTGGTTGGTCGGAAAAAATTATAAATAACTCCATGAACAAAATTTAGAGCATGCAGTAATTTTGTATGATTCCACACAAAATAGTCCCACAGAAAAGAGTATCAGAATTTGTGACGTTTTTGCTCTTTTTTCGATCGATGCTATTAAATTATAAGAAATGAAGAGAATATTTTTTGTTTTCATGGAGGTATGAACCAAAAAACCTAATCACACTCATGTATGAATTCATACAGTGTGATTGTTTTTTCGGTTCATACCTCCGTGAAAAAATATTCTCTTCATCTCTTAAATATTTTTGTAGATGGCAACCAGATGAGGAAGTACAAGCATGCCCAATGTGTAAATCAAAGTTTACGAGTTTACGAAGACGGCATCACTGTCGACAATGTGGTAAAGTGATCTGTAACAAATGTTGCTCAAGAAAAGTAAGTCAAGTTTTAGGTACAGGACTTGTATTTGAGAGGTAATTCTGGGTTTTGACTATTAAAAGTCTGAAAATATTCTACTTTGACCCTTAGAAATTTCTCTCAAAGGGGTGAATTTGATCCCATTGAGAGAAATTTCTAAGGGTTAAAACGGAATTTCGATTCTTTAAACTTCAGAGTAGCAAACTATTGATTTGATACAAATTTACTGCTTCTTCAATATCTTTTTAAGAGATTTATGAAAGGAAATCAATATATACAAGAAAAAGATAATTGATATGTTTTCTTTGCTCCTTCCATTGTTTTGATCTTTTTGAATTAGGATTGATCCCTTGAATTTTACCTAAAGGCTAGCACAAGTCTTGCAGATAAAACCAGAGCTCTATAGATAACGGCTGGTACAAGTCCTGTTGATGAAAACCACAATTCTATAGAGAAAGACTAGCACAATCAATGTAGATAAAACCAGAGCTCTTTAGATAAAGGCTTGCATAAGTCCTGTAGTTTAAACCAGAGCTCTATAGATAAAGGCTAACAAAAGTCCTTTAGATTAAACCAGAGCTTTGTAGATAAAGATTAGCACAAACCCTACAGATAAAACCAGAGCACTAAAGACTAAGGCTAGCATAGGCCCTGTAGATTAAACCAGAGTTTTGTAGATTAAGATTAGAATGGGTCCCTTAGATAAAACTCAAGCTCTATAAATAAAGGTGGGCAACAGTCCTGTAGATAAAACCAGAGCTTTGTAGATAAAGATTAGCACAAGCCAAGTAGATAAAACCAGAGCTCTATAGATAAAGGCTAGCACAAGTCTTGTAGATTAAACCAGAGCTTTGTAGATAAAGAGTAGCATAAGTCCATAGATAAAACCCAAGCTCTATAGATAAAGGCAGGCAACAGTCCTGTAGATAAAACCAGAGCTTTGTAGATAAAGATTAGATTAGTAGATAAAACCTGAGCTCTAAAGACAAAGGCTAGCACAAGTCCTGTCGATTAATATGAAGGTTTGTTGATAAAGATTAGCACAAGCCCAGTAGATAAAACTAGAGCTCTATAGATAAAGGAGGGCAACAGTCATGTAGATAAAACCAAAGCTTTGTAGATAAAGATTAGCACAAGCCAAGTAGATAAAACCTGAGCTCTATAGATAAAGGCTAGCACAAGTCCTGTAGATTAATCCAGAGGTTTGTAGATAAAGATTAGCACAAGCCCAGTAGATAAAACTAGAGCATTATAGATAAAGGCTGGCACAAGTCCTATAGATTGAACAAGAGCTTTATAATAAAGGGGAATGATTTCTGTGTCTAACACTAAGATTTCTGTGTCAGTTGATTGGTAGCTGGCTATGCCCTCTGACCTCTGATATTGCAAGTACCGTTAGTTTTGTAAAATATACAGACACTGGCATAAAACAAAAGCTTTATTTTTGGTTGAGCCTTAAGCTTCCATATCAATGTTACAGTTCAGTGTTTTTTCATAATTAAAGAAGAAGGGGATTAGCGCTCTTTACAGGTGGAAAATTTCGAAGAAAAGCTAATAAGGGGAAAAAATGCTTTCACATTTAATGACAATTTCTTGTATTTGAAAGTAAAAAATAGAACAAAATTATCAGATATTACATTTCTTAAAAAATTGAACCATTTGCTTTCAATTTGTCCAGTCTTACAAAAAATATTTTGATACATTCAGAAAATTTCACCTAGGAGGGGAAATTTTCAATCAAAAGATGGGAAAAATACATATTCCAGGAAGAGGGGAACAGTGCTGATATTCTCCATTTACTTTGGTCAGAAAAAAACACTGCTGTTCATATGGTAAGACAATCTTTGTCTTACCTTTTTGGAAGCAAAACGCGCATGCGCAAAGATTGTTTCTGATACATGTATTAGTAACAAGTCTCTTAAAGTCATATCTTTCCCCAAAACACTATAAGATTAACAATAAAACCATACTCCAGGCTTAAAAGCATAAATAAATCTGACAAATGAAATTATAAGATCAATATAATACTATGCAGTAAGCATACAATTCATGAAAGAAGTTACGTTATTTTAAAATGTGACCCACTAAAATTTAAGGTTTGTTTACATCAAATTATGACGTCAGTGATGACATTTTTACTCTCGCTAGTCATTCAAACTACTAGCTAGGTCATGAAGATTAACAAAATTGTCCGTAGAGTTGATTCATCAGCACCTGTGCATATAAAAGTCAATGCCGAAGCTAAGCAAAGATTTCCGGTGAAAAATCTTGTGCATTCGTCTCAATTTCAAAATGTAAACAAAAACAAATTGAAATCAACTAGAAAAAAAACAAAATACTCTTTCTAGAGAACATCACTCATACCCTGCTTTTGCATATCAATGTAAAGAAGGTTTTTGTTTGCTTTAGTGACCAAATAAGCGACAGATTATTTCAACTATTTTTTTCTTCCTTGGAGGGCAGATACGGCTTTAAATGTTCGCTGCCATATGAAAAATGCTTAATCTATTCTAATTGACATCCAATTTTGACAGTTGTTTGTAAATGCTATGTTTGACTTGTATTTTAAATTGTCCCTCCCCCAGTTGACTCTGCTAGAAACAATTGCTGTGTTTGACATATATTTTCAGTTCGAGGGTTAACCCTTTCCTGTTTTGCAAAATTTTAGTCTGGTCCAAATTCAAAGGTTTTGCAGACGACAATTTAAAGTCGAGGTTATTTGAAAAATAATCATTCAATAAGGGAGAAAATATTGTGGAAAAAGAAGAAATTGCTTGCTACAAGCAATTTCTTCTTTTTCCACAATATGTTCTCAAATATAAAAATGCAGGGACGTAAAAACCAGGGATTAAACGGGAAAGGGTTAATTGCGATACAGGTCTAAGTGTCTATAGTTTTTCTCTCCCCCCAGTTCTCTATAAATGTACTAGAAGCAGATGTTATGTTGACTTATAATTTCAGTTGGCACTCCCCCAGTTTGCTATACTAGAAGCGGAAAGAATCTGTGATCAATGTTATAAAGTGGCCTCCAGTGTTAAAAAAGCCAGATCTCAACAACTGGTAAGCTTCATGTACAGTAAAACTTCAGTGACTTGATCATCTCGGGGACCGACTTATTTGTTAGAGATATGAGAAGTTTGATAAAAAAAAACAAAAAAACTCAAAATACCAGTAGATTGGTATGTCTTGTCCAGAGTAGGACATGCCCAAAAATACGAGTCCCAAAAAAATACAGTCATCTATTTGCATGGGTAATTGTTTCATTTAACCCATGATCAGACTGTGAAATTTTAGACTGGTTAAAATTTAAAGGAGTTGCAGCCGACAATTTAAAGTTAATGAAATTTTAGATTTTCTCATCTTTCTGGGTAGAAAACATTGTTTAAAATGAAGAAATTGCTTGTTGCAAGCAATTTCTCCATTTTACACAATTTTTTCCAATTGATTTTCTTGAGGGGCGTCAAAAAGCATCATTGAGTGGAAATGAGTTAATCCATAATATACGTGTATGTCAAAAAAAAAGCTGTGTTATGTTTTTGTGTAAACTTATATGGCAAAGTATTGACAAGATATATGTGAACAATGCAAACATGTTTCTATATGTCCTTCGTTTACAAGGCGCCTACTAATTCTATTTATGAATGCAGAGTCAGTGGTAAGTGAAGAAATCATGTAACTTGAAATGATATACAGTATTTGAAGACGACAACATAGAAGGATCTCAACTCAAGTATATCTTATCGATAAAAAAGTGGATTGCATTGCAACAGTGATGTGTATTAATCATTTATTTTACAGTTTCTGTGGTTTGGGTCTTCAGAGTTGGTTGAAGATATTTTGTTTCCATAAGTTTTTGACACTGCTGAATAAAAATCTCAGCTGAAATGTCCCTTTAGACAGTTATGGTGAAGAAAGCAAACCAAACCTCTAATCGAAATCTCATTTGTGAGCCTAAAAGTACTCAAAGTAAACCAATTGTGTTTTCTTCACAGAAAATGATATTTTGACACACGGTGCATACTTTGACAGCAGGTGTGACAAACAGATCTAATAAACAGACAATCTAATAAGGTCAAGGTCTTTGACCAAAGTCATCCTTCAAAATGATTGGCTTTTAAATAAAGATTGTGCCTCACAATCTTGTTTTATTTACACTTTCAGAAAGAGCAAATGGAAAGTGCCAGAGAGCTTGCAGACATGTGCAAAACCTGTCAAAGCATTTCTAAGGTATCTCAGATATTTAATAATTCATCAGAAATATCAGAAATAATCAATACATGTACATATGATTTAATTTTTAATTTCGTCTATCAAAAACGACATTCTGATTGGGCGAAAAAAAAAAAATTCATAACTCCATGAACAAAATTTTGAGCACATAGCGATTTTGTGTGATTCTGCACAAAATAGTCCCATACAAAAAGGTATCAAAATTTGTAAAGTTGTTGTTTTTTTCACTCGATGCTATTAAATTATAAGAAATGAAGAGAATATTGTTTGTTTTCATGGAGGTATGAACGGAGAAACCTAATCACACTTATTTATGAATCTGCTTCGAAGGAAACAGAAGGAAAAAAATCTTCTTCTCTGAAATGAGAAAGCCTAGAGCATTGATATTTCGTATGCAGAACCTACTAGTGAATCTCAAAAAGTTTTTCCAAGTGTTTACACTTTCAGACATATTTTGGCTGTGCACAGGTTCCACCTATTTTTAGCTCACCTGACCACATAGTTGTCATGGTGAGCTATTGTTATCTGGCTGTGTCCATCATCTGGCGTCCGTCAACATCTTGTGTGCACTCTAGAGGGCACAATTTTCACTGAAATGTCTTGAAACTTGGTCAGAATGTTTGTCTCCATGAAACCTTGAACAAGTTCAATATTGGGTAATATGAGGTCAAAAACTTGGTCACTAGGTCAAATATTAGAAATATGTTGTATGCACTCCAGAGATCATAATTTTAGCACAAATGTCTTGATATTTGGTCAGAATGTTTGGCTTCATAATATCTAGGTCAAATTGTTATTGAGTTATGTGTGGTCAAAAACTACGTAACTAGGTTAAATCCTTGAATAAATCTTGTGTACACTCTAGGGGCCACTTTTTAGGCTCAAATGAATTCTTTGTCCAGAATGTTATTGTTCGTGATATCTCAGCCAAGGTCAAACTTGAGTTTCATGGGGTCAAAAACTAGGTCACTAGGTCAAATGCTTCAAATAAACTTGGGTGCTCTCTGTAATCCACATTTCAGGCTCAAATCAAATGATATTTGGACAGAATGTTTGTTTCCATGTTATCTCACCCAAGTTCAAATTTGGGTCTGATTGGGTCAAAAACTAGGTCACTAGATTAAATCTTGGAAATTACTTTGAGCACTTCAGAAGAATTTCTTTTTAAATCAATTGAATTGATTTTGGTCAGAATATTTGTCTGCATGATATGTAGACCAAGTTTGATATTTGGTTATGTGGGGTAAAAACTAGGTCACTAAGTCAAATCCTAGAAATAATCTTGAATGCACTTTAGAGGCTCAAATGAAGTATTTGTTGAAATGTTTTTTTGTCCATGATATTTCAGCCAAGTCCATATTTGGGTCTCATGGTCAAAAACTAGTTTACTAGGTCAAATCTTAGAAATACTTTAGTACTACCTAGAGGTCCCATTTTTTGGCTCAATTGAATTGATATTTGGTCAGAATGTTAGCGTTGATGATATGTAAGCCAAGTTCAAACTTGGCTCACATGGGGTAAAAAACTAGGTCACTAGGTCAAATCTTAGAAATATCTTGTTTTTACTCTGGACACCGTTTTTTGGGCTCAACTGAATTAATTTTTGGCCAGAATGTTTGCGTCCATGATATCTTTGCCAAGTTAGAAATCTTAGGAATACCTTTACCTTTAGGTCACATGGGGTCAAATACTAGGTCACAAGGTCTGATATCAAGAAATCTTCTTTCAAATTAACTTGCTACTTTTCTTGCATAAATACCTTGAAACTTGGTAAGAATGTTTGTTCATGATTTCTTGGACAAGATTTGATAATGGGTCACTTTTAGCCAAAATAAGGTCACTTTTGCTATTTTACTTCTGTCTCAGATGAGTGCTTTAGGGCCAATGGCCCTCTAGTTTATGTAGAGACATAGCAGAATATATTAAAATATACAACTATTCACCGTATTTTATTTAAATTTGCAATTTAGTTCAATAAACCAATTTTCCATGCAATGTACATGCTATTTTTCTGGCAGAACAATCCTTAATCTTTGTAAGAACGTCTTTCTGCTTATGGTTTCTTAACAGATGATTTTTGGCCAAAATTATGTCATAAGCACTTTTATTACTTTGAAGTCATCAACTCAGGCGAGCGCTTTAAGGCCAATGGCCCTCTTGTTTTTTAACTCACCTGAGCACAGGGTATTCAAGGGGAGCTTTTAGAGTCATTCAATGTCTGTTGCCAACATTTTCTTCAAACATTTTTTCCTCCTAAACCACTAGGCCAATGTGCACCAAATTTTGCAGGAATTTTCTTTGGGTCAAAATGTGTTTGTGAAATTTTGATTTGCACAAAAATTTGGAATAATTCTTTAAAAATCTTCACCTTCTAAACCATTGAGCTTATTTGGACCAAAAATAAATCAGAGCCTCGCAGAGTGGGCTTATCATAAAATAATTCTTTAAAATGGACTCCTCCTTAACTGCTGTGCTGATTTGGACTAAGATTTTCAGGAATGTTCCTAGGGTGACTCTTTTCAAAACTTGTTCATGAAATTTTGAAATTTTGGCATGGCAGGATTTGGCTTATGAGACTTACAGAAAACATGAAATCTTTCCCTCCTTAACCATTGAACAATTTTGACTCACCTTGGCAGGATGATCTTTGGATGACCCTTTTCAAAACTTGTTTGTGATTTGTATGTAAATGTGGGCATGGCAGGGCTGGGCTTATCAGATGAAATCATTTAAGAGATGAAGAGAATATTTTTTGTTTTCATAGTAATGAACCCAAAAACCTAATCACACTGTATGAATACCCGAAGTGGATTCATACATTGTGTGATTAGGTTTTTTGGTTCATACTTCCATGAAAACAAAAAATATTCTCTTCATTTCTTATAATTTAATAGCATCGAGCAAAAAAACCAAAAACATTACAATTTTTGATAACTTTTTGCATGGAACTATTTTGTTCAGAAGTATAAAAAATCGCTGCGTGCTCAAAATTTTGTTCATGGAGTTTTTAATAATTTTTTTTTACCAATCAGAACGCTCGTTTTGAATAGACAAAACTAAAAAGTTAAATTATTCTCAGATGAGCAATTTAGGGCAATTTTGGACCTCTTTGAAAATCTGAGGTATTGCTATTACCCTGAGGCCCTGATGACCAGGAACTGACATTACAAAAAAAAATTGTGCTCATATGAGAATTCTATTCAAACCTCAAATTTGAGTAAATATCTTGTTTGAATAATATTGTATATCAAAAGTAATGAGTAACAACCTACAAATATTGTTATTTATTTTATTGCAATTACAATAGGATCTAAGCAGAAAAATATCTTTAATTCAAATTGAAGATGAGTAAATTCTCATCTCAGTAAGAAAAAAAGTCTTATTATCTCAGGTCCTGATTTCTTCCATATCGTTGTTGTTATCAACATACAAAGAAGTTTGACATGTTATGAAATGTTATTACAGAAGAAATGTACTTGAAACAGAGAATTTATGCTAACTCTCAAAAGCAATATACTTTCAAGGTAGATAACTCTAAAAGCATTTTTGTAAGTATTACACAGAAGTGTTCACAATTTAGGGTCTGTGACTGAGGTACATAAATTATGCATCTAATGGTGCACTTGTTTTCTAGTTATTTCAGTTTGGAGGTTTCCATACCTTACTGTCTTTTGCTGCAACACATCCAGACAATACAATGCTTATGGTAAAATCTCTATTTTTATTCTACATTCAATGCTTAACCATTTACTAAACAATCCCATATTTCTACACTCCATAACCCATTCCCAATCACTTTTAGATGCCCCCATGAAAAAAGGCTTAGGGAAAACATTGTGGAAAATGAAGAAATTGTTTGTTACAAGCAATTTCTTCATTTTCCAAAATGTTTTCTACCCCAAAGGTAAAAAAATCCAAAATTTCATAAACTTTGAATTGTCTTCTGCAATTCCTTTTAATTTGGACCAGTCTAAAATTTTGCTGTGTGGTAATGGGTTAACCATTACAACACAACAAATATTTAGACTGGTCCTAATTGTAAGTAGTTGCAGATGACAATTAATGAAATTTATAAAGGTTTGTCTTTTTTGGGTAGAAAACATAGTGGATAATGAAGCAGTTTCTTAATTTTCTACAAAGTTTTCCAAAGCTTTTATCTTCAGGAATGTCAAAAATCATCATTGTGTGGGAATGGGTTAAAACAATTATTTTAAGAAAAAAAAATTGATAACAAACCATTTTTTTCTTCTATCACTATATTTTCTACCCTACATGAAAAATGTTTTCCAGTTTACATTCAGTTTGAAATGTTGCATTTAATTTCTTTCAAATTAAACTGGTCTAATATTTTGTCCTCTGGTAATTTGTGAACCATGTATTATTTGATGAATTTGTTGTTTTAACCCTTGTCATATTAACCCTTGTCATTCTGAACCCAGAAAATTCCGGTTTTGGCAGAAGGTGTAAACCAAAATCAGCCTGCACATGTGCAGTCTGATCTTGGTCTACACCTCCTGCTATACTTTTCCTACCATAGTTGTTTATGAAATTGATTTTCAAGAGTAATATCGATTATTGAGCAATTCAGTAAGCTTATTTATACAGCGTGACAAGGGTTAAGCCAGAATGCTCATGCTTTTGTAGGAGGTATAGACAAAGATAAGACTTCACATATGTATAGTCTGATCTTAGTCTACACCTCCTGTTTTTATCTTTTAAGCAAAAGTTGTGAATATGTAAAATTTAGTTTCAAAATGATTTTCAATCCACAATTAGTACATCTGAGCCCTTTGAATTTATTGAAATTCTTAGAGGATTTTATTAAGCATGAAAAGGGTTAAAAGACAAAATAATTGTGTTAGTGGAAAAGTAAAACAAAAAATTACTTAAAAAAGGTTGATACCAAATAAATTTCACCAAGTAAGATTTGTTAAAACTAAGCATAAACATTATTTGTCAGGCTAGTAATTGACTCTTAGATCAGGGTTTTGATCTTCTGTAATCTGAAAATATACTTTTGTGACACTTAACTCTTGTCATGATGAACCTGGAATATTCCTATTGATGCAGAAGGTATTGACAAAGATCAGCCTTTACAGCCTATTACAGCCTACTTTCAGCCCTTTAATTTTTTTGCATTTCTTTAGAGGGTTTTATAAAGCATGACCAGGGTTGAAATATTCTAACGATTAAACAGTATATATGCCAATACATGAACTTTTTTTGTTTCTCAGGTGAGCAATCCAGGGCCAGCTCATAGCCCTCTTGTTTTAATATTAGTGCACTTTAAATAGTTGTCTGCAACTTCTTTCAGAATGGATCCATATAAAATTCAGACGTCTTGTAATGGGTTAAAGCATTATGATTTTGATTTTTATAGAAGACAGTTATGACCGGACTACATACACTGGTTACATTTGAGCCTTTACAAGATTATATGGTAGAATGCCATCTAATAGATGCCCTGTGTGAGTAAGTTATTTATAACATTTCTTGTCATTTCTCATGTATATCCACTAATATCTCATTTTGTCCAAACAAAGACTAAGATTAGCCTGCACTTCTGCACTGTCTAATCAGAGTAGCTGCTTTGCTCTTTAGACAGCTACTTTAAGCTTTCTCTAGACAATCAGAGGACATTCTATATGCTATAGGTACTCATTGTGTCACTGTGTCCAGTTCTAAAATGAACTTGTCCACAAAACAGTGAAGACTTTAATTTGGAGAAAACATCCTGTTAACTCATTCCAACACAACTAAATTTTAGACTGGTCCAAATTGAAAGAAGTTGCAGACGAAAATTTAAAGTTTACGAAATTTTGTTGTTTTTTTACTTTCTGGGTAGAAAACATTGTAGAAAATGAAGAAATTGCTTGTAGCAAGCAATTTCTTCATTTTCCACAATGTTTTTCAAAGCCTTTAGTTCTTTAGGGCGTCTAAAAGCTTCACTGAGTGGGAATGGGTTAACCCATTACCACATAATGACGCCTGACAAAAAAATGATTGTGTAAATCAAGAAATTGCTCATTGCAAGCAATTTCTTCATTTTCACAATGTCTTCTACCCAGAAAGTGAAAAAAATCTAAAAAAAAAAAAGCTTTAAATATTCGTCTGCAACTGCTAGCAACTTGGGCCAGTCTAAAATCTTGTTGTCTGATAATGGATTGTTGAAGAAAGTGCTGGAACCACGCATGTCCTTTATACAACACAATATATTCTACCCTTCAGTATAAACATTGTGATAATTTATATAATGAGTTATCGTTGAGATATATTTCGTACATTCTAAGATTTGCTATGGTATTTACTTGTCCCTGGACAAGTGCCATTTTACCCCTTTCTTACGTCCCTGTGATTTTATACTTAGAGAAGATATTGTGGGAAAAGAAAAAATTGCTTGTAACAAGCAATTTCTTCTTTTCCCATGATATTTTGTACCCTGTAGGTTTGTTACTTTTCAAATTGCATTGACTTTCAAAGATGGACAAATCTAAATTCTTAAAAAGCAGGAAAGGGTTTAAATGTACTTTACAGCAAATTACAAAAATCCTTGTCAGATAATGTGGGCCTTGGAATTACACACCACTTTCTTGGCTTTATCTCCTGAACCCTCTGTCATATTTTCAAATCATCCCATCCACTTGTAGATTTTGTAGCCTGCTGTGATTGGAACATATTTTAGATATCTTTATCAAAGATCAAGGTCACAGCAAGGGGCCAAGGGTCAAATTTTGACCTTGACTTTATATCTCAATCCAGTGGTCACATTCTTATAATATTTAGGTTGATTCTGGTTCTTACTTCAATGGTGAAGGTCACAGCAGAATGTCAAAAGTCAATTTTCGACTTGCTTATTAGCTTGTTCTAATTCTCATGATATTTTACTACTCCATTAATTTTCATGGACAAAAAATTGTCAAACCCTTTTCAGCATTTTAACCTGACCAAAATTCTGTTGTCTAGCAATGGTTTTAAATAAGATTGTATGCATTTTTCCTTTTTAGCTTGCAAGGCATCAGCCTTAATAGCTTAAGTAAACAGACAAAATTCTGAGGTCTTCTCTAGGTTCAATGAGAGCAAACTGTCACTGGAGGCTTACCACTAAAATCTGTTGAATCTTTATGCCAAAAAAAGTAGTTCTTATCTATTTCAGGAACATTGCAAACTGTATTGAAATAGTAGAGAACTCTTTTAAAAGCATGCTATTTGAGCCATTCCCACTCAAGTCTGCTTTTTAAGCATTTCAAGAAAAGAAACAAGCAATTTCTTCTTTGTCTAAAAAGGTTTTCTACCCAACAAGGTAAGGATTTTCTAAATTCAACCAACTTGAAATTGTTGTCTACAACTTCTTTCAATTTGAACCAGTCTATGATTTTGTCATGTTGTGATGGGTTATATCCTGGATTACTTTAACCTCGGTTATTTATTGTAATAACCTTTGACAAAGAGGATTGATTAACAAAACTATGCAAGCCCGCTTAGAGTACTTTCAGTACTTTGATTGTTTATCTAAATAATGTCAAGAACCAAAACGATAAAGAATAAATTCATAAAAGAGCATTATCAAAATATTTTGAATAGCTGTTATTGTTTTTGAACACAAGCATTCCCACTCAATGGCGCTTTTTGGCGCCCTTCTAGAAAAAAGCTTAGTAAACATTGTGGAAAATGAAGAAATTGATTGTAACAAGCAATTTCTTCTATGTCCACATTGTTTTCTCCCTTAAAGGCCAAAATTTTCTTAATTCCACCAACTTTTAAATTGTTTTCTGCAACTCCTTTGAATTTAGACCAGTCTAAAATTTTATTGTGTGGTAATGGGTTAACAAAAGCATGATGTGTATTGCTCATAAGGCTAAAGGGTACCATTGAGGTTACTGTAAATCAGGTTTTATTTTTGCTAATAGATGGAAAAATATTGATAACATGGGAAAGAAGGAATTGACATATAGCTATCTATCAAAATGTTGATCAAACAATCAAGTTCTTTACTTTAGACCAGAAGTGGTCTTTGAATCTCAACAATTATTATTTTACTTTCTTGTTACAAGTTACTGACCTATATTTGTTGAAAAATAATGTTATTTGCCATCTTAACACTTTCCTGTTTAATTCCTGGTTTTTACGTCCCTGTGATTTTATAATGGAAAAAATATTGTAGAAAAAAGAAAAATTGCTTATTATAAGCAATTTCTTTTTTTTCCACAATATTTTCTACCCTACTGAATGGTTATTTTCAAATTAAATCGACTTTAGATTCTTGGTTGCCTTTGAAGTTTGACAGGTCTAAAATTTTGCAAAAAACAGGAAAGGGTTGACCTTATCGTTTTCAGGGTGATTGAAAAGTGTATGGGTAAAGCAGATACAGAACATGAACAGATATTACTTGATGGTATCAGTGCTCTAGCCTTGCTTTGTAAAAATGAAACATTTCTCACTAAAGGTATTCTACATGTTTGTATTATATCTACTCTTTTTTGCCGAAAATTCTGAGGTGTCCTGATTAATCAATGTTGGTCACCAAGTATGAATATGCAATCTGTTGTCCTGAATTACTATTAACTCATTCCAACACAATCCCTCCTTTTTACGCCTCTATAGGAAAAAGCTTTGGAAAACATTGTTGAAAACGAAGAAATTGCTTGGTACAAGTAATTTCTTCATTATCCACAATGTCTTCAATCCAAAAAGATGAAAAAATTTAAAATTCCATCAACTTAAATTTGTCTTCTGCAGCTTCTTTCAATTTGAACCAGTCTAAATTTTGTTGTGTGGGAATGGGTAAAGAGGAACCAATGGGACAACCTTGATTAAATTTAGGATGTTTCATCAGTGCCCCAGGTTATAAAACATTTTTCTCACTCAGTTAAGATTTTATCCAAACTTCATGCTTAAATAAATGTTGCGTTTCAATGTTAACTGTAGAATTTGTGTTAAAAATTATAATTTTCAAATAAAATGCTTCAATTTATTGCGCTTGACATAGTATTACAGTCAATAGACATTTTTAATTTCGATTTGAATTTTGAGTAAATTCTCAACTGAGAGCAAAAAAAGTTTTATAATCTTGTGCTCTGAAGTAGTTCAAATAATTGAAACCAGTCAATATCTCAGGTTGCCATGGAATTTAAAATTTTGGGAAGTTAGGAAATCTTCTTCTGTGAAACCATAGGGCTCTAGAAATTGACATAGCATCTCCTATACTAGATCTCTAAAAAATTTATTCGTGGGATCTGCCAGGGCACAACCGGTTTTAACCCTATTCCATACAATCCCTCTTTTTTAAGCTTTAAACAACATTGTGGACCACTTTAGGGGAATTTGCTTTTATTCACTAGGAGACTCAAGTGAGTGATTAAGGACCATCATGTAAGCTCTCCTTTGCACAGGATCTTAGTCAGACGTCAATAAATCAAGTCCCCAGGGAATAGACAGTCCATGCCATCAGGATCCTCTATAGTGGGCTTGGAGTCCCCAATCTAAACAATGACATTATGACAGTGCTTTTCTTTAACCCTTTCCTGTTTAACAAAAATTTAAAACCTCTATAAGTTCAAAGGTTTTGCAGACACCAATTGAAAATGGATTTAATTTGCAAAATAACCATTCTGAGTGGGTAGAAAATACTGTTGAAAAAGAAGAAATTGCTTGTAACAAGCAATTTCTTCTTTTCTACAATATTTTTTCAACTGTAAAATCAAAGGGACATAAAAACCAGGGATTGAACAGGAAAGGGTTACATATGATATTTCTTATATAGATATTTCAATATCACCATCATTAACCCATTACCAGACGGCAAAATTTTAGACTGCTCCAAATTGAAAGAAGATGCAGACAACAATTTAAAGTGAATGGAATTATGGATTTTTTCAACTTTGTAACAAGCAATGTCTTCATTTTTCTCAATGTTTTCTAAAGTTTGTTTTTTTCTTGGGGGCGTTTAAAAGCGTCACTGAGTGGGAATGGTTTAACTGTAAATAAAGTATTGGACAGCTATGAATTTCTGATGCTTAAATTTCAGGCAAATTTGAATACTGTTAAAACAACTTTCTTTTCTATATTGAAGTTGATCTCCAGAGAGTCCATGAGGCTCACATTCGATAATTTTGAGAATCTTTTTAACTTATTTTAAAGTCTCAGACTCGCAAAACCTGCATCTGTTAAACCCCTTGCGTATAAAGGGCTCTCAGAGGCTATTGTAATTGCCTGTTGACCAATCATCTGTCTGTGATCAAATTTCTGAAGATCTTCTTCACCTAGACTACCCATCAGATGTTGATGAAACTTTACAGAAATAATTGGATGATGGCATTTCAAAATGCTTCAAGGCATCTTATTCAGTAAATAATTTTTGTTGCTATTGCAATCAAAAGAAATTTCTTTTGAATTTGTAAAATTCATCTCTGCCAAAATACTTTGGGTTATGATGATTTAAATGAGGAAGTCAAATTAAATAATTTGAAAAAAAAATGATATACAGTGTCTCAGGTGAAGATCCAGGGCCATCATGGCCCTCTTGTCTCGAATGTGTTCTCCCTTGTCTTGTGTTTTCCAAAGTAATTGTACCCCCCAACTATGAAGTAGAAGGGGGTATATTGGTTTCACCCTGTCTGTCCATCCATAGACTTTTTGTTTCCATGCTCTAACACGAGAACCAATTGACCAACAACCTTGAATCTTAATACAATTGTTGCCAATGACCCATGGAAGAGCCCTATTGTTTTGAGGTCATGTAGGTCAAAGGTCAAGTTCACAATTGAACTTTGGTTGAAAACCATTTCTGTGCTCTAACTCTAGAACCATTTGACCTACAACCTTGAATCTTCATACAATTGTTGCCAAATGCTGAAGGAGGTGCCCTATTGTTTTAGGTCATGTGGGTTAAAGGTCAATGCCACAATTGAACTTTGGTTGAAAACCATCTGTCCGCCCTTCAGATTCTTTTGTTTCTAGACTCTAACTCTAGAACCAATTGACCTACAACCTTGAACTTCATGCAATCATTGACAATGGCCCAAGGAAGTGCCCTATTGTTTTTGGGTCACATAGGTCAAAGGTCAAGTCTCGATTGAAATTTTGTTGAAAACCATCTGTCCTCGCTTTAACTCAAAAGCCATTTGACCTAGGCCCTTGATACTTTATACACATATTGTCCATAACCCAAGGAGGTGTGCTATTGGGGTTTTTTTGTCAAGAAGGTCAAAGGTCAAGGTCAGAAGCTAATTTTTTGGGTAATATAAGTACAAGGTCAAATATGCTACTTCAGTGACAAAGCTCTGGATGGGGTGGGGTGGTAGGTGGTATGGGTCCACTTTGTGACAATTCTAGTTTTTCTTTGGTGTGTAATAATGGGGTATCATATGATGAATGGGTTAACCCTATACCGGACCCAAATTGAAAGAGTTTGCTGATTGCATATTAACCCTTGTCATGCTGAACCCGGAATATTCCGGTTTTGGCAGGAGGTGTAGACCAAGATCAGCCTGCACATAAGTGCAGTCTGATCCTGGTCTACACCTGCTTGTCCTGTTTCAGCCAGAATTGTTAGAATAATCAATTTTTAAAAGGAATATCGACCCTCATTTAGGCTTTCCAGTGCTGTCAGTCCTTTGATTTTAAAGCAATAATGTATTGGATTTTAATTTAGCATTAGAAGGGTTAAAGGGCTTACAAACTTAGTAGTAAGGACCACCTAAGGTGAAAAATACTTCTGAGGAAATAGAGAAATAGACTCTATTGCTAAAGGTAGCCTTAAAGATTCTGTTTCCATTTTGTACTACTTACCCGTAGCTCTTAATTTTCACAAGCTGGTCAAATGATTTTAAAAGGCATTTTAGAGCCTTTTTTTCCCTAAATGTAAGAAAGCTTTAGCTATTTTTTTTTTATTTTCAAATCAAATGTAATATATAGATTAGTGTGTATGTATATCAAATTCCCAACTTTTGAAATTGTATGCCTGGGGTTTTATATACAGTAAATCTTGTATCAACCCATTCCAAAACAACAATGCTTTTTGAATCCCCTCAAGAAATACAGGTGTGAACTTGAACAAAGAAATTTCTTCATTTTCCACAATGTTTTCAACCCAGAGAGTTGAAAAAATCTAAATATTCATACACTTTAAATTGTTGTCTGAAACTCTTTTTTTAAATTGGACCAGTCTAAAATTTGCCATCTGGATATGGATTAACCCTTTTCGTGCTGAACCGGGAATATTCCGGTTTTGACAGCAGGTGTAGAGCAAGATCAGCTTGCACATAACTGCAGTCTGATCTTGGCCTACACCTCCTTCCAGTACTTTTCCTGCCAGATTTGTTAATGAAATTGATCTCTTAAAGAAATATTTATTTTTATCAGTGCTGTTAGCCCTTTGATTTTACAACAATGTGATGAGGTAATTTATACAGCATGACAAGGGTTAAGTTACCACTCATGGTATATAACCAAATAGTGGTCACTTTAAAACACTTTTTTGTGAAATGTATGAAGGATTGACTTGATTGCAAATATAAGTTATAACAGAATTTTCACTAAATCCTATGTTGTTTGTACTCATGAGAATTGTCTTACCTAGACAGTTTTATTTGGTACCAGCAACATTTGATTTAGGTATGATATCATGTAGCAAATACAACCAATTCTATATTTGAGCTTTTGATTTTTAAAAGGGGATTACGATTGTGGTGGCTTAATGGAAGTGGTCACTTGTGAGGGGTAGTCTCTCGAGCAAGATTGATTGTACTTCACATTCACATTGTGTTTTATTCAGTGATAGCAGTAGATGGTATGTATTTGATACTGGACCTGTGCATGAAAGGAAGTGAGACCGTTGTACTGATGGCACTTAGATCTCTTAGCCTGATGGTTGCTCATCCAGATAGTGAAAAGATAATTCTTGATGGGGATAGACCAGCCTTGAAAAGTCTTCTTACACTGGCTGCTTCAAGTATTGAACAGGTATGTGGGTATTTTAAGATGGACATTTTCAAAGAGCTATTCATTTAGTCTGTTAACTTCAGATACTTGAACAATTTAAGGAAAGAAAAATATGTTCCTAAAGCTTATTAATGACAAGCTGCAACAATTTGGTGATTTGCAGACAAAATATGCCGAACTACACTGAATTATCTCAATTAAATGCCCAGAAAATGCTTTTTTCTTTTCACTGATGAAACATTTTAACACTTATAAGTCTCCAACCGGTTAATAGTTGGGGGAATATGTGTCTGCTCTATTCTGTCTGTCCAACCATCTGTTTCGCACACTTTTGTCCGGAACATATCTCCGAAACCAAAAGTACTAGCAACTTCTTATATTTATAGATCAGATTGTGGAGAAGTGTCATTTACTGTAACTCTGACATGCCCACTTTTTGAGTTATTGCCCTTTATTGTTTTTATCTTTACATTTTTGTCAGGAACATATCTCCTAAACAATAAGTGCTAGCAACTTTAAACTTGATGAACTTATAGATCACAATCTGGAGAAGTGTTATGTACAAAAACCATTACTCAAGCATGCCCACTTTTTTGTGTATTGCTCATCACAAGAGCTATCTAGACTATCAAGGGGATAACTCTAAAAGCGTTTTTGTAAGAGTTATGACCCTTTTTTTACTAAGAATTATTGCATTATCCAGCACCTGCAGCTGAGCGTTGATACCCGTGGGCAGTGCTCTTGTTTTTATCTTTACATTTTTTCGGAACAAATCTCCTATACTGTGCATGCTACCAACTTCATTGCTTTCATAATCTTCTTTAACTAATGTCATCTCAATTTTGTCTACCCTAATTTGTCCAAATTTGGTTAACCTTTTTCCAAACGGCAAAAATTTAGACTACGCCAAATTTAAAGCTGTGGCAGACAAGAAAATGAATGTTATTTAAATTGAAGTAAAAGGAGGAAATATTTATTATCAGCATTTTCTTCTTTCTCTCAATGTTTTCGTAAGCCTACTCTCAGAGATTTCAAAACCAGAGCCTGTATTCACCAAACTTTTCTAAATTTTAGAATTGGGTCTAGGCTAAATAGTAAGGTTCACACTATTCCAAGAATAGACTAAAGTTCGTATTCACCAACACAATTTAGAACCGACTTCAATTAGAACGGTTTGTATATTTCATAAGCGACCGCGCACCTGCACTGGTTTCCCGACTTCTTAAAAGCGCATTTCAAAATAGTAGCGAGCTTTTAACCCTTAAACCCATCACATAGCCAAATTAAAAATATGTATAGCAAAATCTTTAGTCTTCAACACAAAAATGGATCAAAATCAATTGATTAGGACGGATTATTATCCTCAATCAAAATCCTATATGGAATGCTGTGGCCGGGCGGGGATGGGGGGAAGATTAGTCAATCGGCAAGGGTTACACTACAGTGATTAAAAATAAAATGAAAAAAATGAAATATTTATATTTGTCTATGACTACGAAGAAACCTTTTGGTGTTTTTTATTAATTTTAATATTACCATCAATCATAAACCGGCCGCGGCCCATCGGCTCGAATTGAAGACGGCGATTCAAAACAAGCAGCGGTTGTGCAATGCTAGCATTAATTCCGATAACTGTTTTATTTTGAGTCGGGAAAAAAAAGACCAAAAAACAATAAGACGAACAAAACTTTGACTAAAAATTCAACATGGCCCACCTCAGTCTTGTGTCCAACTCTTTCCAAATATTCCAGACAATATAGATGTTTTTGAGGATGTTGATTGTAACTTGACCCCAGCACACAAGCAAAAGAATCTTGATTGAAAATGCACCAAGCTTTCCACTGCTTGAGATGAAATGACAATCTGCCTTTTTCTTCGAACTCCCATCCTGTCATTTTCGGTTCCGAGTTCATTGAAGAACACCTGAAAATCTGAAAACACGGCAAAGAGTTTCCTCGTTCAGCATCCTTTTCACTTAAAACTTAAATCCATTTTGAAATCATCGGTAAATATTACTATGAAAAGAGCTGCATGTCATCAATGTAAACACTATCTAATATTACGTCAGAAATATCAGTGACGTCATACATGTCAGATGAGACCGACAACCTTTATTTTATCCAAAGGGAAATAATTTTCCTCTTTCTGTGTTATTTTACATTACTCTGTCTACTAAAATGTTTTTAGGACTATAATGCAGCGAACGGGGGCCATTTTTTTACATTAATAATGCGTATTTAGTACGGTAGGTATTAGACTTGGAATAATGAAGAATTTCCTCTAGATTTAGTTCATTCTAAAGTTTAGAATAGGTTGGTGAATATGTACATGTACTTAATTCAATTTAGTCTATTCTTTGGATTTAGTCGACTAAATCAATTTAGAATGCGTTGGTGAATACGGGCCCAGGTCCGGTTTGGGAAAAGATTATTTTAAATTAGAGTTTTTTCAATACGGTGGGGGACTCCTGTATTGCATTGCAATACGACATCAACTTGGTTTCTGTAGTGAATGAGACATCGTTGGTCCAATGACAACTCAGTGTATGTGCATTAGTATCTTTGTTAGTTGTGTCCGTCCTAGTTTGTACAGACCATAACTTCTGCAGCTATGGCATTTGAACATTTGCTGTTGTAGGTTCAAGGTCAAGTTCAAAACTGAAGTTTAAAGTTTTGTCTGGACCAGAACTCATATATTTTTGGATTGCTTTTGCAATGAATATCACTATGGTTCTCAATCATGAGTAGATATGTCCTTTGAAACATTTGTTCACAAAGGTCAAAGTTCACAGTACTTGTAAAGGTCATATACTTGGTGGTTCTACTTAATTTGTCCTTGGACATTCTATTCCAGTTATTGTTGTTTGGTTGAAATGATTTTATAAGCATATTATCACTCAATCTCATATTTCAAGTCTATGAAGACAAATTAGGAGAAAAATATCTTTATATAAAAGGAGAGCATGCAATATCTTTTTGCCTCATTGTTTCTACCTAACATGTTTTCTACCCTAGGTGACTCTTATTGGTCAGTGTAAACTTCTTAAAATGTCATCTGTAACTTCATTCATACCTGAGCTCCAACAGGAAGTTCCACTTCCTTAAATAAGCAGTAGTTATGACGCTTAAGTTGCCAAACCAGAAAAAAAATTCACATAATTGCGGCCATTGTAGGATTTCATGGATCACTTCCGAACTAAATGAATACATGTAATTTGATTGGTCTATTGATTTCCCATTGACAGTCGAGATCTGTCAATTATTGCACCAGACAGAAAATACTCTTGAAATAAATTAAAAAAGCTATAAAAAAACATGATTAGATTATTTGCCAATTTCTCCTTTGTACACAATTTCTTACAGGTCCAAGCCACAGCCTTGCACTCACTTGTTTGTCTGTCAATAGGATCTGATTGGGTAAAACATAGATTGGTTCAAGTAGGTATATACTTCAAAATTATGATTTTAGGATCCAGATTCAAGAGATATTAAGAGTTTTAATCGGTAATCAATCAAGTGAAATTTAGTTCATATGCTTCTTGAAAAAAAATCTAAACAAAAATTTAAAAGAATTATGAAAATAGCACACCTCTGGTTAATCTTCGAATGAATTAATATTGAAAACGTATTTGATGTTAGCCCTTGTCTTGACGAACCCAGAATATTCAGGTTTTGGCAGGAGATGTAGACAAAGATCAGCCTGCACATAAGTGCAGTCTGATATTGGTCTATACTTCCTGCTTTTACTTTTCCTGACAGAGTTGTTTATGAAATAGATTTCTAAAAGAAATATTGATAATTTAACAACAAATTCTATCAGTGCTTTCAGCGCATTGATTTTACACCAATTTTACACCAGTAAGGTAATTTATACAGTATGACAAGCGTTGATTAACTGTTAGATGTTGTTTATCACTTTAAATGTGATAAAGAAATCTGCATTGGTATTTGGGTGTAAAATTCAGCTTTTTTGCAACTATCAAGAAACTTAACTTTGAAAAACATGGTGGAAAATGAAGAAACTGTTTTGAACAAGCAATTATTTCATTGACCACATGCTTTTGTCCTGAAAAGTTATAATTTGCAACTTCTGTGAATTTGGACCTGTCCAAAATTTTATTGTCTGGTAATATATTAACAAATAGAAATTGGAAAAAAATCCCTTGATTTTGTTGAATACTGTTGGAAATGTTTCCTTTATACACAAATCTCTATCTTTCAGGAGGATTTTACTGCAGGACGTCCATTAAAGACAGCCATTAAGTCAAAAAGTAGTGTTCAGGTACAGATGTATGCTGCAGCTGTAATAGCCAATGTTGGAACTTGTCCTGAAAACCTGGTATGTTATGGATTATCTTATGAAGATGATAGCAGCTGTTATAGCCAATGTTGGAACTTGTCTTGAAATCCTGGTATGTTATGGTTTATCTTATGAAGATAATAGCAGCTGTTATGGCAAATGTTGGAACTTGTCCTGAAAACCTGGTATGTTTTTATGGATTATCTTATGAAGATAATAGCAGCTGTTATAGCCAATGTCTGGAATTGTCCTGAAAACCTAGTATGTTTTTATCGATTATATGAAGATGATAGCAGACGTTATAGCCAATGTTTGAACTTGTCCTGAAAACCTGATATGTTTTTATGGATTATCTTATGAAGATGATAGCAGCCATAATAGCCAATGTTTGAACTTGTCCTGAAAACCTGGTATGTTTTTATGGATTATCTTATGAAGATGATAGCAGATGTTATAACCAATGTTGGAACTTGTCCTGAAAACCTGGTATGTTGTTATGGATTATCTTATGAAGATTATAGGAGCTGTTATAGCCAATGATGGAACTTGTCTTGAAATCCTGGTATGTTATGGTTTATCTTATGAAGATAAAAGCAGCTGTTATGGCAAATGTTGGAACTTGTCCTGAAAACCTGGTATGTTTTTATGGATTATCTAATGAAGATGATAGCAGATGTTATAGCCAATGTTGGAACTTGTCCTGAAAACCTGGTATGTTTTTATGGTTTATCTTTTGAAGATGATACCAGCTGTAATAGCCAATGTTGGAACTTGCCCTTTAAACCTTGTATGTTTTTATGGATTATCTTAAGAAGATTGTAGCAGCTGTTATAGCCAGTGATGGAACTTGTCCTGAAAACCTTGTATGTCTTTATGGATTATCTTATGAAGTTGATTGTAGCTGTTTTAGCCAATGCTGGAACTTGTCCTGAAAACCTTGTATGTCTTTATGGATTATCTTATGAAGATGAAAACAGTTGTTATAGCCAATGTTGGAACTTGTACTGAAAACCTGGTATGTTGTTATGGATTATCTTATGAAGATGATAGCAGCTGTAATAGCAAATGATAGAACTTGTCCTGAAAACCTAGTATGTAATGGATTATCTTATGAAGATGATTGCAGCTGTTAAAGCCAAAATTGGAACTGAAAACCTGGTTTGTTTTTTGATTATCTTATGAAGATGAAATCTTGGTAAAGTTTTTCTTATCTTAACATCAATCTTATTTGCAGAAATATTTAATTGTCTCTACAGATTGACAAATGATGCATCTGAGATTCACTGCATCCATAGTAGATTTTTACTGTATGTCTATTGAAGTTATTAATCAATTCCAAAGGTAGTGTGGACGTGCTAGTAACACAACAACCTTTTTTAAAGTCAAGCCAAGGTAATTGCTCAAGGCAATAATAGTCCATGCATTATTTCTGATATTGAGCAAATGTGTAATATCAAATAGAAAGTCTTCATTATTTAAAAACACTCTTAACCCACAGGATCCCACTTTTTGATGCTCCTCAAGAAAATGGATTGGGATAACATATTGGAGAATGCTGAAATTGCTTGTTACATTATTTGCACTGCTTTACTCCAAGAGACAAGGAATTTTAACATTTCATTAACTATGAATTGTTGTCTGCAACTTCTTTCACCCATTACCAAATAAGAACATTTTAAACTGGTCCAAGTTGAAAGGAATTGCATCTAATGTTTATGAAATTTTAGATTTATACAACTATCTGGGTAGAGAACTTTGTTTAAAATGAAGAAATTGCTTGTTACAAGCAGTTTCTTCATTTTACACAATGTTTTCCCACATGCTTTTAGCTCCACTGGCTAAAGCCAGCGAGCTATTGTCATGGTGTTGTGTCTGCTTGCGTGTGTCTGTCAATAAACTTTTACTCTAGAAATCTTCTCAAAATGTACTGAACAGAATTTAACTAAATTTCACAGAAATGATCCTTGGGTGACCATTCATCAGATTCCTTCAAATAATTTTGATTGGGTGATAAGCATGGCTTTAATGAGCAGGGCTAATTTCCATATATGGTTAACCTTAAAAAACCTTAAAAAATCTTCTTTTCAGAAAGATATTGATGGGTTTCAACCAATTTTCATAGAAATGATTCTTAGGTGACCCTTTATCAGATTCCTTCAAAGAATTTTGATCAGATGAAAAACATGTTTTTAATGGCCTGGGCTAATTCCATATATGGTGAAAGCTTTGAAAATCATCTTCTCAGAAACTAATTGATGGAAGTCAACCAAATTTTACAGAAATGGATATTGGATGAACCTTTCTCAGATTTCTTCAAAGAATTTTGATTGGATGAAAAACAATCATATTTATGGTGAAAGCTTTGAAAATAATCTTCTCAGAAATTATTTGATTGATTTCAGCCAAATGTTACAGAAATGATCCAGTAATTTTGACAATATCATTCTTTTAACACATGACCAGACATCAAAATTCTAGAATTGTCAAAACTGAAAGAAGTTGTAGATAACATTTCAAAATAAATGCCAATAGGGTGGAAAACATTGTGAGAAAAAGAGAAATTGCTTGTCTCAAGCAATTTCTCCTTTTCCCACACAGTTTTTCAAAGTGCAAGAAAGCACAACTGTGGGTTAATAGGTTAGCATTTGTCAATTGCCTTTCATCATAGTGTGAAGTAAATTCTCAGAATGAATAGCATATGGCATGAAATGAAAATGTAAGATAAACTTGTGTGAACAACGACAAGAACCCATGGTTCATCGGACATGACATTACTCATTACCAGATGACAAAGTTTTAAACTGGTCCAAATTGAAAGGAGTTGCAGACGAAAAATTTAAAGTTTATGAAATTTTAGATTTTTTCAACTTTCTGGATAGAAACTACAAGCAATTTCTTCATTTTACACAATGTTTTCCCAATTGTTTTCCTTTGGGGGTGTCCAAAACCTTTGTTGTGAGGGAATGGGTGCAGATATATATCTTGTTTAGAATTTGGTCAACTGCAATTCAAACAAAAAATTAACTATAGTGATTGGGACATATTAGATAACCCATTACCACACACCAGCTCTTTGATGCCCTCAAAAAATATGGCTGTGGAAGAAATTGTGACAAAAGGAGAAATGGCTTGTAACAAGCAATTTCTCCTTTTATCGCCATGTTTTCTTACTTATTGGCACTTAATTTTCTTATTGAGCGTATTTTGATGTGTTGTCTGGAACTTTTTTCAATTTAGACCAGTCTAGAATTTTGTTGTCCGGTAACAGGCTAACCCTACTTGATAAAGTTTGCTACAGATCTAAGTGCAGTCTGATCTTAGTCTACACCACCTGCTTGTCTCATTTTAATCAGAATTGTTTATAAGATAAAGTTTCAAAAGAAATATTAACCTACATTTGGTGTTTTCAGCACTTTGATTTGATGGAAAATCTGTACAGGATTTATAACTTAGCATGATAAGGGTTAAAAAGGGATTTAGTTTAGTCATTTATTGTCAGCATTTTTCATCCTTTTAGTAAAAAACTTGTGTAAATAATAAATGGATTGCTGTGATTTAGCAGTGATACAAAAATTTGTAAATTGGTTGTGATTTCTATTAGATTTTAAAAATGTCCATTTCAGAGTGCTCTTGCAGAACCAGTAGAGTGTATTATAGAAATTCTCATGTCCAGTGAGGCAAATGAAGATTTATTGTGTCAAGTCATGAGAGGGTTGGCCAACTTTGCAAAGTTTCGAGAAAATCTTTACAAAATGGTAATAGAATGTTGTTATGTCATCATGTTTCAGATGTACTGAGGTCTTTAAATTCATTCACCATCTTATGGTGATTCTTTGTTTCGATGGAAAGAAACACACATTCAAAAAGACGCTGGAAGAAGGAAAGCTGAAAATCTATATAGCATAATGTGCTTGAATTATTCCAACAATTAAAAGCTTGTAATACACCCCACCTAAGTAGTATTTTATTTTTTTTTTTCAATATTTTCTTTCTTGATTGGCATATCAATAATCAGACAATTGCAAAGTCATCAAAACCGTCTGAATTTTACTGCATCATAAAGTAACATTAATTAACCCATTCCCACTCAATCCTGTCTGACATGGCTCTTGTTTCAATATTTTCTTTCTTAATTGGCATATCAATAATCAGACAATTACAAAGTTATCAAAACCTTCTGGATTTTACTGCATCAATAAAGTAACATTAATTAACCCATTCCCACTCAATCCTACATTTTTATGCCTAAGAAAAAAGTTTTGGAAAATATTATTGAGAATTAAGAAATGCTTGTAATGAGCATTTTCTTTATTATCGGCAATGTTTTCTTCCTAAAAATAAAAAAGATTTTTAAAATTTCATCAAGTGAAATTTGCCATCAGCACCTTCTTTCAATTTGGACCAGTCTAAAATATTGTTGTCTGGTAATGAGATAAACAGTTTTTATTATATTCCTAGCTGTGAAATCTTGGGATTTCCCAGTGTAATAAATTTTGATATCATCACTAGTGATGATATCAACTTTCACTCCGAAAATTTGGAACTACTTTTATTTTCAAAGGGCGAGCTCATTCGGTGACCTTACATTAAATTTCTTAGCAAAAAATCAATTAAAAAACAGTAGAATAAGAAGAAATTAACGAATATAACTAAAACGCCAAAATAACCGTTTTGTTAACAACTGGTTTGAAACAATAAAGAACCTTGATGTTTGTGTTATCACAGATGACTCAAACAAATGGATAATTTCCGTAACATCCAAAATTATTCCTCAAATACTGATGATATTGCAGTTAAAGTGATAGACACTCAAACCTAACCCGCATGAGCTTGTTTTGTACGCCCAAGTCAGGAGACTTAGTGATCACAGACTGCCTATTGTATAATTCTGTCCAAGTCCAAGTCATGAATCGTCGATCGATGTTCAAAATATCCCGGGGACTTTAGATCGGCGATCAGATTGTCGCCCTTAGATACAGTATGTGTTTTGCCCAAATTAGTTTTGTGCCTGACACTGCAAATCTCTAAGTGTCTTAAAATACGGACTTTTCCCTCAAAAATTCCTTTGAAAAACTCGCCCGCTTGGAAAGAAAATCCAAGATGGCGAACATAAATTATTGAATTACAAAATCCTTTGATATTAATGCGCACGGTTTCTAGGGTCGATGATGTCGAATATGATTGAAATAAATCAGCAACTATTGAAAAATAAAACTGTTTCGAATATAATAAATAGAATAATCAACTGGTTATTTTTGATATGAAAAATCTCTCACTCGAATACATTGTTATGCGTTAGAAAAACTCGTCCTTCGGACTCGTTTTTCAACGCCTAACATCGCATTCTCGTGAGAGACTTTTCATATCAAAAATAACCAGTTGATTATCCTCTATTTTTTAGATCATATATATATCCAATTGGTGAACCCAGCGATGTAACTTACAAGAATATTTACGCTAGACGCTCCTAAAGAAAGGATGCTTTGGAAAACATTGTGGGAAATGAAGAAATTGCTTGTTACAAGCAATTTCTTCATTTTACACAATGTTTTCTACCCAGAAAGTTGAAAAAAATTAGATATTCATTAACTTTAAATTGTTGTCTGCCGCATCTTTTAATTTGGACCAGTCTAAAATTTTGTTGCGTGGGAATGGGTTAAGGTTATTTCACCAATAAAGGTCTTCATGAAGGACTCCCTTGTGACCAGACTCAGACGTATGAATTAAATGTCTTCCTCAGTGTATCTGTTTTCCATTGAAATAAAAATTGGATATACTCATCAGCTAAAGTGTGTTTGATTTTGGTATTTCAGAAATCCATTCTGCCTGTTGTTTTGCAAAAGTGTGTGATCCACAACAATAAAACTGTTTCGGCTCATGGATTGAGATTCATTTTAAACCTGTTTGAACACCAGCCTTCTTTACTTAGCGAGGACATCTTCAGGTAAATACCCATAACACAATTGACAATCAACTGGCCCCATCCATAAATCTCCAAGTTTTAGCTTGGCTCTTTTCGGAGAAAACCGGAGCTATTGCTATAGCCTTGGTGTCGTTGTTGTTGTGGTCGTTCGAAAACTTTGAAATCTTGTGATTTCTCTGGTTCTACTAAAGGCATTCACTTGAAACTTGGCACACTTGTTCACTATCAAAAGAGCAACCTATACTATCAAGGGGGATAACTCTAGGTGCATTTTGTCCACTATCCAGCACCCAAAAGCCGAGCGTAGGCACCCGTAGGCGGTGCTCCTGAGTAAAATTTATAATTAGGGACATATAAAACATGGCTAAGTGTTTATATCCCAGCTTCGAAGAGGAGGAGGATGGTACAACTGTTTATACTTGTCTGTCCTTCTGTCCGTCCAACTGCAACAAACATTTTTCTTAGCAATAATTTATAGCATTGACTTGAAACTTAGTGTTGAGGATTATCTAGGGGTTCTACATTGCGCTTACCAAATTCAGGCCTGCAAGTTAACTACTTCCTTTTATATGACTTGGTTTATATTTGGACTTTGATGCTATAGTGGTATGTTTTGTCGCACTTTTCTCAGCAACTACTCATAGCATTGACATGAAACTTAGTGTGGCCGTTTACCATGGGTTCCTACATGGCGTTTACTGAATTCAGGTCTGCAAGTGAACTACTTTCTGTTTTACAACCATGTTTATATCCCGAAAGGACAGTATAGTGGTATATTGTTGTCACTCTTTTCTCAGCAACTATTCATAGCATTGATCTTAAACTTGGTTTTGAGATTCATCAAGGGGTCCTACATGTCGCTTACTGAATTTAGGTCAGCAGGTTTACTACTTCCTTTTTTAGGACTTAGTTTATTCTCAGACATTGTCTGGTATAGTGGTATATTTTGGTCACATTTCCTCAGCAACCATTCATAACATCCACTTGAAACTTGATGTAGTGGTTAATCTTAGGGCTCTCCATTGCACTGTGTGTTATCTTCTTCCTGTTTTCTGATTTACTATATTTTCAGCCAATAGTTTATTTTTCTACATTGTCTGGTATATTAGTATCTCTTCAATGCTTGATGTGGAGTTGAAGCTTTGTTTCCTACATGGTGTTTACTAAATATGTTCCATTGAGGGAGAATTTCATTTTCACTGTAGTATATGGTAGAGCATGCTTGGGTATACTCTGTGAGTTTTGACTCACATATTTCTTCTTGGTTCAGACCTAAATTTCATAACAACGGCTTGATAAGCAACTTCTTTTCCCACAATATTTTACGCTACTGTATGGTTATTATCCCCCTGCCATTTTTGCGAAGGGGATATAGTAATGGTTTCCATCCGTCATTCCGTCACTAAGCTTGTCCGGAGTATATCTCCTAAAGTATAAATGCTATCAACTTGAAACTTCATAATTGGATAGATCTCATTAATGAGAAGTGCAGTGCACAAGAACAACAACTCTTGCTTGCATAATTTTGGAGTTATTGCCCTTGTGTTTTAAAGACTTTGATTTTGTCCTGAGCATATCTCTGAAAGTATAATAGCTATTAACTTAAAACTTCATAGGTGGATAGATCTCGTTGAGGAAAAGTGCAGTGCACAAGACCCACAACTCTTGCTTGCATAATTTTGGAGTTATTGCCCTTTGTTGTTTTTGAGACTTAGAAACTGTCCAGAGCATATCTCTGAAAGTATAATAGCTATTATCGAAGTCATTTAGAAGAAATGCAGTGCACAAGAAGCCTAAATCTAACTGGCTTCAGTTTACTATCAAGCTTTTACGGCGGGGGATGGCCATGTCTGACATGGCTCTTGTTATTCACATTAAAATCCACTTTCATCTCTAAAACCTTTGAATTTTGACAGGTCTGTAATTTTGCAAAACAGGAAATGGTTAACAACCCTTTTCCTCTATATTTCAGGGAGTCAGCAGGGCTTGTATTACAGAGTTTACTTCATGTACCAGGAGTGATGGAAGCAACATTCAAAGTTCTTATACAACATGCTCCAGATGTGACTAAACCTTTCTAGAAAAATTATTAGGAAGAAAATATTAGAGATTCTCTTCTTACAATTGAAGTTCTTACACAAAATGTTCCCTTTTTACATGAAGCAATGCTAGTCAATTCAGTTACAAAAAGTAGGGGCCAATAAATCTGTATTCAACATTCTAACCCAAGGTGATTTGACTTAACTCTTTCCTGTATGATCACTGGTTTTATACGTCCATGCAATTTTATACTTAAGAAAATATTGTGATAAAAGAAGAAATTGCAATTTCTTCTTTTATCACAATATTTCTTCCACATACAATGGTTTTGTTTCAAATTGCACTCAATTTTCGTTGTCATCTGCAACATGTTTCAAATTGGGCCGGTCTAAAATTTTGAGAAACAGAAAAGGGTTAAATCTCCTAGTCAATATAAATGATCTTCTAAGCAGATTAAACCTATCTAAATAACAAAAATTTGATATTACAATTTATTTTCTTCCAAATTTTAGGATAAAAGCATCTTTCTGATTTACTAAAATAACAAACAGTTTATTTTCTTCAATTTCTTTGATATTTTCAAAGGCTTATTTCTTGAAGAGCAATGCAATGATGGAACAGTTATATCTTCATCAAATCATTGAAATTTTTCAAGGTCAGAAGATAATATCATTTTGTCAGTTTTCCTTTAAAACAGTTCAAATACATATACCAAAAGTTGTGGTTTTAACCCATTCCCACACAAAGACGCTTTTAAACCCCTCTCATTATGAAAGACTCTGAAAAAAATGTGGAAAATGAAGAAATTACTTGTCACAAGTAATTTCCTCATTATCCACAATGTTTTCTACATAAAAAGGTGAAGATTTTCAAGATTTCATCAACTTTACATTATTGTCTGCAACTTCTTTTAATTTGGACTGGTCTAAAAGTTTATTGTTTTGGAAGGGTTAAATTCTAAGTTCTAACACTACTCTTGTCCTAGTTACAATACCTAGTTCTAGTTCATAATCATGTAAAAACCATGATTAACAACCGTCTGATGATGGGTTAATCAAAGAAGAAAATAGAAGTAAATCAGAGTCTGTCGAGAGGAAAAAGATAAAAAACATGATATTTTAAAAGTCATGCTGTATAAAAGGTTATCGGTTGTAAATTATTATGTTCTTATTAATCACTGTGACATATAATTGATATAACTATCTACTTTGATGGCAGTTATGAAATTCAGATTTTAAGGATAAAAACATGGATTAAGCTCCATTTATGGTAAAAAATAAAAACTTTGAAAATCGTCTCCTCAGAAACTGCTGGGTGGAAGTCACCTGAATTACCATACACAGAAATGATCCTTCTAGACTCTAGACTCTCATAGACTTCTTCATGAAATTTTTATCAGATGAAAAACATGAGTTTTATCCCTACATTTTATTTGGGGAAAACTTTAAAAATCATATCAGAATCTATGTGTGGGGTCTTAACCCTTTCCTGTACACCCCCGGGATTTTATACTTGAGAATACATAGTGGAAAAAGAAGAAATTGCTTGTAACAAGCAATATCTTCTTTTACCACAATATTTTCTGCTCTGGTTACATTTCAAATTGCACTCACTTTTCATTGTTGTCTGAAACTTCTTTGCATTTGGACCAGTCTAAAATCTTGAAAAACAGGAAAGGGTTAACCGAAAATCACAGATATGATCTTCTGATGACCTTTTACCAGATTTCTTCAAGAATTCTTTACAGGATCAAAAAAATGGATTTTGTTGGCTGGGGCTGATTACATGTAAATTGTACAGTGAAAACTGACTGCTTACAATATAGTGAAAAACTTTTGGTTTTAACCAAAATTCACATACGGTATGTTATACTTGGATGATGCTTTAACCGAATCAGTCCATTTTGATCCAAAGTAAAGCATGGCTTCATCGTTGAACCATTTTCCATAGATAGTGAAAACTTTAAAAATCTTCTACAAAAATATCGGCTGGGTCTTAGCCAAATCTCACTGGAATGATTTTTGGTGACCCTTTATCAGATGCTAACAAAAAATTTGATGAGATGAACATGGCTTGCATAGGCAAGGCTTATTTACAAATATGGTCTTTGGTGCAAATCTGGAAACTCTTGCTCTGTATGGAGCGATGCAGACAATCAAGCGCTTCTTGTTATATATTAATCCTAGTCATACTGAATAAAATCTTTACCTAGAATTGCATTAAAATCAAAGGACTGAAAGCACTGGAATGCCTGATATTGGTGGTTATTATTTTTAGTTAATTCTGTTTACAAATCTCAAATTGAAATGCCAAACAGGTGGCATATAAGTGCAGGCTAATCCAAGTCTATACCTCCTTCCAATGCATGAATATTCAGGGTTCAGCATGACAAGGGTTAATGGATATACATTTTGTATATTCATGTCAGTTGGTTCAAGAATTACAGAAGAGCGTAGGGGTATTGTGAACAAAACGAGCAGAAAAACAGAGTTCCTTGCCTGTATGTTGAAATGATTATGTAGTTGTTAATTTTTTGTGGCTACTGTGCAATATTGAAAGTATGTTTGAGATTCAATAAAATTGAAAAAGATTATATTCTTTTGTTCTCTCTTTAAACGTTTATTTTCAGATGAAAAACATATTAAAGCCGCTCTTGCATAGATTATGAGAGAAAAATTTTGGCTTTCAATTTTCAAATTCTTAACTGTAATGCTTTCAGACATTGGTAAGGTGATTAAGCTGGTTTTGTAATGAAATTGACAGTTCATAACTTTAAAAAAGAACAAAAAGAAGCAAAAATATTTTGCGTTACGAGACGCCAAATAAAACGTGGAACCGGAACTTTTCGGGTTACAAAGTTACCTGACAATTGCACCGAAAATTGCCTTATATGTAGTTTCCATGATGTATCAATTATGTCACTGGCTCCCGCTGTCGTTACTGACACCACCTGAAGACTAACGATCTGAGCCAATAAATTCCGATATTTTAAAGTAGGCATGGGGAATACATGTATATCTCTTTGAATTAACCCTTTCTTATACAAACCGGGATTTTACGACGCTTTGATTTTATACTTGAGAAATATTGTGGAAAAAGAATTGATAGAATTTTTGGAATACCAGTTTTTCTGCATAGGAAACAATGAGGAGAATGTAGAAATTGCTTGTAACCAGCAATTTCTGTATTTTCCAAGTTGTTTTACTAAACCATTTTCTTGAGGGATGTTAAAAAGCGGGATTGTGTGGGAATGGGTCAAAGTGTCCCATATGACAAATCAGAGTCCTTTACACGGAGTGAATGAAGTGACAAGTTGTATAATGTGAGAAATGACAGAATGCCATGACAAGGTGCATCGGTCGTTGTTATATAACTGAAATGCTGAAAGTGGCGTTATACCCCATTCAATTAAAAAAGTAATATCCACTCTTCAAAATGTTTGAAGAATATCATAAATACACTACTATAATTAAATTCTTAGTTTCGGCTATCAAAAAAGAGCGTTCTGATTGGTCAAGAAAAATTATTCATAACTCCATGAACAAAATTTTGAGCACGCAGCGATTCTGTATGCTTCCGCACAAAATAGTCCCATACAAAAAAGTATCAAAATTGGTAAAGCTCTTGATTTTTTCGCTCGTTCCTATTAAATTATAAGAAATGAAGAGAATATTTTTTGTTTTCATGGAGGTATGAACCGAAAAATTATCACACACTGTATGAATCCGCTTCGTGTATTCATACAGTGTGATTAGGTTTTTCTGTTCATACCTTTATGAAAACAAAAAATATTCTCTTCATCTCTTGAATAACATGTTGTTATCAATTTGTGGATTATTTGCCACACCCGACTGACCTCTGATAGGAAAGTTCAACTGAGGTAGGGACTAAAAAGGCAAATCATTGCTTGACGACCTTAACTTTGTAACTACAGCTGAATTAGCAGTAGTTATGACGTTTTAGTCGTCTATAAAAATGGCTTAAGTTCAAAGTTTATTTCTGGTCAAAATGATTGATTTGACTGGTCAATTGATTTTTTATTGACTGTGGCAATGTATTAATTGCATACTCTGCAATTCCTAAAAACCTCATCAAACCTGTGTAATTATCCCTCTGCATGCATACCTACGAATGAATTGACCAATGACGGCTGTCAATCAAGGAATGAATCGACCAATCAAATCACTCATTCAGCCCGGATTGAAATCTTTCTGAACATTGGGGATTTTGAATGACCCCAATGGCAATAGAACCGAGCTGAGTTCGGCCATATTTCACAGGAATGATTCTTGGATGACCCTTTACCAGATTCCTTTAACAGAATGAGTTGCTTTCTATGTTAGAGAAAAATAATTCAGCTTTATAATAATTAAATTCAGGTAGATGGAGCGAATAGGGTGCCCAGGTGCCTCTAGTTCAAATGCTCACCAACTTTTAAATGAATTTCTCAGGAAATCTTTTCACCCCAAATGCTTGAATAAAGAAATAAACGAGGATATAATGTTTATTCCCATCTGTCCGTCTTCCTGACTGTTAGTCCTACGTTAATGGAACTCATTATAATCGTCTCATTTAGACGATTCTAATGAGATCCATCAAAATGTGATTGAATTTTGGTAATTTTATGAGTTAAAGCTAGATTATGAAGAATCGTTGTTTCCTGAAAGGGAACTTTGATGCTGGTCGCTTAACCCTTTCCCGTTCAAATACGGGATTTTACGTTCCCATGATTTTTATACTCAAGAAAACATTGTGAAAAAGAAGAAATTGCTTGTACGGGATTTTACGTTCCCACGATTTTTATACTCAAGAAAACATTGTGGAAAAAGAAGAAATTGCTTGTACGGGATTTTACGTACCCATGATTTTTATACTCAAGAAAACATTGTGGAAAAAGAAGAAATTGCTTGTAACAAGCAATTTCTCCTTTTTCCACAATATTTTCTACCAAATAGGATGGTTTTATTTCAAATGGCATCCAGATTTCATTGTCGTCTGCAGCCTCTTTCAATTTGGACTAGTCTAAAATTTCCAAAAACGGGAAAGGGTTAATAGAAGTTGTGGCTTAGTGGAAGTGGTCGCTTAACCCTTTCCTATTTTTCAAAATTTTAGACCAGCCCAATTTGAAAGAAGTTGCAGACAACAATCAAAAGTGGGTGCAATTTGAAAAGTAACGAACCTACAGGTTAGAAAATATTGTGGGAAAAGAAGAAATGGCTTGTGACAAGCAATTTCTTCTTTTCCCATAATGTTTTCTCAAGTATAGATTCACAGGGACGTGAAAACAAGGGATTGTACAGGAAAGGGTAAATAGAAGTGGTTGCTTGGGCAAGATTTGCTGAATTCCATGCACAAAAATAATAATTACGAAATTATTTTGCATAAAAGTGTATAATAGACTGTCTCAAACTGTTTAAAATTGTTTATAATAAAGTATCAGAAGTGAAGAAAACTTTTTATTCTAGTTTGCACGAAACGACCAACTGATGCAAAGCAGTTTAAACAGTGTGATAAGGTTATTAATTTCATACCTCAATGAAGACAAGAATATTCTCTTCATTTCTAAAAGTTTGCGAGTTTTGATTGATAATGACGATTCGTAATTCATAAAATGTGAAACTTTGTTTGAATAAAATCGAACTAACTAGACTTGATTAGAAACTGGTAGCGCGTAAGAATGTAAAGTATGGGATCCCGGGTTCAATCCTTGGCTGCGTCGAATATCCTTTCCGACATTTGACTCACCAATGGGTAGATAATTGTAAACCTGACTGGGATGAGCACCTGGAGGCTTGTAAAGGATGTAATGGTAGTACTGAAATACCAGGAATCCATGGTTAGGAGCTCTAACCTCCGCAATATAACTGAAACACTGTTAAATGTGGTGTTAAACCCCATTCAATAAATCATTCAATTGATTAGAAATGTGTCACCAAGTATGATTGGGGTAGCCCGGTTAGCTTTGAAACATTGACAGATCGCCGATACCAATAAAAAATATCCATTGACCTGTCAAATAATTCATTTCGACTGCGCCCTATGGAAGCATTTTTGTTCGTTTGGCGTCTTAATTGTCCAAACTTCACCTTATTCAGCAGTAGTTGGGACGTTTAGGTCGCCAACTAACGATTAGCCTTTTGTTTTAATTTTCCTGACAAAACAGTTTGTAAATTTAACTCTTTACTGTATAATCACTGGTTTTTACGTTCATGCAATTTTATACTTAAGAAAACATTGTGATAAAAGTAGAAATTGCTTGATACAAGCAATTTCTTCTTTTATCAAAATATTTTCTACCATATACAATGGTTTTGTTTCAGATTGCACTCACTTTTCATTGTCGTCTGCAACATGTTTCAAATTTGGCCAGTCTAAAATTTCGAGAAACAGGAAAGGGTTAAACCATTTGATGTCTCAGTTGAACTACCTTGTCGGAGGTAAGTGGGCGTGACCAGTAATCTGTCAATTAGCATCAACGAAAGGAGAATGTAAAGGTAAGCTATAGATATACAAGTTATAGTGAATGATCAAGGGTCAATTTTGTCTATACAAGTATAGACAAAAATGACCTTTGATCACTCACTTTAACTTGTACGTGTATAATACAATATATAATGGTAAAAGCAACTCGAATAGAATGTTTTAAATAGATTTTGTATAGCTACCCCAGTCTCGCATGTCCATTATATTTCAGGTGTGCGCGATTACCCTATCCCCTTCTGTCAACTTTTATCCTTTAGGATTCCTATCAACATTTCTAAACCCATTACTAAACTAGCCTGCTCTTTGGCATCCTGAAGAACTATGGTTGGAAAACTTTGTGAAAAGCTGAAAAATTGCTGCTAAGCAATTTCCTCCTTTGATTGCAAATATAAAGCAAATCAACATTCTGGCAAAAGAAGAAATTGCACTGCACAGAATGTGTAATTTCTCCTTTTCTCCCACAAAGCTTTGTAGCCAATCAGAAAAGCAGAGACAATTTTTTCTTACAGTTTTGAGTTTTGAATATGTTATCTGCAAGTCCTTTCACTTTTGAAAAAATCCAAAATTGCCTGAGTGGTAATGGATTAAATCTTTTTTCAGCCCTTTCCCTCATACAGATAACTTTTCATACATCTACAGCAGATAACTTCTTGAAACAGTGAAGGAAATGGAGAATAATATAAAATTTTCTTCAGTTCCACATGCTTTCTACTCTGTCAGAGTATTTGACTTCAATTTCTTCATGTCTTTTCTTTCTTTCTTTTCTGCTTTTACTTTCGAAATGAGTGAGAATAATATGGCATACAGTACTGAAGCTCAGGAAAGCAGCACTTTTTGCGGTTGCAATCCTGTTTCGGTTTGGGTGCATTCCATGATAAATTACTTAAGTTGAAAACATTGGGAAAAAAGAAGCCATTGCTGTGTGAAATTTTGCTGAGAAAATAATGGGGCATTCGGTCAATAGATTTCTTGAAATTTTACTGTACTAAAAACCTACTCTTCATAAAAAAATATTTTATTGGGTGTAAAATATCTAGTATAACATAAATAAAATCTTATACTGAGTATAACACTATTGTAAAACATCTTGTACCAAGATACAGTTAACCCTTTCCCGTTCAAATACGGGATCTTACGTTCCTGTGATTTCATACTCAAGAAAACATTGTGGAAAAAGAAGAAATTGCTTGTAACAAGCAATTTCTCCTTTTTCCACAATATTTTCTACCACATAGGTTGATTTAATTTCAAATGGCATCCAGTTTTCATTGTCGTCTGCAACCTGTTTCAATTTGGACTAGTCTAAAATTTCCAAAACGGGAAAGGGTTAAGATAGTAGACTTAGTAGACTTCTAATCAATCTTTAATCATGGTCAATCAGACGATCTTTAAAATTTGTGAGCAGATTCAAGCTTCTAATGAACTGGAAATGTAATAGATTTTTGATCATGGTATGAATATCAAATGGTTTTTAAATTTTTGTGCAGATTCAAGCTTCTAATGAGTTGGAGCTGGCTTTGCTCTTTACTAGGACAAAAAATGCTGGTTTTTTTTTTCAAAGTAAAGGGCACATAACTCTTTACCAAATGATCCAATTTTGCTCATTTTCGAAAAGAACCAAGCTCTCATAGATATCAATAGACTGTGCAAGTTTGATTAAGATCGGTTGAAAAATGAAGGCTCTATGCTCTTAATAAGCCAAAAATGCTGTTTTTTTAATTTTTTTAAGTAAAGAGCACATACCTCCTGACCCAATGATCCAATTTTGCTAATTTTTGAAAGGAAATGAGCTCCCATGAATATCTATAGACAATGCAAGTTTGATCGGCTGAAAAAAGAAGGCTCTATCCGCTTAATAAGCTTAACCCTAACTCCTGACACTGAATGAACAACACACCATCCCATAAGCTCTTCTAGACTTCGGCTAGTAAAGCTAAAAATTGATTATATTTCTAACTCATTTTAGGGTCGAAACTGCTCAAAATTTTAAAGATGATCTGACACAGTCAAGTAGTACTTCCTTATATTCTCAATACCTGAAGAAATGTTTGCACCCTGCAGCAGAAACCTTTGGAACACACTGAGCAAAGAGCATTTTCTGCTTTTGCCCTAATGATTTCACACACTATCTGCTTTGAAAAATAGAAATCAAAAAGATATATGTATACTGTATTCTTGCTAAATTGTTTTAGTCGTCTGTTCTAGGATGACTAAATGTGTCTCCAGACATTGAACAGTTAAAATAGTTCTGCAATCAGCCATTAACCCTTTCGCAGTCAATACCTTGTTTTAACGGGTCTGCAGCAAAAGACTTAATTCTTCAATACCAGGAGGCGCATTTATGTGTTCTACAGCAGACGACTCATGATCAGCATTATCTGCTTTTGCCTCAATGTTTTCATACACTAAGAAACTTTTAAATGGCAATTTCTTAAAGATTTTTATGTATTTCTACTAATACTAAATCATTTTAAAGTCGTCTGCTTCAGGATGACTAAATGCATCTCCAGGCATTGAATAAAGAAAACTTTGTGGGAAAAGGAGAATTGCACAAAACATGCAATTTCTTCTTTCCCACAATTTTTTCTGTCCCATTAGAAAGCCAGAAGCAATTTTTTTTTACAGTTTTGAAATTCGACGTCTGCAAATCCTTCAATTTGGGAAAGTTCAAAACTGTCTGAGGGGTAATGGATTAATCCTTTCCCTATTATACAGTTTTGAGAGTCTACCCATTTGAAAGCATGATCCAGCATAATGTAAAAATGCTGACAGTTTCTGACACAATAGAAAACATTGAGGGAAAAGGAGAAATTGTTCACTGTGAGCAATTTCTCCCTTTTTCACAATGCCTTTAAAAGATGTAAGTTTCAATAAGCTACAAAAATGGGGAAAGGTCTATATTTACACTGTTGTTGCTTTCTTGTACATGTATATAGATTTGTTCAATTAAACCATTACCACACAGGAAAATTTAGTCTTGTCAAAATTGAAAGCATTTGCAGACGACATGGTAAATGTGGCTCAAATGATGGCATTTGAAATAGTAGAAAATTTTGTGGGAAATCAGGATCTTTAAATTTTTGGGATTGCGTGGCAAAGGGTTAATAGAAAATATCACTCCCATTTCTGCTTACCTCAAATTTGTGGCTGGTACATGGAAACTAACGAAAGCAACTTCCAAACCGAAGTGAAGTCGCAACATTTAAAAACATAAAGCTGTGTAAAAACGCTGCCAAGGCTGATTGAGCGTAAAATTAACCGTATTAAATTGAAGTAAACATACAAGCAATGGCTTCAGTTTTTACGGTGTTTTCCACTTAAGTAAAACAATAATGAACGCAACAAAACTATGAAAAAAGTTGCTTTCCTGAGTTTCCGTACTGTAAGTTAACCCATTCCCACACAAGCCCTCCTTTTTACACCCCTCAAGAAAAAGGCTTTGGAAAACATGGTGGAAAATGAAGAAATTGCTTGTGTCAAGCAATTTCTTCATTTATCACCATGTTTTCTACCCAAAAGGACGAAAAAATTCAAAATTCCACCCTTTTGAAATTGTCATCTGGAACTTCTTTCAATTTGGACTGGTCTGAAATTACACTGTGTTGGAATGGGTTAAGAGACTGGTCTTGTTTTTGCATTCATGTTTGTTCATTCTGAATTAACAGAAAACATCACACCCATTTCTACTCGCCTCACATCAGTTGGTGACTTTAAAGACTGGTTGCTAGCTGGCTCTATTTTAACTGGGGAATCTATAATATCATAATCACTCATCCTTGGACGGTTACTTGTCAATGATGCAGAATTTACCAATTTATTTAACCCTTTCTGACTCAATCTGGTGTTTTAACGACTCTTATAATAGTAAAAGGTTTGGAAAAACATTCTTACAATAGGAGAAATTGCACAGAATGTGCATTTTCTCCTTTTCCCACAAAGTTTTCTATTCCATCAGAAAAGCAGGAGCAATTTTTTTTACAGTTTTGAATTTGTCATCTGCAAATGTTTTCAATTTGGAAAAGTTCAAAATTTCCTGACCAGTTATAGGTTAAATTTCTGTCATCATTTTCTAAACTAACACTCTTGTTTATTCTTTGATGAATAATTCTGACTTCAATCACTTCTGGTAAACCTCCATTGCACAACGTGTCTGATGAACTGCTAGAATATCAGTATGGTAAACCTCCATTGCACAACATGTCTAATGAACTGCTAGAATATCAGATGGTAAACCTCCATTGCACATTGAAGATTTATTACAACAATCTGATTTATCATGACAATCTGTTTTTTGTTGACTTGATTGAACAACGTTGATGGGCTCTGATTCAGGTCTAGCTGGCTTTGGTCAATCTGACTGTTTGAACATGGAACTGTAATGTTAACAAGAACTATCTTTAAAACAAGAGGAACATGATGGTCCTAAATTGCTCCCCTGAGTATGATGGTTCATGGCTTTATGATATAAACAAAATAGCAAAGCCCTCTGTCTAATTATTTTGGAGAAGATGTTTACAGATTTCTCTTTTAATCCTAGGTTTATTGATGATCCTACCATATAGCACTAACTTCCTGAATATGGTAATGCTTTGAAGTATAGACATCAATACATACCAAGTATAAAAGCTCTAGGCCTAATGGTTTAGGAGAAGGTTTTCAAAGATATCATTATTTATTCCAAACTAAAATTAGGGATTGCACAGAAAAGGGCTAATTTTTTATGTAATTTGGTAGAGAGTAAATGGCTGATGATATGTACCAAATATCAAAGCTCTAGGCTTTATGGTTTGGGAGAAGATGATTTTCAAAGATTTCCTTCTTTTATTCTATGTAAAATCAGGGATCATTAAGAAAAGCGCTAATTTTCAGAGTACAGTAATTCTTTGAAGTATTTTGGAAGAGGGTCAATAGATGATGATTTGTACAAAATATCAAAGCTCTAGGCCTTATGGTTTGGGAGAATAAGATTTTTAAAGATTTCCTTCTTTATTTCTATGTAAAATCAGGGATTACAAAGAAAAGGGCTAATTTTCAGAATATGGTAATTCTTTGAAGTATTTTGGAAGAGGGTCAATAGATGATGATTTGTAACAAATATCAAAGCTCTAGGCCTTACGGTTTGGGAGAGGAAGATTTTTAAAGATTTCCTTCTTTATTTCTATGTAAAATCAGGGATTACAAAGAAAAGGGCTAATTTTCAGAATATGGTAATTCTTTGAAGTATTTAGGAAGAGGATCAATAGATGATGATTTGTAACAAATATCAAAGCTCTAGGCCTTATAGTTTGGGAGAGGCAGATTTTTAAAGATTTCCTTCTTAATTTTTATGTAAAATCAGGGATCACAAAGAAAAGGGCTAATTTTCAGAATACATCAATTCTTTGAAGTAGTTTGGTAGAGGGTCAATAGATGATGATGTATACCAAATATCAAAGCTCTAGGCCTTATGGTTCAGGACAAGAAGATTTTTAAAGATTTCCTTCTTTATTTCTGTGTAAAATCAGGGATTGTCCAGAAGAGGGCAAATTTCAAAATATGGTAATTTTTTTAAGTATTTTGGAAGAGGGTTAATAGATGATGATAAATACCAAATATCAAAGCTCTTGGCCTTATGGTTTGGGAGAAGAAGATTTTTAAAGATTTCCTTCCTTATTTCTATGTAAAATCAGGGATCACAAGGAAAAGGGCTAATTTTCAGAATATGGTAATTCTTTGAAGTATTTTGGTAGGGGTCAATAGATGATGATGTATACCAAATATCAAAGCTCTAGCCCTTACCGTTTGGGAGAGGAAGATTTTTAAAGATTTCCTTCTTAATTTTTATGTAAAATCAGGGATCACAAAGAAAAGGGCTAATTTTCAGAATACATCAATTCTTTGAAGTATTTTGGTAGAGGGTCAATAGATGATGATATATACCAAATATCAAAGCTCTAGGCCTTATGGTTCAGGACAAGAAGATTTTTAAAGATTTCCTTCTTTATTTCTGTGTAAAATCAGGGATTGTCCAGAAGAGGGCAAATTTTCAAAATATGGTAATTTTTTTAAGTATTTTGGAAGAGGGTTAATAGATGATGAAAAATACCAAATATCAAAGCTCTTGGCCTTATGGTTTGGGAGAAGAAGATTTTTAAAGATTCCCTTCCTTATTTCTATGTAAAATCAGGGATCACAAGGAAAAGGGCTAATTTTCAGAATATGGTAATTCTTTGAAGTATTTTGGTAGGGGTCAATAGATGATGATGTATACCAAATATCAAAGCTCTAGCCCTTACCGTTTGGGAGAGGAAGATTTTTAAAGATTTCCTTCTTAATTTTTATGTAAAATCAGGGATCACAAAGAAAAGGGCTAATTTTCAGAATACATCAATTCTTTGAAGTATTTTGGTAGAGGGTCAATAGATGATGATATATACCAAATATCAAAGCTCTAGGCCTTATGGTTCAGGACAAGAAGATTTTTAAAGATTTCCTTCTTTATTTCTGTGTAAAATCAGGGATTGTCCAGAAGAGGGCAAATTTTCAAAATATGGTAATTTTTTTAAGTATTTTGGAAGAGGGTTAATAGATGATGAAAAATACCAAATATCAAAGCTCTTGGCCTTATGGTTTGGGAGAAGAAGATTTTTAAAGATTCCCTTCCTTATTTCTATGTAAAATCAGGGATCACAAGGAAAAGGGCTAATTTTCAGAATATGGTAATTCTTTGAAGTATTTTGGTAGGGGTCAATAGATGATGATGTATACCAAATATCAAAGCTCTAGCCCTTACCGTTTGGGAGAGGAAGATTTTTAAAGATTTCCTTCTTTATTTCTATGTAAAATCAGGGATTGTCCAGAAAAGGGCTAATTTTCAGTATATGTAATTCTTTGAAATATTTTGGTAGAGGGTCAATAGATGATGATATATACCAAATATCTAAGCTCTAGGCCTTACTGTTTGGGAGGAGAAGGTTTTTGAAGTTTTTTCACTCTGTTGCCATGGCAACTAGAGTACTTCATGAATTTCAATTCTTTGAAGTATTTTGAAAGAGCATGACCTAAGGATCATTTCTGTGAAGTTTTGTTGAAATTCCATGGTTAGTTTAGGAGGAGAAGATTTTTTTGTGATTGTGAACGGACGGACGGACAGACGGACAGACGGACATTGATCGATCACAATAGCTCCCCGAAGGGCACTTCGTGCTCAGGGGAGCTAATAATCTTTAAAATAATAAACAGCTTAACTCTTCAATGCCTGGAGACACATTTAGTAATCCTGCAGCAGACGACTTTAAATTGATATAGTAAAAATACAGAAAATATTTCAGAAATACCATTTTCAGACTGATTAGTGTACGAAAACATAGAGGCAAATTGCCTCAATGTTTTCTGAAGTTGTCTGCTGCAGAACACATAAATGTGTCTTCAGGCATTGAAGAGTTAATTGGTAATGAACTATGGAAAGATTAACTAATTTGTGGTTCATTATGAACCACATCAAAATTTTAGACTTGTTCAATTGAAAGCATTTGAAGACGACATGATGATGGCATTTGTATCTGAAAGCGTAGAAAACTTTGTGGGAAAAGAAGAAAATGCTGGTTACTAGTATTTTCTCCTTTTCCCACTATATTTTCAGTAGAGCTCTTGTTTGGGGGGTGGGGTGGGGTGTTGTAAAATGCAGGATTTGTGGTAAAGTGTTAAAATTTGAACTTTTTAAGAATATCAATAAATGATATAGAGGATAATTGTTTATTTTGGAGTAAGATCGATTTATAACTTCATTGAGTAAACATAAACATTTATATTTTCACGAGTGTTGTAGCAACGGGTAAAAATATATATTTTTATGTTCATGAATGAAATTAAATATCAACCTGTCACCAAAATAAAAATTTTTTTCTTTTTATTTAATGCTTTAAAATCAAGATAATGTCGGTTTTATTCCTGAAAGACGTTAGTTATGGAGGAATAAGTCACATGTTTTATTGAAGGTGGTCAAGTAAATGACTTCATTTCCTGTCAATGCACTCCGCGTAAATGACCCTTGACTATAAGTATAAGGTTGAGCTGGATTCAAGTTCATGATAATCCTACTGTTAAAACAGTGAGATATCAGAATATAATCCACTGTTATTTCTTGATAAACCTTCGGAAAGCATTAAATAAAAAGTTGTATACCAGTAGTATATAGCTGTAGATGTTTAATAATGGAAAATTGCTGGAAAGAAGTTAGCCCAACCTTGTCTCCAACCAGTGACCTAAGGATCACTAGGCAAAGATGCTACTGTCTGAGTTACCCAGCCGTGCCATGGTGGGAAAAGAAGACAATGTTCAAAATGAGTAGTTTCTCCTTTTCCCACAATGTTTTTTACCTTTTCATAGAATTCAAAATGAATTTTCCATTCTATAAATTGTCACCTTTAATGTTTTCACAAGTGATTTGATACAAAGATAGAAGATGGTGTGTTTAGGCAATGAAGAAGTAACTACAAATGTAGAATGTTTTCAACTCTTCAGGCTAATATATCAAAATGTTGAGAAGTTCCAGCTTGTTCATCCAAGACATCTTGAGGAAAGACATAATTATAGGATCCGACATAAGTTGGCGTTTGAGATAAAATTTTATTAAAGGAGTCTAAAAACAATTATTATTAAGCAAGCTTTTAGCGAGCTTAATAACATTTTTCAAGACAAGTTTTATAAAATTTTATCTCAACTCCAACAAATGTTGAGTTCTTTTTATCACATAACTGTATCGAACAACTTCATAATACAATGAAAAAGAGAAAAATACATGTTTGTATAACATCACATAATGTGAATTGTGATGTCACACGAAGTTTTATCTCACACATGTGTAAGATAAGAAAATTTGTAATGGCTATCTTACACTAACAAGAGCTGTTTGGCTCTAAATCGTTCACCTTAATACATGGTCATGTGAGGATAAATTTTGCAAAAACTGGTCTTTAGGCTAAAAGAATATTTGTGAATGTAGCTGTATATACTGTGGGGGTGATAATGGGCTATAATACAGAGCTGAATCTAGGTTTTCACGAAAGTAGGCCAACTCCCCCATCACATTTCAAAATGTGAGCCAATGTGTTTCAGGATTGAGCCACATGCAGAAATTACTTTATTTTGTAAAATTTAAAGTTTTGACTACCCTATAAAGAAAGGCACACAAAACACAAGTGACAAAAGAATGAGCTTACTTTTTTTATTGTTAAGTTATCAAAGTGAGCAATTTTGAGTGATCTGTTAGAGCTTTAAATATGATCCTATCCCACCGCTAGTTAACCTTTGATATACAGGCTGCTGTATTTACTATTGCAAATCAAGAGAGAATGAAATGTGAACAATTGTGGATCACCATGGCATCACTCTATTTAATATATGCGACCAAAATATCGTTGAAGCTGTACTCACAAGGACTCGACTGCCTATCGACAATAATGAGATGTTGTTGAAAAGTGATGTTTTGATTGACACATTTTTAAAAGGGACATGTATAAACGAAAGAGATAATCAAAATTCCCAAAAAGACTATCAGACTCTTTGTGTATCATTCCAATTTTGCGACACTAATCCATTCACCACACATAGACCATAGAATAATATCTAGTTTTCGTACCTGCTTCTTCCTCATTTATTATCTGACAACTATACTAAATCAAAATACGACTTCGGAAGCTGGGGTCGACTGTATCGTGACGAAAAGAAATGTGAAATCCGATTGAATAAAGCTTTATCTATAATGTGTATCAATATCACTTGCGATTCTATGGCCTTAGAATGCCTACACATCACCTGTGGGTTGTACTCATTGAAGAGGGAGCTTACTGAGGATTCTATTAATAGTACTGATTATTCCAGGGTAGGTATAAACAACTTGACCCGATGGAATAGAAATTAGGGGATTTCTCAATAGAATCTAAATGGATTCACGTTAAACGCACAGCTGATTTAATAATGCGCCAACCTTTTAAAATGTGCGTGACAAGTGGCGCACAGCCTTATGTTTTTTTGCGGCCTGAACTATTCAAACGCGTGAATCCCGCAATCCCGCGCCCTAGATTCAGCTCTGTAATATATAAGACTAATACTAGTAAGAAGTTGTCCAAATATAACAGCTCTAGGCCATTCGGTTTCAGGGTAGATTTATGACCCCTGGGGATTGGCCAATTTTGACCCTGGGGATTTAATTTGAACACTCTTGGTAAAAGTCTACTAGGTGATGCTACGTATCAAATATAAAAGCTCTAAGCCTCTCTGTTTTTGGAGAAATAGTTTTTTCACTATATAAGCCAATGTAAAACTTGTGACCCCTAGGGACAGGCCAATGTTGAACCTGGGGATATAATTTAAACAGTCTTTGTACAGGTCCTCTAGATGAAATCACATGCTAAATATCAAATTTCTAAGCCTTTCAGTTTGGTAGAAGAAGATTTTTAAAGTTTTCATTATAGGAGCCTATGTTAAACTTGTGACCCATTGGCATATTTTGAACCTGGGGCCATCATTTGAACAATCTTGGTTAACATCTACTAGATGATGCTACATACCAAATATCAAAGTTCTTGGCCTTTCTGTTTCCGAGAAGATCTTTAAAGTTTTCACTATATAAGCCTATTTAAAACTTGTGACCCCCGGGGATAGGCCAATTTTGACCCTGGGGCTATTATTGGAACAATTTTGATAGAGGTCTACTAGATGATGCTACATACCAAATATCAAAGTTCTAGGCCTTTCTGTTTCAGAGAAGAAGATTTTTACATATCAAATATCAAAGCTCTAGGTCTCTCTGTTTTTGGAGAAATAGATTTTTTACTATATAAGCCTATGTAAAACTTGTGACCCTCCAGGACAGGCCAATATTGACCCTGGGGCCATGATTTTAACAATTTGATAGAGGCCTACTAGATGATGCTACATACCAAATATCAAAGTTCTAGGCCTTTCTGTTTCAGAGAAGATTTTTAAAGTTTTCACTATATAAGCCTATGTAAAACTTGTGACCCTCTGGGACAGGCCAATTTTGACCCTGGGGCCATAATTTGAACAATCTTTATAGAGGTCCACTAGATAAAGCCACATACCAAATATCAAAGCTCTGGGCCAAGCCGGTTTTGGAAAGGAAGATTTTTTATTTTTTTTCCAAATTTGATCATTTGTTGCCAAGGGTTTATGTAGGAGAAGATGTTTGAAATTTGTTGACGGTCGCCGGACATCGAACATGGGGTGATCACAATAGTTCTTTATGAGCACGTTGTGCTCATGTAGTGTAAGGGGAACAGTTTAACTCTTCCCCTGACATGTGATTTGAGGGTTTTCCTAAATAAAGACATCTGGCAAAAAAAAAAAATACAAAACAGGGACAAATAATGCTTTAATTTTCTTAGAGAGTAGAAAACACTGTGGGAAAAGGAGAATTTGCTTACTATGAACAATTTCTCCACAATGTTTCCTAAAAGTCATAAATTTTACTTGTCAGGCCCTACTTCTATGAAGGAAAGTGTAACATCTCAATATTTTGTCATTTTCCACAAAACCCCTGACCTTTAACCCTTTCCTGGATAAACCCGGGATTTTACGTCACTGTGATTTTACACTTGAGAAAACATTGTGGAAAAAGGAGAAATTGCTTATAATAAACAATTTCTCCTTTTCCCACAGTGTTTTCTACCACATAGGGTGGTTTTATTTGGAATTGCATCCAATTTTCCTTGTCGTCTGCATCCTCTTTCAATTTAGACCGTTCTAAAATTTCAAAAACCAGGAAAGGGTTAAATTTTGTTTGTTTGTTTGAATGGGGTTTTACGCCGCTTTCAACAATCTTTCAGTTATATCACGGCGGCTGGAGCACCTAACAATGGATTCCTGGTATTTCTCACACCAGTACCGCCATCACATCCTTTCCTAGCCTCCAGCTGCTATCCCACATAGGTCTACGATTATCGACCCATTGGTGAGAGACAAATAGTCGGAAAGGATGAGTGCCGCCGTCGGGGATCGAACCTGGGACCTCGTGATTGACAGTCCGGCGCGCTACCAACTGCGCTATGACGGCCGCTAAAGGGTTAAATACTGATTGTGTGACCCCCATGGCCAGTCACCAGCATTTTCTCCCATCACATTTTTTTTTCTCTATTTCAGGGTCATTAATAGTAGGTATTTTTTTTTTTAACTTTTCAATGCATGGAGATGCATACAGTCATCCTGCAGTAAACATGATGTAGTAAAAATACAGATTATCTTTCAGAAATGCCATTTTAAAGACTGTTTAGTGTATGAAAACATTGGGGCAAGAGTAGAAAATGCTCATTATGGGTATTTTCTGCTTTTGCCTCAATGTTTTCAAAGTCGTCTGCTGCAGAACAATTTAGGCATCTTCAGGCATTGAAGAGTTAGAGGGTTTAACAAAACTGTTCCTTACTATCAAGCAACAAGCCAGTACACAAAACATTTGCTTATCTGATTCTATAAACAGTTACTATATGACAATAAAGAAGAAAAAATACAGAATATATACCAATTAACTGACAGCTTACTTCCAACTTTGATCAACAAATGGTTAACCCATTTCCACTCATGCAATTTTGAACTTTTCCAAATTGAAAGGACTTGCAGATGACAAACTTAAAACTGTATAACAACTGAATCTGGTTTTCTGATATGTTTTGTGCAATTTCTCCTTTTGCCACTCTGTATTCCTAAAGCTTTGAGTGGCAATGAGTTAAATTAGGTCTTATATCTTTTCCTGATTTTTTTGGGGGTATAATCAAGTATCTGGCAAAAAATATAAACCAGGGAATGCAATTATAATAATGCTGTTTTGATCTAGTGATGAATCATTTTGGAAAAAAAAGAAATTGTTTGTGACAAGTAATTTCTCCTTCTCTGCAAATAAAAAGTTTCAGACTGGTCAAAATACACTTCAATACTGTTTAGGGGTTAAGTAAAGTGTCCTTCAAGAAAATGATCTTAACTCTTCAACACCTGAAGACACATTTAGTAATCCTAATTTTGAAAACTCTTCAATGCCTGAAGAAACTTTTAGTCATCCTGCACCAAATGTCTTAGACAGGTCCTCCCTATTTACCATCAATTCTTCTCCAAAATCACTGATATAACACATGCTGAAAATACAAAGCAAGATCACACTACATAAATGCATTCTTCACAATAGAATACAAGGATTCCTCTTAATTGCAAAGCTAATTTGTTGAGATTTTCTTTGCAAATAACAGGATGTTGCAATTAACAGCAAACCTTTGTTCTATATTCTTTCAGTTTGTGCACAAACCCATTTTCAATTCTGTGTTTTGAGGAAATGGAGAAATTGCCCAAAATGTAACAATAATATATTTGTGATCTACACCTTTAAGGAAACACTGTGGCAAAAGAAGAAATTGCGCAAAATGTAACAAACAACATATTTGTGATATACATCTTTAAGAAAACACTGTGGCAAAAGGAGAAATTGCACAAAATATAACAAACAACATAATTAGTTCAGTTTAAACATATTTATTTTACATCAATTGAGAAACAAGTTCTTTCAACTCTCTCGATTCTGCTTCCTGGAAAGTACATCAGTACTCGCGCCGAATGTGTGGGCCTATGAAAAATCCCAAGGTTGACACTCGCTACCGGGAATCGAACGCGGGACCTCTTATTTGCAAAGCCAACGCTCTACCTCAAGACCACGGACACCACATAATTGTGATATACACCTTTAAGGAAACACTGTGGCAAAAGAAGAAAATTGCACAAAATGTAACAATCAACAAAGGGATAAAAGAGATAAAAGGAGAAATTAATCATAATGATCAATTTTGCCTTTTCCCACAATGAATTCTACTCTTTCAGAAAATTAACTCTTAAATGCCTTGAGACGCATTTAATCATCCTAAAGCAGACAACTTTAAAACAATTTAGTTAGAATACAATGTATCTGTTTTAATTTCTATCTTTCAAAGCAGACTGTCTGAAAATATTGAGGCAAAAGCAGAAAATACTCATTACATTTTTAGCTTTTGTCTCAATGTTTTCCAAAGTTGTTTGCTGCAGGGTGCCAAAATGTGTCTTCAAATGGGAAGACCCTCCAAACTGTATATGAGGGGAAAGGATACAGTTTCATTCATGGTTAACTGCTTTTTCACATTATTTTCTAACTGTGATCCTCAAACGTTTTTCGTTCAGCATTCATATCTATATTTGGCCAAAGGCAAAACAGCTTTGATACGTACAGTACTGAAACTAAGGAAAGCAACTGCCAAACTTAGAATTTAAACCGTAACCATAAAATTTAGAAGCAAAAAGCTGTGTAAAAACGATATAGAGGCAGATTGAGTAAAAAATGAACTGTAATAAACTTTGGAAAACAAAAATCAGAAGCCAATGCTCAAACAGCAGCTTCTGTTTTTACAATGTTTTTCTCTTTAGTATATCTCATGCACAGAAACCGCAGCATAACCACAGTGGCACCAAAAAATGTTGCTTTCTTGGGTTTAAGTACTGTAGGAGTGAACTGACTTGATTGACTGAAGATCTTCTAACTATATCTTATACAACAGACTGGTCCAAACTCTTAGATCATGAAAATGGAAAATTGTTTTACCACAGAATGAATCCATCTGGTCCCAGGATCCATCACTGCAACAGTTAGTGAAGTAGATCCAACCGGTTGTAACCCATGTCACACAGTTACATGGCAGTGGTTGTCTGTCTGTTGTCATGGTTAAATTGCCATGGTTAAATTGCCATGGTTAAATTGCCTCCTTTTGGAACAGTCAATGCTGCACATGGGTCTGGAAAACAGATTAAAGTTATAAGTCTTTGTAATTTGTTGCATAACTCTGAAAACTCTCTATCATCTCTACAATGCATGAAGACGACTTTGGAAAATATTGAGGTAAAAGCAGAAAATGCTCATAACACTTTTGCCTCAATGTTTTTATACACTGATCAACCTTTAAAATAGCATTTCTGAAAGATTTTGTGTATTTTTACTACATCATTTTAAAGGCTGCTGCTGCAGGATGACTAAATGCATCTCCAGGCATTGAAGAGTTAATATTATTAAACTAAAATCAGATTTAAAACCTTATGACAAGAGAAAGTATTGCTCATTTTGAGCATTATCTTCTCTGGCCACAAGGTTTTCAATCTGATTTTGAAATCTTGTGACCAGAGAAAATATTGCTCATTTTGAGTAAAATCTTCTTTGGCAACAAGGTTTTCCAAAGTTGTCTGATGCAGAGATGCAATAATGCATTGCAAGGATATAGAGAGTTAATAACAAGCACAGCAAAGTGGAGCTCGTCTCTAGACAATATGTGTTCATGATTCACCATAGTAAAAGTAATATGTTAAAATAGAAAACATCGTTGGAAATGAAGAAATTGCACATTCTGTGCAATTTCTTCTTTTCCCACTATGTTTTCCTAAATCTTTCACTGTAGTATCGTTAAAACATGGGATTGTGCGGTAATCGGTTAAAAAAGAAAACCTCTATTTTGAAGTGAAGCATGCTTCATCACAAAGATACACTGCTCTTAAACTTTCAAAACACTTTGTCTTTTCCACACACAAGTACAGTATAGAAACTCAGGAAAGTAACCTTTTTTTTTCAGTTTTGCTTCGGTTTTGCTCCACTCCTGGTGCATTCCAGTTATGCATTCGTTTCAGTTTCGATTAGATTAAGGTTCGCTCGCTTTTTTTAAAAAAAGATTCTTTCACCTTGCTTTAAAATTTTAATCGAACTAATTAAAGGCATATCTAGATCAGTGTTACTACTAAATATTCAAAGGATTATTATTTTGAAAACAGGTCCACAGAAACAAAGCAAGTATTAATTAGTCATTGGTTGCATTATGTCATTTATTTGTGAATTAGATACTGTTTAAACAATAAATTATACAATAGCATTGTTTCTATTTATAGATCATTGTTTCTGTTTATAGTAACATTTCAATTTTGGTGGTGTGGTTTTTCAATATTGATTCGGTTTCGTTTTGATTCAGTTTCGTTTTGATTCAGTTTCGATTCACTCCGTTCACATGTGTTTACTCTACCAGTTTCAGTTCGGTTCGCTCTGGTACAGAGGTTGCTTCCCTGAATTTGTGTACTGTACAGGAAAAAATCTGTCCTGAAGGACTGACAGTATGTGATATATTTAACTGTTTCCCACACGGCTAAATTTCACACTCGTCCACATTGAAAACAATTGCAGATGACATATAAAAATAAAATATTAAATGTGGTTCAGTTGATGGTATTTGTATCTGAAAGAGCAGAAAACATTGTGAGAAAAGGAGAAAATGCAGGTTACCAGCATTTTCTCTCTTCTGACAATGTTCCAGAAAACTTCCTCTTCAGGGTCTTAACGGATATCTCCTGCTGAGGTCTTTCCAACTTGAACTGGTCGAAAAACATAACCATGTCAAAAATAACTTGTATAAAATTAAATTAACCAATCCATTTACCATGGTACGGAGTTGATTGACAACAGAACAAGAGAAAATAGAACTACAATGTATCATATTAACTCTTCAATGCCGTAAGATACATTTATGTGTTCTGCAGCAGATGACTTTGGAAACCATTGAGGCAAAAGCAGAAAATGCTCATGATGAGCATTTTCTGTTTTTAACTCAATATTTTCATAAACTAATCATACACTAAAATTGCAATTTTGTATTTTTACTACATCTAAAATATTTTGAAGTTGCCTGCTGCAGGATGACTAAATGCATCTCCAGGCATTGAAGAGTTAATGAAGTTGTCTGCTGCAAGTAGAATCTGATGAATGATTTGATGCAATCTCTTTAATGATTTCAGGTGGGTTATCGAGAAATAACAGTAGATTATCATTTGATAAACTCACTGCTTATCCAGTGAAATTATCAAAAACTTATGCCCCGCTTTCGTTCATTTCACCTTATCTGACATTATCTAAGCAGAGCCAAATAAGTGACGTCATCATAAGTGTTGCATAGAAGTCTATGAACTGATGCTTCATGTCTATACCCCCCCCCCCCCTGGCTCCGCCCCTGGAGACCGAAGATCATGATTTTAGCTATTTTGTAAGAGATCAATATACTGATGCTTCATGCAAAATATCAAGGCTCTACGCCTTCTGGGTCAGGAGGAGAAGATTCTTAAAGATTATTTTGAAATTTCACTTTTGTTGCCATGGCAACCAGAGTTTTTACGGATTTCAATTCTTTTAGCTATTTTTGAAGGGGACCACCTTAGGAACATTTCTGCAAAATTTGGTTAAAATCAGCCCCGTGGTTTTGGAGGAGATGTTATTTAAAAAATTGTTCTTTATTTCTATATGCACCCCACCACCCTTGGGCTCTGCCCCTGGGGACCCGAGAATCATGATTTTAACTATTTTGAAGAGGTCAATATACTGATGCTTCATGTAAAATATCAAGGCTCTACGCCTTCTGGGTCAGGAGGAGATTTTTAAAGATTATTTTAAAATTTCACCTTTGTTGTCATTGCAACCAGAGTTTTTAATGGATTTCAATTCTTTTAGCTATTTTTGAAGGGGACCACCTAAAGAACATTTCTGCAAAAATTTGGTTCAAATTGGCCCAGTGGTTTGGGAGGAGATGTTGTTTAAAGAAATTGTTGACGGCGACGCACGACGGACGGACAACAGACTAAAGGTGATCACAATAGCTCACTTGAGCACGAAGTGCTCAGATGAGCTAAAAAGTCTTGGCTCTTACAAGCAATGATTTCTTTTTTTCACAATTTTTTTTTAATAACTTTATTTAGTGAACCTACTTAATTTAGTCATTCTACTTAATGCTTTAACTTATCTTTTGATTTTAAATTTTTTAATTTCAATTCAATTCAGTTATGGTTTTGCTTCGGTTCCGAGGTTGCTTTTGTTAGTTTCCGTACTGTACTAAGCAGCCCTGCATATTCCAAAGTCAGATCAGAACTCACATACTGAAACATTTAATACATGTACAGACAAATAGTATAATAAAAAACTAAACAATCTTTGCTTTGATGCAGGATGAAGCTGAAGACTTGTATTTATAAAACTTTCCGTAATTACATCCTCTATCATGCCAAGGATTCCATCTTTGATTTATATGTATATGAGTAAAACTTCAATGCCAGAAGACGCATTTATGTCTTCTGCAGATAACTTTGGAAAACACTGAGGCAAAAGCAGAAAATGCTCAATATTTTCATACACTAAGCAGCCTTTAAAATGACCATTCTGAAAGATTTTTTGTATTTTTACTACGTCATTTTAAAGTTGTCCGCTGCAGAGTGACTAAATGCGTCTCCAGGCATTGAAGAGTTAACCCATTTCAACACAAGAAAATTTTAGACTGGTCCAAATTGAAAGAAACTGTAGATGACAATTTCAAGTTGATGGAATTTTATCTATTTTTTCTTCTTTTGGGATAGAAAATATTGTGGATAATGAAGAAATTGCTTTTTTCTTGTGGGGCGTAAAAAGGAGGGCTTGAGTTGGAATGGGTTAAACAGTTCATCCTATCCCTGATACAGATGACATGTTAATACCTCTTAATCCATTACCACTCAAGTGATTTTTGACTTTTCCAACTTGAAAGGATTTGCAGACAAAAAATTTAAAACTGTAAAGCACTGCTTCTTGTTTTCTGGTGGGATAGAACATTGTGGGAAAAGGAGAAATTGCACATTTTGTGCAATTTCTCCTTTTGCCACAATGTTTTCCTAAATCTTTCCCTGCAGTGTCGTTAAAAAAGATGGAATTTCATGAGAAAAGGGTTAAGCAGACAATTTTTGAAAATATTGTGATAAAATGAAACTGTTCCAACTGACCAATTTTCTAGTTTCTCACAATGTTTTCTAGCCTTTCAGAAAATTTTACCATTATTTGACTCAATTTTGAATACTTTTCCCCAGATTTATTCAATAATAATTAGTACTTGATCCATCCCCATTAAGAAGTCTTCTGTATTAACATAGACACAAAACATGTACTCAAAAAATTGATTTGTGATTTAAAAAAGAAGTTAAATATTGGGTTTACAGTCTGTTACTATATTCAAATACATTCAAACTACTTTACACTGTAACCAATAATCATCCAGTTACAGGTCATCTGTTAACATATTGCACCCACAACACATTAGCTTATAACCCCAAATGTACCCATTTATTCACCTGGGTGAAGCAATGTAGGATTGAATTTTGCTAAGAAAAAAATTCAATGGTCTGGGTGGGATTTGAACCAGGGACCTTCAGATCCCAAAGCCGTCATCTTACCACTATGTGCTATTGCTGCTTGAAAACTGAGAAATACGTAATGTATAATTTGTGTTTTTAAAACATAATTATAACCAAGAAAGCGTATCAAAATCTACCACAAGATGGGACTGAATCACTCCATGATCCATCTGTCCTACAATCCAGTGGACTGCCTCCCTTCAGATAGTACTCTGCAACACAGGTTAAGGTTGCTATGGTAACTGTTTGCAGTTAAATCAAAATGTCCATTATTTAGGCTGTTAAGTGATGCACGCAGGACTGAAACAAGAGGACCTGAGATGCTTTACTGGCTGACTAGAGCAACTTTGCAATTTACTTTTGGTATTTTCCCAAAGTTATATGACACGTAGATAAATTCCTCAAAACCCTATTAAATACAGTTTGCATGATGGATTGAGCTAATAAGAATCATTCGATTTCAATTAGCTTCTCTTTCTGTAATACTTGACGGACTTTCTTCATTTTCAAAAGATTTAATTCTTTTGATGAAATAAACAATCTGTGCAAGTTTCAAAGGAATGTGGAGACTTTATCATGTAAACAAGAAAACTTAAAGTCACTTTTAAAAACTTTCTCGGACTAGGCATGGGGGATTTTTCTGGATATAAAAATATTCGTATTTCTTCTTTTTTCTTGGTTTTATGGCTTGACATTGATATAAGATTATGCATTTTATTAATCTCATGTGGAAAAAAGTACAAAAATGCATAGTAAAGCAAATCGAAGCTTGTTTGAAGGAAAAACCTTAAAAACGAATATTTTCATCAGGTCCATTCTTAATATTTAGGGGGTGCAGACCTACAGCTACGAAATAATATTAAGTCACTATTTCACATTAATCTGGTACAAATATTATATCATATCATCTTAAAGTTGCAGGATAAATTATCATCTATGGGTATATAAGTTGAAATAGTAAAAGAAAGCTCTTAATATTGAATCAACTCCTCTTTATCAGAAGTCGAGTCGTCCAGACACTCGAAGGTTGACCAATCTCAGGTTTGTTATAGAATCACGTGTCTTGTCGTTGTTCAAACTAGTAGTTTTGACCAATCAAACGTCTTCGTTTAAATCCGGAAAAAAACGAACGAGTCGGATGCGTTTAAAAAGCTCGTGCGCGATATCCGTGCATTAGAGAGTCATTTTGTGGTTCATATACAACGAAAGGTAAGATTTTTTAATTTTGTATTTGTTTTTTATGTGGTAATAGGACATAGCCAAGCAGATTAATGGCAGAATCATACACTTCATGATGCAAGCATATTTTGCACGTTGCCAAAGTGGTTCGACAGAAGTAAATCATTTCCCACAGACGACCATTATAACGCTCATAGCTCGGTCCTCGAGTTTGCAACGAAATCAAGGCTAATATCAAAATAAATTGAAATCGTTCGCACACTCAAATAGTAAAAAAATATAAATGGTGATCCCTTCTATCACCGACTTTTGACCCCATTTTTAAGATGACCCTGATTTCGTATCTATATCAATAGCGATTCCCGGAAAATTAGCCGATGTTCGAACTTGGCTCTGGGAAGGGATAATTATGGAGACAATCTCAATTTGAATGGAAAAGGGGCCTTATGAAAATTTAATTAAAAACTCCATTAAAAATCCTCGTTTACGCGATAGTCCAGTTTTCATCGGATTCTCTTCAAGCTTTCTCAGAATGATTGTACCATCATAAGGATCATGGGTATGATCCGTCAAGAAACACAGGAAAAGGGGCCTTATGAAATTTTAATTAAAAATTCCATTGAACTTTCACAATGATTGAACCATCAAAATTTGGTATGATCAGTCAAGGACCACAACCAAAAATTGGATTGAAAAAGTCCTTGTAAACACAGTCCATAGTTTTCAACAAATTCTTTTCAAACATTCCCAGAATGTTTATTACATTAAATGGATTGTTCCTTTCGGAAGTAGGCTTGATCCATCAAGTTTCATGGGAAAAGGGGCCAAATGAAAATTTAATGAAAAAAATCTTAGTTAACACATCATGGCCCTAGATTTCACCTGATCAACTTCAAACTTTCACATAATGATTGTACCATCATAAGGATTGTTCCTTTCAAATTGGGTCTGATCCATTGAGAAGTATAGGAAAAGGGGCCTTAGGAAAATTCAATTAAAAAAATCTTGATGCTTGTAAGTCCACAGATGAGATGGGGTTGTCTTTATACTCAAACAGAATAATTATACTTTTGTAAGAAGAGTTCCCTTTGGAATTTGTTCAGAACCATCAAGTAACATGGGAAAAGGGGCTATATGAAAATTCAATTAATAAAACCCTGTTAACACAATGAAGCCCACAGCTTTGATCAGATTTTGTTGAAACTTTCACAGAATGATTGGAAGGTCATAACTATCATTCTTTTAATAACAGGGTTTGAACTGTCAAGAAGCACAGGAAAAGGGGCCTTATGTAAATTTCATTTATAAATCCTTGTTACCAAGTCCAGAGCTTTCATCGGATTTTCTTCAAACATTCTCAGAGTAATTGTACAATAATAATGATTGTTGATGTTTGCATTACACCTGATCCGTCAAGTATCACATGAAAAGGTGCATTATGAAATTTAATTTTAGAATCATTGTACCACAATAAAGTCAACAGTTTTCATCAGATTCTGTTAAAACTTTCACAGAATGATTATTCCATCATGAGGATTCTTTCTTTTCAAATTAGGCGTGATCTGTCTAGTATCATGGGAAAAGGGGCCTTTAGAGAATTTTATCTATAATCCTTGTTACCAAGTCCAGAGCTTTCATTGGATTTTATTCAAACCTTCACAGAATCATTGTACAATAACCATGATTGTTGATGCTGACATGAGACCTGATCCTTCAAGTATCACAGGAAAAGGAGCCTTATGAAAATTTTATTTTAAAAATTTTACACCAAGATAGTCTGCAGTTTTCATCAGATTCTGTTCAAACTTTCACAGAATGTTTGTACCATCATAAGGATTGTTTCTTTCCAAATTGGGCCTGATCTGTCTAGTATCATAGGAAAAGGGGCTGTTTGAAAAATTATTACCAAATCCTCATAAACACAACAATGCCCTCAGTCTTTATCAGAATCTCTTCAAACTTTAATAGAATGATTGTACCATCATTCGGATTGTTCCTTTGTAAATTAGGTCTGATTGGTTAAGTGACACAAGAAAAGGGACCCTATAAAACTTTTATTACAAAACATCATTATTACAATAAAGTCCTCAGTCTTTATCATTTTCTTCAAACTATCATTAGGATGGTTCCTTTGTACATTGGGTCTGATTTGTTGAGTTTCATGGAAAAAGGGGCCTTATGAAAATTTTGTTACAAAAATTCTTGACACAATTCAGTCCACTGTTTTAATTTATTCTCCTTAACTTTTAAAGAATGTTGTACCTTCATTAGAATTGTCCTTTTGAAATTTGGTTTGTTCTGTAAAGTATCATGAGAAAAGGGGCCCTCTGAAGATTTCACTATAAACTCATTAACACAATAAATTCCACAGATTGATTGTACCATCATTCCAATTGTTGATTTTGACAGTGGATCTGACTATGGCAAGGGTCACATAAAAAGGGGCCTTATGAAAAACTCTCTTCAATATTCTGGTTAACACAATGATGTCCCTTGATTTCACCGGATTCACTTCAAAATTTCACAGAATGATTGTACAAATACTTAAATGGTTCTTTTCAGAACTGGGTACAATCCATCAAGTATCATGTAAAAAGGGGACATATGATTTTTTTTTTTTTTTGAATATTCTAGTAAACATAATGAATTTCCAATATTTCATTGGATTCACTTTTAACTTTCATAGAATGATAAAACCAACAGTAAAATATCACCGGAAAAGGGGCCTTATGAGAACTTGAATTTGATATCTTTGTTAACACAATAAAGTCAACAGTTTTATTGGATTCTCTTCAAAGATGCATGGAATAATTGTGGCAGGAAAAGGGGCCTTACAGATTATCATTCAAAACATTCTTGTGTATGTGATGAAGATCACAATCATTATCAAGTTGTCTTTTAAATTTCACAGGACAATTGTCGGGTTGTAAGGAAAGTTCCTTTTGGAATGAAATTGATCCATCAGAAAACACAGGAAAAGGGGCCTTATTGATTTTCATTCAAAACAATCCTGTTTATGTTATAAAGTCCACAATTATTGTCAGATTCTGATGAAATATTCACAGAATGATTGTAGGGTCATGAGGTAACTTTCTTTCAGAAATGGAGTGGATTCGTCATGAAACATGGGAAAAGGGGCCTTGAGGATTGTTGCTTAAAATGATAAAGGGGATAAAGCCCTTTTTTTTCATTATGCATTCTTCTTTGAGCAATTAACTTCCTTAAATATCAGTTTTCTTTAACGGAAAACTTGATAACCAGTAGAGCGTCTCAGGCCCTCATAGGCCTCTTGTTTTCCTCAGATTGAAGTGTTGTATTCTAACAGTTCATTTGTGACCCATCAATGAAGTTGGGGTACCGCTAAAAATGACCGTTGAGGAATTCTGTAAATCAAATATTTTAAAAAAAGTTTGAGCAAGACTAGGTCAATCATGGTTTATAGTCTAAAGTGAGCATATAGTATAGTAGAATGACCATTCTGATTTCAGGAGATTCAGGAAATCTGAAAACTATATTAGAAATTGTTACAGTTCCCTTCCTTCCCTCCTGAGATGAATCATATTTACAGCAGAAAACAAAATATATTAACCCTTGTCATGCTGAATAAAAATCCTGTTTAGAATCTCATCAAAATCAAATGAATATAATCACTAGAAGCACTGGGTTGTAGGTTAATATTTCATTTGAAAACTGAGTTTATCAACAATTCTAGCATGAAAGGGACAAGTAGGTGGTGAAGACTAAGATCAGACTGCACTTATTTGCATCCCGATCTATGTCTAAACCTCCTGCCCTTTGTTTTCCATTATTAAACCATTCATGCATAATCAAGGTTTTTATAAGAATCTCAAAAAATAGGGTTCAGAAAACAGTGAAATAGGAAGATATTGCTTGTAACAGTAATTTCTTCTTTTTCTATGAATTTTTCTTTCCTCCCAAACAAAAAATATTTTCTTTATATTGTTGTCTACAACCTTTGTTATTGTAACTAGTCTAAGGTTTTGTTGTCTGGCAATGTGTTACAAAATGTTAGAATTGTCCAAATTGAAAGAAGTTGCAGACAACAATTTTGTTTTGAGAAAATTTAAAAAATGTCCCTCTTTGGACAGAAAACATTGTGGAGAATGAAGGAATTGCTTGTAACAAGAAATTTGTTCATTTTCCACAATACTTCTGAGGTCTTTTTTCTTAAGGGGTGTCAAAAAGGCTCATTGTGTTGGAATGGGTTAAATATCTGAAGCTTGACTGTGAAAATGACTCTTGTATGGGAGAGGGTTAAGCCTAATTTCTTCAACAACTCGAATTTTTTTCTTAATTTTGAAATCGAAGATTTGCATTATTAGCTATTGGATTACCCACCCACTGATTTGTGGTATTTAACAATTTTTGCATATTGGTTTGATTTCTCTATAATATCACATTTTTATGCTAACTCTTTATCCTTTGCTATCTGTTGTCTATCTTATTGGAAATCTTTGAAATTGGTTACCCAGCCCCCTTTCAGATTTCAATGAAACTTCACAGGCAAGATCTTTAGATGATGCTCTTTTTAATGTACTTTATTGTGTATAAGAATTCATGAATAACTTAGTCATGGCAACTTACAGAAATCTATTACAAAAGCTCTAGAAAATCACCTTAAACCCATTACTATGAGCCACCGTCATAGCGCAGTTGGTAGCGCATCAGACTGTCAATCTAGAGGACACAGTTTCGATCCCCGACGGCGGCAATCATCCTTTCCGACTATTTGTCTCTCACCAATGGGTCGATAATCGTAGACCTATGTGGGATAGCAGCTGGAGGCTAGGAAAGGATGTAATGGTAGTACTGGTGTGAGAAATACCAGGAATCCATTGTTGGGTGCTCCAGCCGCCGCGATATAACTGAAAGATTGTTGAAAGCGGCGTAAAACTCCATTCAAACAAACATAAGGTTATTTATACAGCATGACAAGGGTTAAATTTAGTACATTGATCTGCTGTGGTGTTGGAAGCAGATGGACAGTTCCCTATGGTCTAAATCAAAGGACTGAAAGTCCTGAGAGCCATTTTGCTGGTTTTTCAGTAACCGCGCTCAATAATGCGAGCATTTTTCACCATATGAGCGAGTAAATCGTACACCTAAGTAGGAGGAGCAGCTGGTGGCTCGATAAGGATGTAGTAATAGTATTGGTGTGTGAACTACCAGGAATCCATGGTTAGGAGCTCCACCTGCCCCGAAATAATTGAAGTACTATTAGAAGGTGCATTAAACCCTATTCAATCATGAGCTATTACTGTTTACGGAAATCGCTATTTTAAATTAATCGCAACGTTTTCTTAAGTGCGTAAAAATTTGTGGTTGTGTGGTAAAAGGTTAAATGATAAAAGGTAAAGAAATCAAAGCTAACATTCAATTCATTTTTTGTTGAGCATATTATCACAATCAGGGTTTTCCATGACGCAAAATTCGAGCGTCATTGTCGCAATTTCAAAACAAGTGACCCGTAAAAATTTTACCTGTGCGTCATAAATGACGCAAGTTTTAAAACCTAATTCTTTGTGAATAGAATTGTCGGTAAAGTCCAAAATGTTGAAATAAATCCTTTAGAAGTCTGAGTTACGACAGTCAATCAAATTAGCGACTGTCGGTAATTTGGGTTTCCAACATTTATTTATAGCAATGTCCTGTTCTATTTTTAGTTGACAGATAAAATATGTAGACGGGTTATAGTGATTTTAACAAATTAAGACTCATTTTCCGGTGATAAAACATATCGTTTACCCAACTACTTGTCATAGCGATCAGACTACCAAAGAGAGCTCTGGTAGCGAGTCTGATGGTGAAACCCCGGGTCTGTCTTCGAAAAAGACCCGGAGGTCTTTCAGTCAGAAAGGTTAAAAACCTTCAGTTGGCTTAAATTCGCCGATGGTGAAATGCTGTGTGACCCGTGTATTAAAACGAAAAAAAAAAACATTAAACCTTTCACTACTGGCTGTATGAACTTTCGTCTTTCGTGTCTCCTTTGTTATTTTTTAAATTCCTGTAGTCTCTAGCAGTCTTTCAGATTTGACCCCCAATATTGGAGAAAAGACCCCCTGTTCTGAAGGCATAGGGGTCAAATGACTCCCAAATTCTTATGCCAATGGAAAAACCTGCACAATTGAAGTAGATAAATGTCCGTTTCAAAGATTTAGTCGAATTCGAAAGGTAAAAGGTGGTTTATTCGAAGGGGTTAATAGACGCTTGAATATAACAGGGTTGTAACGTGTTACATATACTGTGTATACTGGGTGTAAATTTGCCCAGCCCTGCCAGGTCAAAACACCAACAGACAGTTTACATGTATTCGCTAACTCCACTAACCACTGACCTAGATTATATCTTGAAACTCGACGAAATTATTTCTCTCATTTTGACAATAAATTAGACAATTTACCAAGGATATATTAAGTTTTAAAACATTTTCCTGGATATTCATGATTAAAAGGAGGCTGTTGGCATTTAGCAAGTATTTTCTTCATCAGTGATGAAACAAGATGGAGGATCACATAGATTTTCACTTTACGTTTATGAGCATGTGTGAGAAATGTGGGAGAACTTGTTTCCGGTTGATCGATATGAAATACCGGTTTTTCCTAAAAAAAAAACGCTTAAAAAGTGGGGACATTTACAAAATTGATAAATAGCACAAACAATCTAGCTACCAGGGATTTGGAACCTAAAGATAGTATCCCCACAGTGATTATTCTAGGCAGGCGGATTGCCCTCTTTTTTCAAAGATCCCCCCACATTTTAACCCTTTCCCATACAATCACTTGTTTTCACGACCAATAGCTTTTGTTTGGGGGAAATTTCTTCTTTCCCTGCAATGTTTTCTACCCTTTTGAGTTAATTTTCAAATTTCAACGCACTTTGGAATATCGTCTGCAGCCTCTCTCAAATTGGAGCAGTCTAAAATTTTGTTGTATGGGAAAGAGTTAAACATTGATTGGGGACTTTTTTTCTAAAAACAGCATGAAATACCAACATTTCTAAATCGTATAGATTTTGTGCAGAAATCCCCCACTGTCCACATTTTTGCAATCCTAGAATAAACACTGTCCCCATGTTTTTTAAACTGTGGACATTAACCAATTCCCACCCAATGATGCTTTTACACTCCCATCAAGGAAAATGCTTTGGAAAATATTGTGGAAAATGAAGAAATTGCTTGTTTCAAGTTATTTCTTCATTATCCACAATGTTTTCTAACCCAAATTACAAAAGCTCACCTTGAGCATATTGTGCTCAGGTGAGCTAGAAATGTACTTGGCTGCAAGTAAAAGAGCTCATGTTAGACAAGTCAGACAAGTGAATGCCACACCTCTGCTGCTTGAAAACTGAGAAATATGTAATGTATAATTTGTGTTTTTAAAACATAATTATAACCAAGAAAGCGTATCAAAATCTACCACAAGATGGGACTGAATCACTCCATGATCCATCTGTCCTACAATCCAGTGGACTGCCTCCCTTCAGATAGTACTCTGCGACACAGGTTAAGGTTGCTATGGCAACTGTTTGCAGTTAAATAAAAATGTCCATTATTTAGGCTGTTAAGTGATGCACGCAGGACTGAAACAAGAGGACCCGAGATGCTTTACTGGCTGACTAGAGCAACTTTGCAATTTACTTTTGGTATTTTCCCAAAGTTATATGACACGTAGATAAATTCCTAGGGATCAAAACCCTATTAAATACAGTTTGCATGATGAATTGTGCTAATAAAAATCATTCAATTTCAATTAGCTTCTGTTTCTGTAATACTTGACGGATTTTCTTCATTTTCAAAAGAGTTAAACTTTTTGATGAAATAAACAATCTGTGCAAGTTTAAAAGGAACGTGGAGACTTTATCATGTACACAAGAAAACTTAAAAACACTTTTAAAAACTTTCTCGGACTAGGCATGGGGGATTTTTCTGGATATAAAAATATTCGTATTTCTTCTTTTTTTCTTGGTTTTATGGCTTGACATTGATATAAGATTATGCATTTTATTAATCTCATGTGGAAAAAAGTACAAAAATGCATAGTAAAGCAAATCGAAGCTTGTTTGAAGGAAAAACCTTAAAAACGAATATTTTCATCAGGTCCATTCTTAATATTTAGGGGTGCAGACCTACAGCTACGAAATAATATTAAGTCACTATTTCACATTAATCTGGTACAAATATTATATCATATCATCTTAAAGTTGCAGGATAAATTATCATCTATGGGTATATAAGTTGAAAAAGTAAAAGAAAGCTCTTAATATTGAATCAACTCCTCTTTATCAGAAGTCGAGTCGTCCAGACACTCGAAGGTTTTGACCAATCTCAGGTTTGTTATAGAATCACGTGTCTTGTCGTTCTTCAAACTAGTAGTTTTGACCAATCAAACGTCTTCGTTTAAATCCGGAAAAAAACGAACGAGTCGGATGCGTTTAAAAAGCTCGTGCGCGATATCCGTGCATTAGACAGTCATTTTGTGGGTCATATACAACGAAAGGTAAGATTTTTTAATTTTGTATTTGTTTCTTATGTGGTAATAGGACATAGCCCAGCAGATTAATGGCAGAATCATGCACTTCATGATGCAAGCATATTTTGCAAGTTGCCCAAGTGGTTCGACAGAAGTAAATCATTTCCCACAGACGACCATTATAACGCTCATAGCTCGGTCCACGAGTTTGCAACGAAATCAAGGCTAATATCAAAATAAATTGAAATCGTTCGCACACTCAAATAGTAAAAAAATATATATGGTGATCCCTTCTATCACCGACTTTTGACCCCATTTTTAAGATGACCCTGATTTCGTATCTATATTAATAGCGATTCCCGGAAAATTAGCCGATGTTCGAACTTGGCTCTGGGAAGGTAATTATGGAGACAATCTCAATTTGACTGGAAAAGGGGCCTTATGAAAATTTAATTAAAAATTCCATTAAAATCCTCGTTTACGCGATAGTCCAGTTTTCATTGGATTCTCTTCAAGCTTTCTCAGAATGATTGTACCATCATAAGGATCATGGGTATGATCCGTCATGAAACACGGGAAAAGGGGCCTTATGAAAATTTAATTAAAAATTCCATTGAACTTTCACAGAATGATTGAACCATCAAAATTTGGTATGATCAGTCAAGGTCCACGACCAAAAATTCGATTGAAAAAGTCCTTGTAAACACAGAGTCCATAGTTTTCAACAAATTCTTTTCAAACATTCCCAGAATGTTTATTACATTAAATGGATTGTTCCTTTGGGAAGTAGGCTTGATCCATCAAGTTTCATGGGAAAAGGGGCCCTATGAAAATTTAATAAAAAAATCTTAGTTAACACATCATGGCCCTAGATTTCACCTGATCAACTTCAAACTTTCACATAATGATTGTACCATCATAATGATTGTTCCTTTCAAATTGGGTCTGATCCATTGAGAAGTATAGGAAAAGGGGCCTTAGGAAAATTCAATTAAAAAAATCTTAATGCTTGTAAGTCCACAGATGAGATGGGGTTGTCTTTATACTCAAACAGAATAATTATACTTTTGTAAGAAGAGTTCCCTTTGGAATTGGTTCAGAACCATCAAGTAACATGGGAAAAGGGGCTATATGAAAATTCAATTAATAAAACCCTGTTAACACAATGAAGCCCACAGCTTTGATCAGATTTTGTTGAAACTTTCACAGAATGATTGGACGGTCATAACTATCATTCTTTTAATAACAGGGTTTTAACTGTCAAGAAGCACAGGAAAAGGGGCCTTATGTACATTTCATTTATAAATCCTTGTTACCACGTCCAAAGCTTTCATCGGATTTTCTTCAAACATTCTCAGAGTAATTGTACAATAATAATGATTGTTGATGTTTGCATTACACCTGATCCGTCAAGTATCACATGAAAAGGTGCATTATGAAATTTAATTTAAAATCATTGTACCACAATAAAGTCAACAGTTTTCATCAGATTCTGATCAAACTTTCACAGAATGTTTGTACCATCATAAGGATTGTTTCTTTCCAAATTGGGCCCGATCTGTCTAGTATCATAGGAAAAGGGGCTGTTTGAAAAATTATTACCAAATCCTCATAAACACAACAATGCCCTCAGTCTTTATCAGAATCTCTTCAAACTTTAATAGAATGATTGTACCATCATTCGGATTGTTCCTTTGTAAATTAGGTCGGATTGGTTAAGTGACACAAGAAAAGGGACCTTATAAAACTTTTATTACAAAACATCATTATTACAATAAAGTCCTCAGTCTTTATCATTTTCTTCAAACTATCATTAGGATGGTTCCTTTGTACATTGGGTCTGATTTGTTTAGTTTCATGGAAAAAGGGGCCTTATGAAAATTTTGTTACAAAAATTCTTGACACAATTCAGTCCACTGTTTTCATTGATTCTCCTTAACTTTTAAAGAATGATTGTACCTTCATTAGAATTGTTCCTTTTGAAATTTGGTTTGTTCTGTAAAATATCATGAGAAAAGGGGCCCTCTGAAGATTTCACTATAAACTCATTAACACAATAAATTCCACAGATTACACAGATTGATTGTACCATCATTCCAATTGTTGATTTTGACAGTGGATCTGACTATGGCAAGGGTCACATAAAAAGGGGCCTTATGAAAAACTCTCTTCAATATTCTGGTTAACACAATGATGTCCCTTGATTTCACCGGATTCACTTCAAAATTTCACAGAATGATTGTACAAATACTTAAATGGTTCTTTTCAGAACTGGGTACAATCCATCAAGTATCATGTAAAAAGGGGACATATGATTTTTTTTAAATATTCTAGTTAACATAATGAATTCCCAATATTTCATCGGATTCACTTTTAACTTTCACAGAATGATAAAACCAACAGTAAAATATCACGGGAAAAGGGGCCTTATGAGAACTTGAATTTAATATCTTTGTCAACACAATAAATTCAACAGTTTTATTGGATTCTCTTCAAAGATGCATGGAATAATTGTGGCAGGAAAAGGGACCTTACAGATTATCATTCAAAACATTCTTGTGTATGTGATGAAGATCACAATCATTATCAAGTTGTCTTTTAAATTTCACAGGACAATTGTCGGGTTGTAAGGAAAGTTCCTTTTGGAATGAAATTGATCCATCAGAAAACACAGGAAAAGGGGCCTTATTGATTTTCATTCAAAACAATCCTGTTTGTTATAAAGTCCACAATTATTGTCAGATTCTGATGAAATATTCACAGAATGATTTTAGGGTCATAAGGTAACTTTCTTTCAGAAATGGAGTGGATCCGTCATGAAACATGGGAAAAGGGGCCTTGAGGATTGTTGCTTAAAATGATAAAGGGGATAAAGCCCTTTTTTTTCATTATGCATTCTTCTTTGAGCAATTAACTTCCTTAAATATCAGTTTTCTTTAACGGAAAACTTGATAACCAGTAGAGCGTCTCAGGCCCTCATAGGCCTCTTGTTTTCCTCAGATTGAAGTGATGTATTCTAACAGTTCATTTGTGACCCATCAATGAAGTTGGGGTACCGCTCAAAATGACCGTTGAGGAATTCTGTAAATCAAATATTTTAAAAAAAGTTTGAGCAAGACTAGGTCAATCATGGTTTATAGTCTAAAGTGAGCATATAGTATAGTAGAATGACCATTCTGATTTCAGGAGATTCAGGAAATCTGAAAACTATATTAGAAATTGTTACAGTTCCCTTCCTTCCCTCCTGAGATGAATCACATTTACAGCAGAAAACAAAATATATTAACCCTTGTCATGCTGAATAAAAATCCTGTTTAGAATCTCATCAAAATCAAATGAATATAATCACTAGAAGCACTGGGTTGTAGGTTAATATTTCATTTGAAAACTGAGTTTATCAACAATTCTAGCATGAAAGGAACAAGTAGGTGGTGAAGACTAAGATCAGACTGCACTTATTTGCATCCCGATCTATGTCTAAACCTCCTGCCCTTTGTTTTCCATTATTAAACCATTCATGCATAATCAAGGTTTTTATAAGAATCTCAAAAAATAGGGTTCAGAAAACAGTGAAATAGGAAGATATTGCTTGTAACAGTAATTTCTTCTTTTTCTATGAATTTTTCTTTCCTCCCAAACAAAAAATATTTTCTTTATATTGTTGTCTACAACCTTTGTTATTGTAACTAGTCTAAGGTTTTGTTGTCTGGCAATGTGTTACAAAATGTTAGAATTGTCCAAATTGAAAGAAGTTGCAGACAACAATTTTGTTTTGAGAAAATTTAAAAAATGTCCCTCTTTGGACAGAAAACATTGTGGAGAATGAAGGAATTGCTTGTAACAAGAAATTTGTTCATTTTCCACAATACTTCTGAGGTCTTTTTTCTTAAGGGGTGTCAAAAAGGCTCATTGTGTTGGAATGGGTTAAATATCTGAAGCTTGACTGTGAAAATGACTCTTGTATGGGAGAGGGTTAAGCCTAATTTCTTCAACTACTCACTTGAATTTTTTTCTTAATTTTGAAATCGAAGATTTGCATTATTAGCTATTGGATTACCCACCCACTGATTTGTGGTATTTAACAATTTTTGAATATTGGTTTGATTTCTCTATAATATCACATTTTTATGCTAACTCTTTATCCTTTGCTATCTGTTGTCTATCTTATTGGAAATCTTTGAAATTGGTTACCCACCCCCCTTTCAGATTTCAATGAAACTTCACAGGCAAGATCTTTAGATGATGCTCTTTTTAATGTACTTTATTGTGTATTAGAATTCATGAATAACTTAGTCATGGCAACTTACAGAAGCTCTAAAAAATCACCTTAAACCCATTACTATGAGCGACCGTCATAGCGCAGTTGGTAGCGCATCGAACTGTCAATCTAGAGGACACGGTTTCGATCCCCGACGGCGGCAATCATCCTTTCCGACTATTTGTCTCTCACCAATGGGTCGATAATCGTAGACCTATGTGGGATAGCAGCTGGAGGCTAGGAAAGGGTGTAATGGTGGTACTGGTGTGAGAAATACCAGGAATCCATTGTTGGGTGCTCCAGTCGCCGCGGTATAACTGAAAGATTGTTGAAAGCGGCGTAAAACCCCATTCAAACAAACATAAGGTAATTTATACAGCATGACAAGGGTTAAATTTAGTACATTGATCTGCTGTGGTGTTGGAAGCAGATGGACAGTTCCCTATGGTCTAGATCAAAGGACTGAAAGTCCTGAGAGCCGTTTTGCTGGTTTATCAGTAACCGCGCTCAATAATGCGAGCATTTTTCACCAATATGAGCGAGTAAATCGTACACCTAAGTAGGAGGAGCAACTGGTGGCTCGATAAGGATGTAGTAATAGTATTCAGGGCTCTCACTAGGATTTTGAAAGTAGGATTCCAGGAATCCAATTTAGGAAAAAGTTGGATTCCAAGCAGAAAAGTTGGATTCCAGCCTGATTTAGCAGGATTTTAATACTGAATGCGATTTTCACCAAATCCTTTTTTTTTACAGCACTTTCTTTGTTGAAAATAGTGTGAAAAAGGAGATTAATTTTGGTTTTAAGAATTATCATATTTTCTAGCCCATATTATGTTGTTTACATGTCTGATCATGTTCATTTGATCATCACCAAATTTTCTTAATTAGGATTATTTGTAAAACTAATTAAGAAGTAAATAATTAATTTCAAAATAGAGCAAATGATAGAATTAGCCGCCGTCATAGCGCAGTTGGTAGCACGTCGGACTCTCAATCTAGAGGTCCCGGGTTCGATTCCCGACGGCGGCACTCATCCTTTCCGACTATTTGTCTCTCACCAATGGGTCGATAATCGTAGACCTATGTGGGATAGCAGCTGGAGGCTAGGACAGGATGTAATGGTAGTACTGGTGTGAGAAATACCAGGATTCCATTGTTAGGTGCTCCAGCCGCCGCGATATAACTGTAAGATTGTTGAAAGCGGCATAAAACCCCATTCAAACAAATTCTTCAATAATTTCTGAAGTACATAATCAAAGGGACATAAAAACCTTGGATTGAACAGGAAAGGGTTAATTGATAGATTTCAAATAACATGGCACAGTTGTTTCCTTTAGAAGGTACTGGTGTCATGTGTTAAGTTTGGTTGGGTACTCCCAAGTTCAAGGTCACAACTGATGGTCATGTGACAAACAACTATGAAGGGGCATCTATGTGTGTGACACATTTCTTGTTTAACTATCAAGAGAGTCGGGCTTCCATATTTGGTGCTTTGCTTCAGAGATGCTTCTTTTTCAGAATAATAAAGAAAAGAATACCTTATATAATTAATTAAGTTATTGAATTTGTACAGGAACTCTGTTACACTTTTTGAACTCTATATCAGACAGCACTAGTTTGATCCAAATTTGGAATGAATGGGAAGTGGCTGATTTAAGATAATAGGTTATTAAATACACTGCAACTCCTCTATAACGCTACCGGGCACAGCGCTGACCCCATTATAACGCGGGGTCCGCTTGGCTCCCAAAATTTTGGAGGGGGGGGGGGCATTTCGGGTTGCAGATGCTGAGATACGACGTTAATGCTGATTTGGCCGCTATTTTTTCATCCCGTCTTCGGCCCGCTCGAAGAAAAAGGGTTGCACATAAAAATCGATAATTACCCGAAGCCAGGTAAGTTCTTAACACCTTACGTGTACAGCCTGGTCATTAATGCATCAGAGGTAATTGCTTTGTTTGATTGATGACACGCGTAGTGTTTCAATTAACAAAATCAGTTTGATTGTTTGGTCTTACTGTTTGACATTGAGATGATCAATGCTTTTTAGGTCTTTTATATTTTTTAAATCAATAGAGAATAGGCACACACCTCGGCATCCTTCAGTTACAAACCTTGAAGGTGGTGCGACTTTTTCGCTCTCGGCGTTCTTTATGTTCTTCAGTCCCCGGTAGGACGTGTTCTTAAAGTAATGCGCGAGCGTGAAATTAGACAAATTGACTTGAGCCTACTATTTATTTCACTTCGTAGTTTGCTGGTATCCGGAGCTCGTAGAGGATAGTGGCTTCAAGATAAAAACGCAACAATGTGCTTTGAAAACAATCAGTCGTAGTTGCGACGTTTTTGCTAAATACAGAAAATACGTGAATTTGAATTGTAAATGTCACAAGATTGGAAGATTCTCATCCGAAACGGGATAGATAATAAAATGAGATTAAAATAAAATACCATTATTTTTCCGCATTTCTTTCCGAAAATAATCCGAAAATTTAATGCCATCCTGTATGATCAAACACACAGCAAAAAGCTTGTCGACAAATTTGAAGTCAAAGTTTTTCGGGTACAGTTTATTTTATTCTGAGGGAGGAAAGGTGATCAAAGGTGCCGCCTCCAGATGTTCAGCTATTTAACGGAGAGTTTTCGGAGTTGACACGTGCCATATGCGTACCCTGCGTGAGAATTCTTGCTGACCGAATTTTTTACTCTTGTCGTTATGAAACCAGACATTCTGCCGTCTTGGATTTTTTCGTTTATTACGACCTTCTATTTTACGATTAAAAGTTAGCTGCTACAAAGTTTAATCCAGTTTTGTATAAGTGCAACTGGTCGGTTTAAATTCCCGATTCGTAAATGACTAGGTTCAAATAGTTCTTTGTCGGTTTATTGTTACCGCATTTTTAACAATGGTAAAGAAATTAGACCAAGTCCATTACCGCGAAAGAGGTTCGAAGGTCGATCCACGTGACATTTTCTCAACGCTTCAGTAACCCCAGGTGTTCAACAACTCGTCGGTCTCCAAGGAGACGTCGCTATGCGGAATACTTAGGGACAGCGTTATAGCACAATAACTCCACTTCTTCCGCTCTTTCATTTCTTGGACCCCACCAACAGCGTTATAGTGGAGCTGCAGTTGCTATTTCATCTTTGCAAGTTCAGTACATCTTTTTGGTAATTATTTACTACTTTAGTGTTTAAGCCAGCAGCAAAGGGCCACAATTACCCTCTTGTAGCTTGTCAAATTTCTTGTTTTATGTGTGAAATTATTAGGACTAAAGGGTGTTGAGACACCATGGGGAGAATCACATTTATTTATGAGGTCAAGACCAATGGCTATAGTTAGTAGAATTTTCTGACCTTTATTACCTTTTGTGGGCGTTGCTAATGAGTAATTAAATGGGATGAAAATTGCTAGTTATGCGATACCAATGATATTGGGTTTTACAACACAGCAGGAATTAATCCAAATTTTAATTCTATTTCTCACATTTTTTAGATTTATCCATGCCTTAACTCATTACCAGACAGCAAGGTTTTAGACTGGTTCTAGTTAAAAGAAGTTGACACTACAATTTATAGTTTTTGGAGTTTTAGATTTTTTCAACTTTCTGTCACAATAGAATTCACCACAATTTGTAAAATTGTTGTGTACCGTGGTGATTAGTAGTAGAACTTTGGTAAATCTTGATGAATCATGCTGATTTGGGAAACTCCAAGGTATCTTTGACAGTATCTTTGAACCTTTGACAGCACAAATTCTCACGATTCACAACAAATTGTGTACGATTGTCCTTTCGAATCATCCATAGTTTTGCTAGGGAGCTCCACAATTCGATCATGTCACTACCGAGGTGAAACGTGCAAGTACCGTATCAAACAATTTCTTCTTTTTCCACAATGTTTCTCGAATAAAATCACAGGAATGTAAAATCCCGTATTTGAACGGGAAAGAGTTATCCTGTTACCAGATGAAATTTTTTAGACTGGTCTTAATTGAAAGGAGTTGTAGATGACAATTCAAAGTTGATGAAATTTTAGATTTTTCCAAATTTCTGGGAAGAAAGCATTGTTTAACATGAAGAAATTGCTTGTTACAAGCAATTTCTTCATTTTACACAATGTTATCCCAATTGTTTTTGTTGATTGGCGTCAGAACTTGTCATTGTTAGGTAATGGGTTAAAATGAGTCAATATGTTGCTACAGCCAATTTGCAGTGTAAATGTATTCAAATTTGCAAAAGCAAAACAGTCTGATCCCTCCTTTTTATGCCCCTCAAGAAAAAAGCTTTTGAAAACATTGTGGAAAATGAAGAAATTGATTGTCACAAGCAATTTCTTCATTATCCACAATGTTTTTTACCCAAAATGACGAAAAAATTCAAAATTCTACAAACTTGAAATTGTCTTCTGCAGCTTCTTTCAATTTGGACCAGTTTAAAATTCTACTGTGTGGGAATTGGTTAAGCAGATCTACAGATAGAGGGCATGATTCGTATTTAAGGCCAATACTGCCATAAACCCACAACATAGGATTCTGTTGAGAAATAAGGATTTTAGAATGCTTTTACCCCCTCTTATCTACAGCCGCCGTCATAGCGCAGTTGGTAGCGCGTCAGACTGTCAATCTAAAGATCCCGGGTTCAATCCCCGACGGCGGCACTCGTCCTTTCCGACTATTTGCCTCTCACCAATGGGTCGATAATAATAGATCTATGTGGGATAGCAGCTGGAGGCTAGTAAAGGATGTAATGGTAGTACTGGTGTGAGAAATACCAGGATTCCATTGTTAGGTGCTCCAGCCGCCGCGATATAACTGAAATATTGTTGAAAGCGGCGTAAAACCCCATTCAAACAAAACAAACACATTATCTAGACCTCTGATTAAGGATTGGTCAAAAAGAGTTATCAATTAACTTATATGATTTCATTTCTTTTCAGGGTGGATTTAAGGGGCAGTATGTCCTGGACAAGATGTATGAGCAACTTAACCTGTTTGAAAAAGATTATTTCGGTCTACGCTTCGACCAAAGTGGACAAACGGTATTTATCCTTGTTTAAACAAATATTGTACAGTGGTCTGAATAAATAGTAAACTGCTTCTTTACAATTCTCTTTTTAGTTGATATTGATCTTAAACCTTGTTATGTTGAATTAGGAAGGCTGATACAATTGAAAAAATCCTTTTTAATGTCGCTAAACTTCAGTTTAGCTGACATTATTGCAGTCATGAGGGTTAAGGGTGTTAGTAGTTAGTTTGCCTGACTCTCTAGATCTAGATAATAAAATGTGATACCAATCTAACTCTGTTATTCCTCTTCTTGTAAGAACTCTTTGGTATTGTCTTTTTGAGGCCTATTCTGAGCTTCCCAAGAGTACCAACAACATAAGGTTTGAGTAATCACAAGAGAAATTTACATTTCAAAATAGAAATCACTCTCTTTACCTGGAGCTGGAACTACTTTATTATGGAATGTGTTCTTTGTGTAAGGGCCAGTCCCAATAACTCAGCTATTTAGACTAAAAAAATAGTTCTCTTATTTTCAAATCCTTTCATTTAATATCTGGTTGGTTTAGTGTGTGAAATTGTTTCCATTTAATTTATAGTCTTTGAATTAATGATTAAAACAATAAAAATACATGTTATACTTTTGATTATTTGTGTTCAATGCTTTTCAAGTGTAGTAATTAGCTCTACTGGCCGAAGGCCACTAGAGCTATAGCGATGGCTTTTTCCCGTCCCGCGTCCCTGCGTCCGTCCGTCGTCCGTTCGTTAAACTTTTCCTCGTTTACGCGATAAAGTCCACAGTTTTCATCGGATTCTCTTCAAACTTTCACAGAATGATTGTACCATCATAAGGATCGTTCCTTTCAAAATTGGGTCAGATCCGTCAAGAAACACGGGAAAAGGGGCCTAATTAAAACTTAATTAAAAAATCTTCGTTTACACGATAAAGATAAAGTCCACAAATTTATCGGATTCTCTTCAAACTTTCACAGAATGATTGTACCATCATAAGGATCGTTCCTTTCGAAAATGGGTATGATCCGTCAAAAAACACGGGAAAAGGGGCCTTATGAAAATTTAATTAAAAAAATCCTCGTTTACACGATAGAGTCCAAAGTTCTCATCAGATTCTCTTCGAACTTTCACAGAATGATTGTACCAACATAAGGATCGTTCTTTCGAAAATGGGTATGATCCGTCAAGAAACATGGGAAAAGGGGCCTTATGAAAATTCATTAAAAATTCAATTAAAAATCCTCGTTTACGCGATAGAGTCCACAGTTTTCATCAGATTCTTTTCAAACTTTCACAGAATGATTTTACCAACATAAGGATCGTTCCTTTGGAAATTTTGTATGATCCATCAAGAAACATGGGAAAAGGGGCCTTATGAAAATTTAATTAAAAATTCAATTAAAAATCCTCGTTTACGTGATAGAGTCCACAGTTTTCATTGGATTCTCTTCAAACTTTCACAGAACGATTGTACCATCAGAAGGATCGTTCCTTTCGAAATTGGGTATGATCCGTCAAGAAACATGGGAAAAGGGGCTTTATGAAAATTCAATTTAAAAATCTTTGTTTACGCGATAGATTCCAGTTTTCATCGGATTCTCTTCAAACTTTCACCGAATGATTGTACTATCATAAGGATTATTCCTTTTGAAATTTGGTATAATCCTTCAAGAAACACAGGAAAAAGGGGGCTTATGAAATGTTTAATAAAAAATTCTCATTAATAATCTAGAGCCAACAATTTTCATCAAATTCTCTTCAAACTTTCACAGAATGATTGTACCATCATAAGGTTTGTACTGTTTGGAACTGGATATGATTTCTCAAGAAACATAGGAAAAGGGGCCTTATTAAAATTTAATTCAAAGATCTTTGTTAACACTCTAGAGTCCACAGTTTTCATCTGATTGACTTCAAACTTTCACAGAATGATTGTACCATCATAAGAAGAGTTCCTTTCAAAATTTGGTATGATCAGTCAAGGACCAGGGGAAAAGGGGCCCGATAAAAACTGGATTGAAAAAGTCCTCATTAACACAATAGAGTCCATAGTTTTCAACAAATTCTCATCAAACATTCCCAGAATGATTATTACATTAATTTTGATTTTCCTTTCGGAAGAAGGTTCGATCCATCAAGTTTCATGGGAAAAGGGGCCAAATGAAAATTTAATGAAAAAAATCTTAGTTAACACGTAATGGCCCTAGATTTCACCTGATTGACTTCAAACTTTCACATAATGATTGTACCATCATAAGGATTGTTCCTTTCAAATTGGGTCTGATCCATTGAGAAACATAGGAAAAGGGGCCTTAGGAAAATTCAATTAAAAAAATCTTAATTAATGCTTGTAAGTCCACAGATGAGATGGGGTTGTCTTTATACTCAAACAGAATAATTATACTTTTGTAAGAAGAGTACCCTTTGGAATTGGTTCAGATCCATCAAGTAACATGGGAAAAGGGGCTATATGAAAATTCAATTAATAAAACCCTGTTAACACAATAAAGCCCACAGCTTTGATCAGATTTTGTGAAACTTTCACAGAATGATTGGAAGGTCATAACTATCATTCTTTTCATAACAGGGTTTGAACTGTCAAGAAGCACAGGAAAAGGGGCCTTATGAAAATTTCATTTATAAATCCTTGTTACTAAGTCCAGAGCTTTAATCGGCTTTTCTTCAAACATTCACAGAGTAATTGTACAATAATAATGATTGTTGATGTTTGCATTAGACCTGATCTGTCAAGTATCACAGGAAAAGGAGCATTATGAAATTTAATTTTGAAATCATTGTACCACAATAAAGTCAACAGTTTTCATCATATTCTGTTAAAACTTTCACAGAATGATTATTCCATCATGAGGATTCTTTCTTTTCAAATTAGGCGTGATCTGTCTAGTATCATGGGAAAAGGGGCCTTTAGAGAATTTTATCTATAAACCTTGTAACCAAGTCCAGAGCTTTCATTGGATTTTATTCAAACCTTCACAGAATCATTGTACAATAATCACGATTGTTGATGCTGACATGAGACCTGATCCTTCAAGTATCACAGGAAAAGGAGCCTTATGAAAATTTTATTTTAAAAATTTTACACCAAGATAGTCTGCAGGTTTCATCAGATTCTGTTCAAACTTTCACAGAATGTTTGTACCATCATAAGGATTGTTTCTTTCCAAATTGGGCCTGATCTGTCTAGTATCATAGGAAAAGGGGCTGTATGAAAAATTATTACCAAATCCTCATAAACACAACAATGCCCTCAGTCTTTATCAGAATCTCTTCAAACTTTAATAGAATGATTGTACCATCATTTGGATTGTTCCTTTGTAAATTAGGTCTGATTGGTTAAGTGACACAAGAAAAGGGACCTTATAAAAATTTTATTACAAAACATCATTATTACAATAAAGTCCTCAGTCTTTATCATTTTCTTCAAACTATCATTAGGATTGTTCCTTTGTACATTGGGTCTGATTTGTTAAGTTTCACGGAAAAAGGGGCCTTATGAAAATTTTGTTACAAAAATTCTTGACACAATTCAGTCCACTGTTTTCATTGATTCTCTTGAACTTTTAAAAGATGATTCTACCTTCATTAGAATTGTTCCTTTTGAAATTTGGTTTGTTCTTTAAAGTATCATGAGAAAAGGGGCCCTATGAAGATTTCACTATAAACTCATTAACACAATAAATTAACAGATTGATTGTACCATCATTCCAATTGTTGATTTTGACAGTGGATCTGACTATAGTAAGTGTCACATAAAAAGGGGCCTTATGAAAAACTCTCTTAAATATTCTGCTTAACACAATGATGTCCCTTGATTTCACCGGATTCACTTCAAAATTTCACAGAATGATTGTACAAATACTTAGATGGTTCTTTTCATAACTGGGTACAATCCATCAAGTATCATCTAAAAAGGGGACATATGATTTTTTTTTAATATTCTAGTAAACATAATGAATTCCCAATATTTCATCGGATTCACTTTTAACTTTCATAGAATGATAAAACCAACAGTAAAATATCACGGGAAAAGAGGCCTTATGAGAACTTGAATTTAATATCTTTGTTAACACAATAAAGTCAACAGTTTTATTGGATTCTCTCCAAAGATGCATGGAATAATTGTGGCTTTCGAAACACAGGAAAAGGGGCCTTACAGATTATCATTCAAAACATTCTTGTGTATGTGATGAAGATCACAATCATTATCAAGTTGTCTTTTAAATTTCACAGGGTTGTAAGGAAAGTTCCTTTTGGAATGAAATTGATCCATCAGAAAACACAGGAAAAGGGGCCTTATTGATTTTCATTCAAAACAATCCTGTTTATGTGATAAAGTCCACAATTATTGTCAGATTCTGATGAAATATTCACAGAATGATTGTAGGGTCATAAGGTAACTTTCTTTTGGAAATGGAGTGGATCCGTCATGAAACATGGGAAAAGGGGCCTTGAGGATTGTTGCTTAAAATGATAAAGGGGATAAAGCTCCTTTTTTTTCTTTATGCATTCTTCTTTGAGCAATCAACTTCCTTAAATATCAGATTTCTTTAACGGAAAACTTGATAACCAGTAGAGCGTCTCAGGCCCTCATGGGCCTCTTGTTTTGTATAGCAACCATTTCCAATTACATTCTATGGTCAAAGGGAGATAAATAAAAAATTCCCTCTTCCTGTCTAATTTGAGTCAGCCTTTATAATCAATAACCTACTTAATCCTTTTCTTTTCATCCATCAAGTAACATGGGAAAAGGGGCTATATGAAAATTCAATGAATAAAACCTTGTTAACACAATGAAGCCCACAGCTTTGATCAGATTTTGTTGAAACTTTCACAGAATGATTGGAAGGTCATAACGATCATTCTTTTCATAACATGGATTGAACTGTCAAGAAACACAGGAAAAGGAACATTTCATTTATAAATCCTTGTGATGAAGTCCAGAGCTTTCATCGGATTTTCTTCAAAAATTCACAGAATAATTGTGCAATAATAATTGTTGATTATCGCATTAGAGTTGATTCGTCAAGTATCACGGGAAAAGGAGCATTATGTCTCTCATCAATGGGTCGATAATCGTAGACCTATGTGGGATAGCAGCTGGAGGCTAGGAAAGGGTGTAATGGTAGTACTGGTGTGAGAAATACCAGGATTCAATTGTTAGGTGCTCCAGTCACCGCGATATAACTGAAAGATTGTTGAAAGCAGCGTAAAACCCCATTCAAACAGATGCCACCATTTTTACCCAATCTTCATGAAGCTTGGCCAGAATAATTGTTAGGTCATAAGACTGAATTCTATTGTTTATGGGAAGGTTCTATTTGAAAACACAATTCTTAACGATAAATCCTGATAATTACGAGGTATTATTGTAAACACGGGAAATGGGGCCTCAAATACAATTTCTTTGTTTACACTCAAGAGGCCACAGTTTTGATCCAATCGATATGAAACTTGTCGAATAATTGTTTGGTCACAACACTGAACCCTGAACACTAAAAGGGATCCTAGTGACAATTTCTTTGTTTACACTCATTTTGGGCTCAGCATTCAAGAAACATGGCCAAAATAACTGTTTTGTAATAACAATTAACCCTATTGTTTATGGTAAGGTTCTATTTGAAAACACAGAAAAATGGGCCTCTGTGACAATTTCTTTGTTTACACCCTAAAGGCAACATTTTTTGCTAAATCTTAGTGAAACTTGACCAAAATATCTCATTCACTCTCCTCCAACTTTTCCATGATCACTATTCTAATAATCGCCTCAGCGAATGAATGAATATGATATATGTGTATGATTTGTCACCTGATTTTCTGTATTTACATTGGAAATCTATCAAAATTAGCTTTAATATAACAGACTGAACTAGGAAGAATCTGTTACACTCTGTCCGTTTTTGCCTCATTAAATAAAGAGCAAAAAGGGCCTATTTTCACAATCTGTAGCTCCTCCCAAAAGTTTCGTTGGGCCTTAAATCTTAGTCCGTCTTAAAGAGCGGTCTTTGATCTTGAATTACAGGCCAGGCAAATGGTATCATTCGGGATAAAGTTTTTCGCAAATCTTCATTCTGCACATCAACCCATGAAATTGTTAAGGCTCGGAAGTGAGTCTTGTAGGGTACCACCTTCAAATGTCAGTTTCTACAAGGTAGTTCCCTGATTAAAGCTTTGAATCACATGCATGACATGCAGCAGTGATCTCTCATTCTGCAGAACCTAACATCAAGCAACTTGCTGTTGATTAAACATTAAAACAGCATGACAAAAGGAGATCAAATTTTCTTGATGGACTACTTTAGGGTACAACCACCCAGAAGTAATTCCGGAGTGGAGTTGACCCAATCGTGGTCTAGAGAAAATCCAAAGTTTGTCCAAAAAAACTATTTGATTATCTTAAAAAAATGTTTATTTTACATTTTCAAAGGCTTTCCTTAAGTGTGTAATAAACTTCCAATTTGATTTAGGGTCACTATAATCTGTTTCTTTTAAAATACAAAAGCCTTTGCCCTGACACATGGCCTAGTTATCCTGAATCAGCCAAAGATGGAGTCCAGGCACTCGTGTTTCATCTACAATATGCTGATAATGATTACAGAATGGGAAAGTAAGTAGTTAACTTAACCCTTTCCCGTTTTTGGAAATTTTAGACTAGTCCAAATTTGAAGAGTTTGCACACGACAATGAAAACTGGATGCCATTTGAAATGAAACCATCCCGTGTGGTAGAAGATATCGTGAAAAAAGTAGAAATTGCTTGTAACAAGCGATTTCTTCTTTTTCCACGATGTTTTCTCGAGTATAAAATCTCATGGAATGTAAAATCCCGTATTTGAACGGGAAAGGGTTAACCCATTAATTAATCTATTCCCACACAATGACGGTTTTTGATGTCACTAAAGAGAAACAATTTGGAAAAAATCATGTAAAATGAAGAAATAGCTTGTGAAAAGCAATTTCTTGATTTTCCACAATGTTTTCTACCCTGAAAGTTGATAAAAGATTGAAAGTGTTGTCTGCAATACCTTTCAATTTGGACCAGTCTAAACATTTGTATGGGAATGGATTGAAGCACATCGAAATTTTAGACTGGTCCAGGTTCAAAGAAATTGCAGACAACAATTTATAGTATTAATTATAAAAATCTTTGCTATTTTGGGTTGAAAACATTGTGAATAATGAAGAAATTACTGACGAGCAATTTCTTCATTTTCCACAATGTTTTCCTGATGTTTTTTCATGAGAGGTGTAGAGGAGCTTTATTGTATTGGAATGGAGTAACATATGCATAACAAGACATCCTATTGATGTTATGGCCAAAGTAGCTGAAATCTTTAATCAGCATGTTTTTATTTGTTTCTGTCTGTCTGAATTTCTCTACATCAAATCTATGATATTAACCCTTGTTATGCTGTATAAATCATCTTTCTGAATTACTGTAAAATCAAAGGGCTGAAAGCACTGATAGAACGTTTTAATCAAAACTCGGTATTTCTTTAGAAAAATTAATTTCAGAAACAACTCTACCTGGAAATATACAAGTAGGTGTAGACTAAGATCAGACTGCACTTATGTGCAGGCTGATCTTTGTCTACACCTCCTTCTCAAACCGGAATATTCCGGGTAGTATGACAAGGGTTAAGAACAATTTTCAGGAGTTATAAAACACATTTTTCAGCCAATCAAAATACTGGAACATAGATAAAAGCTGAATTATATTGTTTGTGTATTAATTTTAAAACAATTTTCATAATCATTATCATCCACTGTACTGCATAGATTATATCAACATTTAGAGTATCTTAAGTTAAACACGTTTCTTTAAACACATTATCAGACATCAAAATTATAGGCTTGTCCAAATAGAAATAAGTTGCAGACAACAATTCTAAGTCCATGAAATTTTAGAAAAAATATTTTCGGTAAAAGACATTGTGGATATTAAAGACAAGCATTTCCTTTGTTGTCCACAACTGTTTTCCAAAGCCATTTTCTTGGTCAATACAAAAAAGCAGGATTGTTTGTGAAATGAGGTATTTAAGAGATGAATAGAATTTTTTTTGTTTTTATAGAGGTATGAACTGAAATAACTAATCACTGTGTATGAATACACAAACTGGATTCATGCATAAGTGTCATTAGGTTTTTAGGTTCATACCTCCATGAATACAAAAAATATATTCTTTTTAGCTCACCTGAGCACAACGTGCTCAAGGTGAGCTTTTGGTATCACCTTTTGTGCGTTGTGTGTCGTGCGTTGGAAGGCATCAACAATTCTTTAAACATCTTCTCCTCAGTAACTACTGGGCAGATTTCAACCGAACTTGGTGTGAATTTTCCTTTGGTGACCTTTTACCTAAGTTGTTTGCGGAATTTTGATTTATGCCCAAATATGGGCATGGCAGGGTGGGGCAGTTTTTATACGCCTGTCGAAGACTGGACATATTATTGGATCACCAGTGGTGTCCGGGCGTCCGGCCATCCGGGCGTCCGGTTGTCCGGGCGGTGTCCACTTCTTTGTCCGGAGCATAACTCTGTCACCGTAAGTCCGATTGACTTTAAACTTGGCAGTTATATTCTTCTCATCAATACGGAGTGCAGTGCTCAATAACCATAACTCTACCTGGCCTATTTTTTGAGTTATTGCCCTTTCTTGTTTTTCATACTTGAATCTTGTCCGGAGTATATCTCTAAAAGTATTATAGCTAGGATCATGATACTTCATGGGTGTATAGATCTTCCCAAGGGGGAGTGCAGTGCACAAGAACCATAACTCTACCTGGCCTATTTTTTGAGTTATTGCCCTTTCTTGTTTTTCATACTTGAATCTTGTCCGGAGTATATCTCTAAAAGTATAATAGCTAGAATCATGAAATTACATGGATGGATAGAGCTTACCAAGGGGGAGTGCAGTGTACAAGAACCATAACTCTACCTAGCCAAATTTTTTGAGTGATTGCCCTTTGTTGTTTTTCATACTTGAATCTTGTCTGGAGTATATCTCTAAAAGTATAATAGCTAGAATCATGAAATTTCATGGATGGATAGATCTCACCAAGTGGGAGTGCAGTGTACAAGAACCATAACTCAACCTGGCCTATTTTTTGAGTTATTGCCCTTTGTTGTTTTTTAGTTTAATCTTGTCCGGCGTATATCTCTAAAAGTATAATAGCTAGAATCATGAAATTACATGGATGGATAGAGCTTACCAAGGGGGAGTGCAGTGTACAAGAACCATAACTCTACCTAGCCAATTTTTTGAGTTATTGCCCTTTGTTGTTTTTCATACTTGAATCTTGTCTGGAGTATATCTCTAAAAGTATTATAGCTAGAATCATGAAATTACATGGATGGATAGAGCTTACCAAGGGGGAGTGCAGTGTACAAGAACCATAACTCTACCTAGCCAATTTTTTGAGTTATTGCCCTTTGTTGTTTTTCATACTTGAATCTTGTCTGGAGTATATCTCTTAAAGTATAATAGCTAGAATAATGAAATTTCATGGATGGATAGATCTCACCAAGTGGGAGTGCAGTGTACAAGAACCATAACTCTACCTGCCCTTTTTTTTGAGTTTTTGCCCTTTGTTGTTTTTCATACTTGAATCTTGTCCGAAGTATATCTCTAAAAGTATTATAGCAAGGTTCATGAAACTTTATGATTGTATAGATCTCACCAAGGGGGAGTGCAGTGCAGAAAAACCCTAACTCTACCTGGCCTATTTTTTAGTTATTGCCCTTTGTTGTTTTTCATCTTGTCCGGCGTATATCTCTAAAAGTATAATAGCTAGAATAATGAAATTTCATGGTTGGTTAGAGCTCACCAAGTTGGAGTGCAGTGTACAAGAACCATAACTCTTCCTAGCCTATTTTTTGAGTTATTGCCCTTTGTTGTTTTTCATACTTGAATCTTGTCCGGAGTATATCTCTAAAAGTAAAATAGCTAGAAACATGAAACTTCATGGATGGATAGATCTCAACGGGGGGGGGGGGGCAGTGTACAAGAACCATAACTCAACCTAGCGTATAATTTGAGTTTTTGTCCTTTGTTGTTTTCCATACTTTGTTTGAGAAAAAATTTTCATTCAAAATAACCTCAGTTCTATTCAAACCTCCAGTTAATATTAAGCAGTGTGACGGGCGTATCTTGTGACAATTTGGCACCTTGTTGACTATGAAATCTTTAAACATCTTCTCAGTAACCATTGGACAGATTTCAACCAAACTTGGCCTGAATGTTCCTTGGGTGACCCTTATTAATTGTTTTTCATGGAATTTTGATTTATGCCCAAAAATGGGCATGGCAGGGTGGGGGCAGTTTTTGACTTTGAAATCTTTAAACATCTTCTTCTCAGTAACCATTGGGCCGATTTCAACCAAACTTGGCATGAATGTACCTTAGGAGACCCTTTTTAAAAGTTGTTCGCGGAATTTTGATTTATGGCCAAAAATGAATGTGGCATGGTGGGGCAGTTTTGACTTTGAAATCTTTAAACATCTTCTTCTCAGTAACCATTGGGTGGATTTCAACCAAACTTGGCATGAATGTTCCTTGGTCAATCCTTTTTAAAAGTTGTTCGCGGAATTTTGATTTATGGCCAAAAATGAATGTGGCATGGTGGGGCAGTTTTGACTTAGAAATCTTTAAACATCTTCTCATTTACCATTGGATGGATTTCAACCAAACTTGGCTTGAATGTTCCTTGGGTGACCTTTTTCAAAAGTTGTTCGAGGAATTTTGATTCAGGCCCAAATATGGGCCTGGCAGGGCGTGGCAGTTTATGACCTTGAAATCTTTTAACATCTTCTTCTCAGTAACAAATGGGCGTGGCAGGGTGAGAAGATGTTTGAATGTTCCTTGGGTGACCTTTTTCAAAAGTTGTTCGAGGAATTTTGATCCAGGCCCAAATATGGGCCTGGCAGGGCATGGCAGTTTTTGACTTTGTAATCTTTAAACATCTTCTTCTTAGTAACAAATGGGCGTGGCAGGGTGAGAAGATGTTTAAAGATTACAAAGTCAAAAACTGCCCCACCCTGCCACGCCCATATTTGGGCATAAATCAAAATTCCGCAAACAACATCTAAAAAGGGTCACCCAAGGAACATTCATGTCAAGTTTGGTTGAAATTCACCCGATGGTAAATGAGAAGATGTTTAAAGATTTCTAAGTCAAAACTGCCCCACCCTGCCACGCCCATTTTTGGCCATAAATCAAAATTCCGCGAACAACTTTTAAAACGGGTCACCCAAGGAACATTCATGCCAAGTTTGGTTGAAATCCACCCAATGGTTACTGAGAAGAAGATGTTTAAAGATTTCAAAGTCATAAACTGCCCTACCCTGCCACGCCCATATTTGGGCATAAATCGAAATTCCGCTGAGAAATATTTAAACATCTTCTTCTCAGTAACTATCGCGCCGATTTGAACTTGACTTGGCATGAATGTTCCTTGGGTGACCCTTTTCAATATTAGTTTGTTAAATTTTGAATGAAGCCCAAATATGGGCGCGGCTGTTTTTGACTTTAAAATCTTCTAACCGTTGGGCCAATTTCAATCAAACTGGGCATGAATCTCACTGACAATGGCCAATGGGGCTATTACCATGCTGTTATTTCTGTGAGTGCTTCAGGGCTGCCACCATAGTCAGTTAGAAATGCATCAGACACCCAATCTATAATCGTGGTGTGTCCAGGGTTCCCAGGCTACCGGTAAAATGGGAATGTCTTGGTTTTGTGATATCTAAAAAAAAAAAAAAAAAAAACAGGAAAAACTAGGAAAAAGACGAATCAATTTGATGAAAGATGCAAGACCCAATTAAGGTACATGTTCCAAACAGTTGACAAGTATCCCCCTCTCCAGTAGGTTTTATCACAGTGTAAATTACATGGATATGCATTATCACGTCACAATGTCTGCGGAGAAAGAGAAATTGGTATTTGTTTCACAAAAAAATACAAGCATGGTACTTATTTTTCTGCTAGGAATGAAGGTAGTTGTCCAATTTTACTAAATATATATATATGATTAGAGTACATAAAGCAAATATTTAGGGAGAAAATCCAAAGCAACATCTTAAGTGTACCAGTAGCCGATCATGAATTGAATTTGGATACGAAAGCAATAAATGGCCTCCAATTCAATTCAATGAAAAAGAGAACTCTGGGTAAAATTGAAATTAATTATCATTATCATGATATTGACAATCTACATGTCTAGAAGCATTGAGTTTAGTCAGATGAGCGATTTTAGGGCCATCATTCTGGCCCTCTTGTTTTATAATATAAAAGCAACATACAAAATAGCTGTGTTTTCAAAATTTTGTACATGGAGGTATTGATGTTTCTTTTGATCAATCAGAATGCTCGTTTTTGATAGACAAAACTAAGAATTAAATTATTACAATCTATTTTCAAATTTTACAGAACCGAACTGTTCATAAGATTCCCAAGAATATTATTTGCCACAGAAGATGCATTCCATCATAAAAAGCATGAGCTTGCCACACAAATACAGGCAAAATATAGGGCATATCACCAGCAAGAGGTATACAAGCGCATGAAAGTATCTGGTAAGAGAATTCACAATAACCCATTATCAAACATCAAAAATTTACATGGGTAAAAATACAAAGAAGTTGCAGACAACAATTCTTAGTTGACGAAATTTGAAAGTCTGTCTTTTATGGAAAAAAAAACATTGTGGATAATGATACAAGCAAATTCTATGTTTTTAACGATGTTTTCCAAATTGTTTTTTTTCTGTTGGGGCATAAAAGAGCAGGAGTGAGATGAATTTCTACTGTGAGTTTTTTTTTTTTTTCCTTTTTCGAAAAAAAAAATGCAAAGATGTATTGGATGATAAAACATGGAATCTTTTTCATGTAAAGTATAAAAACTTGAGCCATATTTTCATTAATTGAGTCTTGAGCTAAAACATAGCTTTTTTGTGCAGGAAACAAGATTTTAACCAATTCCCATACAATCAGATTTTTTACGACTGATTAAGAAAAATGCTTTTGGGGGGAAACATTGAGGAAAATGAAGAAATCGCTTAAAATAATTCATATCTTCATATCCCACAAATAGTGAACTTTCAAAGTTTCATCACCTTGAAATTGTAGCCTAAAGCTTTTTAGCTCACTTGAGCACAAAGTGCTCAAGTGAGCTATTGATATCACCTTTCGTACAGCATCCGTCCGTTATGCGTCGTCCGTCAACAATTTCTTAAAACGACATCTCCTCCCAAACCACTGGGCCAATATGAACCATATTTGGCAGAAATGTTCCTTACGTGGTCCCCTTCAAAAATAGCTAAAAGAATTGAAATCTGTTAAAAACACTGGATGCCATGGCAACAAAAGTTAAATTTTAAAATCTTTAAAAATCTTCTCCTCCTGACCCAGAAGGTGTAGAGCCTCGAAATTTTGCATGAAGCATAAGTATATTGACCTCTTTCAAAATAGCTAAAATCATGATCCCCTGGTCCCCAGGGGCTCTGCCCCTGGGGGTAGGGGTGTATATAGAAATAAAGAACTCTTTTTAGCTCACCTGAGCACAATGTGAGCTTTTGTGATAACTTTATGCCCGTTGGTAGGGGTGTATATAGAAATAAAGAACTCTTTTTAGCTCACCTGAGCCCAACGTGAGCTTTTGTGATAACCTTTTGCCCGTTGGAAGGCGTCAACAATTCTTTAAACATCTTCTCGTCATTAACCACTATACAAAGTTTATCTCAACAATCTTTTGTGCTAGGATGCCTAAATTTGGAATAAAGCTTTCTCTAGGGATTATTGAGGCTGTAGTAGAGTCAAAGCTGCGGATTTCATTGATTTTTTGTCAAAATTTACCCTTTTTGGACATATGTTTTTTGTCCTTTTTCTTTGCGTTTAGGCGCAATGTTTAAAGTGAACTTGTCATATTAATCTAAACAAACTTCACCAGAAGCATCCTTGGGTTAATGTGTACAAAAATTGTTAAAAGAATATTGATTGGTACAAAAACTTGATCACTAGGTCAATAAATTGGAAAACCTTTAAATGACATCTCCACCTGTACTATTGACCAGAATGTTGCCAACTTCACCAGAGGTATCTTGAGGACAATTTCTACCAACACTATTAGAAATATTTTGGTTGCTCCAGAAACTAGCTCAAATAAAGATAAAACCTCGTAACCACCTTAGGAGGCTACATTTGTGCTCCGATTTTCACCAGATTTGCTCAGGATGTTTCTCTTTAAGAGTTTTTGCTTCCTTTCGAAAAGGGGTCATGTGGGATTAAAAAGTAGGTCACTAGGTCAAATCATGGAAAGACCTTTTAACCATTGCAGAGGCCAAATTTTGCTTCAATTTTCACTAGACTTGCTTAGACAGTTTGTCTCTGTGAGTTTTCGGTTATTAGCTCACTTGAGCACGAAGTGCTCAAGGGTGAGCTATTGTGGTCAGTCTTTGTCGGGCGTCCTGTCCGTCTGTGCGTCAACAATTGCTTCAAATGACATCTCCTCCTAAACTACTTGGCCAATTTTGATAAAACTTTACAGGAATTATCCTTGGATCACCCTCTACCAAAATAGCTAAAATTGTTCCGCTCCACTACACAAGATGGCGGCCAGAGCTAAAAATAGAAAACCTAAACCGACATCTCAGATACCGCTAAGCCAATTTGGATTAAACTTCACAGGAATAATCGTTGGGTGACCCTCTAGATAAATAGCTAAATTCATTCTGCTCTGCTGCACAAGATGGCCGCCAGAGCTAAAAATAGACAAAACGTTAAACGAAATCTCCTATACCGCTAAGGCAATTTTGATAAAACTTTACAGGAATGACCCTCTACCAAAATAGCCAAAATTGTTCCTCTCAACCGCACAAGATGGCCTCGTGAGCTAAAAAATAGAAAAATCTTCAAACCCCACATTCTTTGCACAATATTCACCAAACTTGCCTAGATTTTAAGTGTCGTTGAGTTCTCAGCTCCTTCCGAAAAAGGGTAATGTCTGGTCAAAAACTAGGTCACAAGGACCAATTATAGCAATATCTCGTTAATTTTATATAGATTTTATATTGGAAAAATAAAAAAAAAGATCTTCTTCTTGAAGTCCTATTCTTAAAATTTGGGTCACTTCTTTACTTTTGTATGCAGAATAGAGCTTTCATCTTAACCTAGATTTGCTAGTGTCACTGTCACTTAAAATAGAATATATTGATTTTTGCTCATATCTCCCTTATAATTCCACATAGAGGCTTGATACTCGGACGTTGTACATGTACTTAAAATTGACCTTTGCCCTTGTTTGACTTTGACCTTTGGACCTAGTTTTAGGATTTTAAGGTACAGCCTTCAAATATGGACCACTTGTAGAGTTTATATGCAAAATTGAATTTTGAACTTTACCCTGACCTAGTAACCTACTTTTACATTTTTGAAGGTAACAGCCTTCAAATTTTGACCACATGTATACTTTTGCATGTAGAATTGAACTTTGGCCATTAAGTTGACCTAGTGACCAACATTTACATAATATTATTTTAAGCTGCAGCCATCAAATTTGGAACACAGTTACAGTTTTGCATGTAGAATTGTGTATCCCTTTTTACACAGGCCTGCAGTGTTACTCAGGTGAGCGATGCAGGGCCATCATGGCCCTCTTCTTGAGACTTTGGGAGACCTGGAAAATATATTAAGCAAACATGAAATATCTTTTTTCTCAATCATCTGATTTTGGGAAATATTTGATGATGTAATACTTTGTTGTTTTAGAAAAATAAGATCATTAAAAAAAATTATTTCTTGTGGAAAAAAAAGCTTTTGCATCCAACCCATGCAAAATTTCAAAAAAATGACTTGGGCAATTATGCTATGAGGCTAACGATATTGTTTTCAGCAACAAAACCTGTAATAGACCTGCGAAGCACCAGATGACTAAAAAGTCTGTATCCGCTAGACGCTTTAAAAAAAAAAAACAATTTCCACTTCCGGTTTTGTTTTGAAAGCCTAGTATTTGCATCTAGTCATTTTAACTTTATTTTTGATGTTTTACAATGAAAGCTGGGGCTAAATAATGTAGATTATATTGTTGAAATGTAGCATCTGTTAGTTACAATATTTCTTTCTCCGCTATTCAAGTAATGTTTCTCCAGAAGCATTAAAAGTACTCTATATTATCGGCATTAAGGAATAAATGACGGCTCATGATCTTTGTTTCACAAGGTACAATAAAATGTATCATAACTCGGTATATAGTATACGTTGAAAAAAACGCCTGTAATGAATGAAGGGGAATGCATTATTGAAAGGTCGTTTAGCCATTTTGTCTCTGACAAACATCAGAATCACCAAAAGTCATGTTCTTTGCCTCCGGATATATTAAAGTTATGATAGTTTGTGTGAAATTAAAGCTAAATATGTTAAGACATTATATCGTCGGGTTCGCGACCAAATTAAATTAAAATTGTATTTACGACTTTTTGTTAGCTCATCCACAATATTCTGGTTATAATATGAACATTAGCACCTTGATCTATTAGTAAAGCTAGGTATTCAAATATTAAAGCTAAAATTTTGAAAATGAAAACCTACCTCGCAATATATTCTGCAGCAATTTTTTTTAAATCCATTCAATGAAAATAGCGTATTAAGTTTATTTGATTCTGGAAAATGCTGTGAAGATACTTCCGGTTTTGGTTAAAAGTAATGGCCACTTAAGGAATAGCTACACACGGGCACAAACATTATTTATTCATTATTGTATATATATTAAATCTAACACCAAGGTTAACACGAAGTAATTAAAGATAATCTTGGTTATACCCATCATATCTCAGTGACACCCCTAGGCTACAACCGTGAACTACAATTTTAGGGTACTCTGCGGGATATTTGTAAATAATGTAAATATTTTTATCTGGTGGTCCTGAGCTGGTGCCTTCTTGTCTTCCTCATCCTCTCTCCAATCTATTTTACTATATCTTACTTTTAGTCGTATCTTTTTAAACCGCAGAGTGCAAACATCTTTGCATACAACTGTAGTAAGTTAATCAATCCTAGCCAATACAACGATAGCTGCTCGCCATATGACAAGTTCAAAGGCGAGGGTAAAAAAAACCCTCCCCCAAGCCCAGCGGCCCGATTCAGACCTGGGGGGATAGCCAGGGAGGCCATCGGGTGGAAGGGGGAACAACAAATACAAACGGAAGAGTTAGTCAACCCTTGTACACATCATACTAAAAGTGTAACAACCATGATTGTGGCAGTGCAAGTATTTGGACACCCTCCCAAAACTGTATTAATTTCATCTTTTCTACTTTACAGTTGAAAGACTAAGAAAAATCTTATCATCAGTCTTAAAAAAAGATCAACATGTAAATAAACCAGAATATGACAGCACAAAAAAACCGCAGTGGTGGGATCCTCATATTCAATTCCAGAAAACAACCAAACTCAGAAGAAATGACCTAAGGACAGTTTTAGAAAATGCTCCAATTGAGGAACTTGCAGAAAAATTGTGTGAGAAAAAACCAACGCTTGAGGTGAAAGGACATATAAATTGTATGAAAGTCGCTGAGTTAAGGCGCATTATTTTTGAATCTTTAAAATGTGAACCATACTCCGGTAAATATAGATACAATGTATATAGAAAAGAATAAGCCATCCTGGTGGGCACCCCAAGTTGAGTTTGTGAAGCCCAATCATTTAACAAAACCAGACCTCATTGAGGTGGTGAAACATCTTGAAAAAGCAAGAGATGACTTGGGAAACACCAGGTATGAGTTCCCGCTATATCATGAACAATCCTGTAAGGGGCATATGTCTTGCCATCCTCAATGGCATTTTTGAAGACTTTAAAGGATTAAGAACGGAAATTGACAAGCATGATATTATAGAAACATTTGAGGAACTACAGTTTGAATGCCATGTTCATGAAAATCTGAAGGGAAAAGAAATGATAAAGGTTGTAAAGGACACGGCTGCACTCGACCACAGTAAGTACAATGCTCTCGTTGCATTTGCTTCATCCCATGGTTCAGAACACACTGTATATGGAACAGATAGCGAAACGGTTACTCAGGAGGAGATAGTAAAATGTTTTAGTTCTATAAATTGTGAAACACTGGCAAATAAGTCAAAGCTGTTTGTCTTCGATTCTTGCAGGGGAAGTAAAGCCATGGATGGATCAATTCAGAAGAAGTCTTCGTTGGCGGTTCCTCCAGTCAACAGTAGTGAGGAGCGTCATTTTTTGAAGACATGAAGGGACCTGTAAAGTCCCTTTCCGCCGAATTGACTATGAGCAGCAGCAGTAAGACGGGGACTGCCTCTGCAAGACCACCAGTCCCAGAATTGGCAGATATGCTTATTGGATATGCCACATGTCAAGGATATTTAGCATTTTCATTACGTTATCAATCAGTCTTTATTAAACATTTCCTTAAAAATGTAAGAAAAATGTGGAAAAAGACATCTGTACCTGACATCCTATCGTATACAGCAAAGAATGTGACACTTAGGGTAAATTATTCAAAAGATGACAAAGTTGAACTTCAATTGCCGCAGTATTCATCAACTTTGCGGCATAAATGGTATTTCTATGGATGATCATGGTGATACCTAGGCCAATTTTGATACTGGTTCATCTAGGGTCCAAAAGTAAGTCACTAGGTGAAATCATGCAAAAACCTTGTTGACACAGGCCATATTTTCGGCCTGATTGGCATCAATATGATTGGAGTGATAAAAATCTTCTTTCCTGAAAATAAATATGACTGACTACTTCTCATAGCAAACATATACTGTGCATCTCTCTGATGCATATATTTCAGAATTTTTAAGAAGCCTTAATATGACATAACTAGCGATTGAAAAAGAATTTGAATAAAGCAACAAATTTTACAGTCTAGCAAAGTACGCATTATTTATCTGAAAATCCAAGATTTTGCACCCTACATGAGGTCCATTTCATCAAAATCTTACAGTTAATCAAACCTTTGAAACAATTTGACCTCATTACCCTGGTCATTGTTGATTTAATCTCTTGATAGCAACCAATCCAAGATGTGCAGTTTCCCAGATTTTTCATTACATTCATTTTGGAATCAGCAGTTTCTCTTGGAGATAGATATTATGCCAGTATTGAGAAGAATAATTCAAAATTTCAAGTGGCTTTTATTTCTGTAATACCCGACGGCAGCACTCATCCTTTCCGACTATTTGTCTCTCACCAATGGGTCGATAATCGTAGACCTATGTGGGATAGCAGCTAGAGGCTAGGAAAGGATGTAATGGTAGTACTGGTGTGAGAAATACCAGGATTCCATTGTTACGTGCTCCAGCCGCCGCGATATAACTGAAAGATTGTTGAAAGCGTCGTAAAAACCCATTCAAAACAAAATATTTCTGTAATATTTGACGGATTTTCATAATTTTGGAAAAGGTTAATCTTTTTAATATAAACAATCTGTGCAAGTTTCAAATAAATTTGACCAAACTTGCAGTCTTAATCATATGTAAAAAAGAAAAAGCTACTAAGACATTCGAACAGATACTTGCCACTATTGTGACTAATGTTTGACGGATTTGTTTTCATTTTTGATGAGGTTAATTCTAGTGATGATAAAAACAATCTTGTTCATGTTTCAAAAGAATTGGACCCAAATTGCAGACTTTATCACATATAATTATCTGTACCAGTTTCAAACCAATCAGACAGAAATTAAGTATTTCATAATAAAAAGCACAATGTTTTAAGTAGAAACTTTGAACAACTCCTTTTCCCAAGATCTTCGGCACATTTTCATCCTATTGCGAGAGTTAAATCACCGATTCAAAAAAGTTTGGCAATAAGTCTGATTGATAATGCTACATTGATAAGGAACCTGGAGGCTCCCAAATCTTGACCTTATGGGCATAGTAAACTTTAATCATTCTTTGTAGAACTTTCCAGTTTTAAGTATCAAATGTTATGAAATAACATAAAATTTAAATAAAAATTAATCCTCCATTGGGATTCAAACCCACAACCCTATACTTACTAAAAAAAGTTACTATTCATTATGTAGTAAGAATCGTTCAAAGTTTCAAATAGCTTCTTTTTCCGTGATAAAGTCAAAACTGTGTTAGTGGTCACCTGAGAATAGAGGCCGATCTGCATATAACGGCCATCTCAGGTCCACCCGTGCAATTTGCTCTTTAAAATTGCTGTGAATAGCGATAATCTGTCCTATGTGTCCAGCTTGCGCTTTATGTATATCTCTTTAAATGGTCACGCGACCCGACTAACTGCTGACTGGTGTCGTGTAAAAAATCAATAACGCATCTGGCTAATCTTGTGCATAAACTTTTCAACACGTGAGATAAACATGAAATTGCCACTTAAAGGTGTAATCTATTAACGTGTTTTAAAGGCAATAAGTAACAAGTGTAGATTTATGTCGATTGTAATTAATCAAATTTGATGGATTTGATATAAAGTCTAATTACGTTTACAGTTTGTAAGTTGCGAGGATTAGTAGCTTTACCGCGCAGCAAAATTTTCAACTAGTCCAAATTTAAAGAAGTTGTAGACGGAATTTTTATTTGATGAAAAACTTAATGATTTTTTTGTCTTTTGGGGTAGAAATATTATTGATAATGAAGAAATTACTTTGTCTTCATTTCCCACAATGTTTTCCAGAGCTTTTTATAGTGGCAAAAAATTGCATGATTGGTAATGGTTTAAGTTTTAGATATAGAGCAGTTTATCCTTTTCTAACAATGTTTTGAAAAAATGTTATTTCAGACCTGTCAAAACTGCTGTATATGAGAGAAAAGGAAGAGAAGACATTGTGGGAAAAGGAGAAATTGCATGTTTTGTGCAATTTCTCCTTTTGCCACAATGTTTTCCTAAACCTTTCACTGTAAAGTCATAAAAACAAGTGATTAAGTGGGAAAGGGTTGAAAGCGCAGTTTGTTTTTTATAACTACAAAAAATTACCTAGATTCCATAAAATACTGTTAAACTCGAGCAGAAAATGATACTCAATGAAATAGATTGGCATGTTAATCCTTGTTTGGCCATTTTAAGATTCTGCCAACTTAAAACCATATGAATTGAAAAACAGAGCATTTGGGCAAATTAAAGTATGTCATAAAGACAAGAGTAGAAAAGATCATGTGCGCAATTTCTTCATTTGTAACAAATGTTCTCAAAAGTCCTCTCCTTCAGAGGCGTCAAATGTCATTTGAAAACAGCAAACAACTTTAAAACACAAGAGGTGATGTCCGCACTCTGAAAAAAGTTTAATATAATTCCATAAAACTTCAGATTTTTTCGTAGTTATTAATTTAATCATCCCACAGACAGTTTTAACTCAGTAACTATAGGTAGTCGTAGAGGGATGAGGTTTTTTGGTACAGTGGCGAATTACCTCTCCATGCTCACAATATTTTAAGACAGGGGGTACTTGAATTGCACAGAATTTGTAGAATGGCACATACTATTTTTTGATTTACATTATGTTTTTTATCTTCATTTACATAACTCTTAATAGCCAGTTGCATCAGTACAATGGTAAACCATGGAAAACATAATCGCAAAAGGATATTTTACCTAACACTTTACCATTTAACTCTTTAATTCCTGAAGACACATTTATGTGTTCTGCAGCAGACGACTTAGGAAAACATTGCTTTTGCCTCAATGTTAACATGCATGCACTATTTAGCTTTTAAAATGGCATTTCTGAAAGATTGTCTGTATTTTTACATCGTTTCTTAAAATCGTCTGCTGCAGGGTGACTAAATAAGTCTCCAGGCATGTTATTAGTTTTCCTCAAGGTAATGAAAATAAGGGAATGTGTGGTAAAGAACTCTTCAATGCCTGGAGGCGCATTTAGTCATCCTGCAACTGACAACTTTAAAGTGACATACATGTAGTAAAATTGAAGAAAATGTTTCAGAATTGCCATTTTAAAGGCAGATTAGTGTATGAAAACATTGAAACAAAAATAGAAAATGCTCATAATGAGCATTTTCTGCTTTTGCCTCAATGATTTCCAAAGTCGTCTTCTGCAGAACACACAATTACGTCTTCAGGAATTGAAGAGATATGGTTATATTGACACCTTTGGACAAAATATTTCTACTTTTGGAAAACATTGTCGAAAAAATGTTTGTAGCTTAACCCTATACCACACAATCCCAAATTTTAATGACCCTGAAATGTGGCACTATGAAAACATTGTGGGAAAAAGGAGAAAATGCTTGTGACCAGACATTGAATCCTTGCTACCAGAAAATAAGTAAATTGCAGTTGACTTTACAAACATCTGAAAGGTCTCCGAAAATTGTTGAAAACACTGTGGCAAAAGAAAATATTGTTTATTTTGTGCAATATCTTTTGCCACAATGTTTTCAATATAAATATGCAGCAAAAAATGCACAGTTGTTGTTTGGCAATGAAAAATTAAGAAATATAAATTCTGTAGAGTCAGTGGAAAAGTTAATTTCGTTTTCAGTTATTTCATAATTATCTTAGCCACATATTCTGTATTATATAATCATGATTCCTATTTTCATTTGCCATTCTTGTTTTGTTTTTTTTATTCGGTAATTAGACTTACGTAATTTGGATGAGTATATATTGTAACTCTCTCTTGTGATCATGTTTCTTTGCAATACAGGGAATAAAAATTTTCTGGTTTATTGATTGTACAAGTGTCTTCTTGTTTATTCATTTAGACCAAAGACCCTTTCTTCCCATCAATTGTGCAAATTGTGTCTGCTGCTGACCCGTCAAAAGTCTCTGCATTAAAAATCAAAGCGGTCATTATGCTTATGTTGCGATTGTGGGAGAACATTTTATGGGACCTGAATAAATTTGTCTGCAACAATGTCAAATTACATCTCTTCTTTTGCGAGATTGGACTTTTTCATAAATTAGACTGGATTAATTAAATTTACCTACGATTAAAACCTAAATTTGACATCCTCAAGTAGGGTGTGTGTAGGAAGAGGATGTGTAATATGAGCGGTCACATTCGATTAGCTGTAGAACCGGCCGAGTCATGAGGTCAAGTAGATTGGCATGGGGCCAACTGACCAGTAACATTTGATAGTCACTTGACTATACAGACACGTGTATTATTGTGTAGCGAGGAACTATTTCTAATACAGGCACTGCAGACATATTATTGCGCAGCGAGGAACTATTTCAGATGCGTAAGATTACACTGTTTGCGGTTGTTCGGGACAACAGTCTTCGACGGCCAGTTTCTGAAATTAGTTTTGCACTAGCATAGTGGCGACAATCGCCACAAAATCTCTAACACTAAGACACATGCCGGAAATTATTCGCGAAGATTTCACAAGAAATCTTACGATTGACACAGAATGTGCAGGGTGGCCAGATTTAAAACTTCTTGTGACAGTTCTGTAGAAAAGGACCACCAGAAAGCCCTATGAGACAAATATTTAAGATATGTCATATTCAGCAGAGGTCAATTAGGTTCATAATTAGTGCAGTCTGATAATAAACTCGTCTCAGTTCTAATCCCTGTCTGTCTGTCTCTATCATATTTTTTGTTTGAGCTTAGTTACAGACCACATCGATAATCAAAATAAACTTATAATAATAGTAATAATAAGGCAAATATTGTAACAATCATTATAATAATGTTTATTGCGCTAGACCTGTATTGAGATGGGTTATGGTAGAGAAATTATCTTAGTCCAAAGTGCTACATACCTGACTTAGAACCAGACTTCGGTTAACGGCCCTTTTACGACCCTGCAGGTAATTAAAATTGAATCAATTATTTTGAGAAGGCATCTAACTATTCGCTGCCGACTTTTAATGAGATGTTAACGGACAAATAGCTAGATAGGATCTTTTGGCTGCAGTTTCTTAAAGTGGACTTTTGGTACTTACTTTGGGGCCAACTGACCAGTAACATTTGAATGTCAAATGACTATACAGACATGTGTATTATTGTGTAGCAAGGAACTATTTTCCAATGCACGCACTGCAGACATATTATTAGGAAGCGAGGAACTATTTCTGATGCGTAAGGTTACACAGTTTGCAGTTGTTCGCGACACCAGTCTTTGAAGGCCGGTTTGTGAAATTTGTGTTACACTGGCATACTGGCGACAATCCCCACAAAAATCTCTAACGCTAAGACACATGCCAGAAATTATTCGTTTAAAGCGATTTCCTTTTCATAATGCTTTCAAAAGAAAGATGTCTGCTGCAGAAGCGGTATGTGGACTGTATCTGGAAAAGGATTGATGGAAACTGTTATTGCTAGGTTATATAAAAAATGAAATGTGCAATATGGAACGCCTGTGGCCCTTTCCTTCATGACAAATTTAAGATAGTTCAAAATTGAAAACTATCTGCAGACAACATATTTTTAGCTCTACTGGCCGAAGGCCAAGAGAGCTTATGTCATGGCGTGGTTTTCATCGTCCATCCATTAGACTTTTTTAGCTCACCTGAGCACAAAGTGCGAGGTGACCTATTGTGATTGGTCGTTGTCTGCCATTCATCTGTCTGTCTGTCTGTCCACAATATCTTTAAAAATCTTCTCCTCGTAAACCAGTAGGCCAATCAAGCTGAAACTTTGCATGGATGTTCCTTGGGTGAAGCTCTTCAAAAATTGTTAAAAGAATTTAATTCCGTGAAAAAGACTTGAAACCGCAGCATATGAAAATGGAAAATTTTAGTAAATCTTTGTCGTTGTTTTTTTTCATAGACTTCAAGGCCAAAGGCCTTTATATTTTGTATAGAGCTGAATCATACAGTTCTCTACCAATTTTTTAAATATTTATTCTCTGGTGTCAAAAATGTCCCCACCCCTGAGGTCTGAAGTATTGAAAAATGCTTAATAAGAACAATTTCAAAACACTTCTCCTCTTAAACTATAAGGTCTAGGATATTCATATTTGGTATATAGCATAACTAGATGGTTTTGTACTATATCACTAAAGTTGTTCTCCATGGGTCAAAAACAGCCCTGCACTAGGGGTCAAAAAATGGGAAAAACGCAAGATTTGAGTATGTTAAAAAAGAATTCTTCATTTTAAGGCAGAGGGCTTTTATATTTTGAGTGTAGCATAGCCTGGCTGTTATCTATCAATTTTGATTAAATTATGCCTCTATGTTAAAAAACACCCCTTCCCTGGGTGTCCAAAGTTCGTAAAAATGCTCAATTAGACCATGTTCAACAGTCTTCTACTCCCAATCTACAAAGTCTAAGGCATTCATATTTGATATATGGCATAACCAGATGGTTCTCTTCTACGTTAGCTAAAATCTTAGCCCTGGGATAAAACATGGCACTGCCCCAGAGGTCCAAAATTTTGGAAAACACCTAATAAGAGCAACTGCGAAAGCCTTCTCCTAAAATATAAAGTGAAGGGCATTCATATTTGGTATGTAGCATGACTAAATAATTTTGTACTCTGTAACAGGAAAATATGCTCTTAGGATGAAAAAGTCCCTGCTCCTGGGGACGATAATTGTGTAAATCAAATTGAAAGAAATCTTCTTAAATTTAGGTTCTAGAGCATTTACATTAAAAACATAGGATAACATTGTTGTAATCTACCATGTTTATATCCTTTGGACAAACATGGCCCTTCCAAAGACATCCAAAGTTATTAAAAACGCTCAATAAGAGCATGTTCAAAAAACGTGATTTTGTGATTGTTGAATGTCTGGCGTGAAGCGTGCGGCGTCAACAATTGAAGTGCTTACACTCTAGAGGCCACAGTTTTGACCCAATCTTCATGAAACTTGGTCAGAATAATTGTTAGGTCATAGAGATGAATCCTATTGATTATTAGAAGGATCTTTCCGAAAACACAGGAAAAGGGGCCATAATGACAATTTCTTTGTTTACACTCTAGAGACCACATTTTTGGCTTAATCTTTATGAAACTTTGCCAGAATAATTGTTTGATCATGAGGATGAACCCTATCGATTATTGGAGGATTCTTTTGAAAATGTAGGAAAAGGGGCCTTAATGACAATTTCTTTGTTTACACTCTAGAGGCCACAATTTTGCCTCAATCTTCATGAAACTTGGTCAGAATAATTGTTAGGTTATAAGGATTACACCAACGGGTCGATAATCGTAGACCAGTGAGATAGCAGCTGAAGGCTAGGAAAGGATGTGATGGTGGTACTGGTGTGAGAAATATCAGGAATCCATTGTTATATACATATAACTTAATGATTGTTGAAAGCGGCGTAAAACTCCATTCAAACAAACAAATCATACGGATTAACCCTATTGATTATGGAAAGGTTCTATCGGATAACACAGGAAAAGGGGCCTTAATGACAATTTCTTTGTTTAAAGTCTAGAGGTGACAATTTAGGCTCAATCTTCATGAAAATTGGCCAGAATAATTATTAGGGCATGAGGATGAAGCCTATTGATTATGGGAAGGTTCTTTTGGAAATTACAGGAAAAGGGGCCGTAATGACAATTTCTTCGTTACACTCTAGAGACCACAATTTTGGCTCAATTTTCATGAAAATTGGCCAGAATAATCCCCCCAAACAAACTAGACTTACCTGGAGGTTGACGTTTGGTTGGGATTCTATGTAGTCATATAACAACTGGAGGGATCAAATGAGATGTGCAGTAAAACTGTACTGATTCGTCAGTCTTGGAAACGATTAACAAAAAGTTTTGTTGCAAAGAGGAGATCAAATATGTGCACATAAATATAAATCTAAGGAAATTGTATAAGTGCACTTTGAAATAGTATTATGAATAAGCTTATTTTTATGATTTTGGGAGGGATAGGGTGGGCATTTGATCCCTCCAGTTGTTATATGACTACATAGAATCCCAACCAAACGTCAACCTCCAGGTAAGTCTTGTTTGTTTGAGATTTTAACACTAAGACAACAGCTTTTTGTGCTACGAGGAATAAATTGAAGAAATGCACTTACATGTACTGTGTCTATTGAAGAACTGCATCTTGAAATGTTCCTCCCTCTATAATTGGCTTTTCATAAAATTTAGCAAAAGTTTTATCAGTACCCCAGCCAGCAATTTTAATTATCTCTGTCACTGAAACACCTGACTGCTTTGCTTTTGATGTGGATGCACTACAAGTGCTGTGTGACTTGAATCTATTTATGTCTATGCCTGAAAGTCTTATAACAGAACGAATCCATCTACTTATTGTTGCTGTAGATACTAGTTTGAATGGCTTTATATAGCTAATGAAAAGCGACTTTTCACTCCCTCTAAAACATTTTGTTCTTGCAATATATTCTATCAAAGTACTATATACACAAAGTCTCTGGTCTAGAGAATACTTTTTCAGTGTTAAAACTGGGTTCCTTTTACCCTTACGAATTTGCTTCAACAAACCACTATAATACACTGTGAAAGATGTGTCATCTTTCTGAATATTTTCAAGAGTCAACATACTTATAGAATGCGAGCGACTTGCCTGAGTCAAAGCAATTAAAGTTACTAACTTGTAACTAAGAAACTTTAGAGTTAACTTATGGACTGGTGGCAGCATTTTCAAATAGCACAGAACTTTAGAAACATCTCATGTCTCTGAATATCTTGGTTTTGTGGGACGTAAATTAAACACTCCAGACATGTATCGTATTACTTATGGATGAGAACCAACTTGGTAACCATCTTGAATTTCACAGAGGTTTGATAATGCACTTCGAGCAGAATTCAATGTTTCGTAGGAAAGTCCTTCATTGAAAAGTTTAGTTAGAAATTCTATCACTAGGTCAATAGGGGCCTGAAATATACCTGCTTCCCTTTCAGAACAGAACTGAACCCATCTGTTAATATATGAGGCATATTGCTTCTGAGTGGAGTGTCGCCATGATGCCATGATGATTTCGATAGACTGGCTTGATAAATTTCTGTTTTGGAAGGATCGCCGGATATGCGACATACCATCCAGTGTAGTTTGTTTACAAGGGAGTGAACTTGGTCTGACTTTGGAATCTTCAGAGTTTTGTCTGTTACTTTCAAAATCAAAGGATCTTTCACTAACATCTGAAGCACAGCTGTATACCAGTTCTGTGTTACCCAAATAGGTGCCACCAGGACCACCTCTGCTTTGTCCAAATGAATTTTCTGTACAACTTGTCCAATTACACTGAAAGGTGGAAAGGCATATATTAAACTTTTTGACCACCTGATAGAAAAAGCATCAACTTAAATGGCATCTGGATCAGGCTTCCAAGAAACAAAAGTTTGTACTTGTTTATTCAATCTGGATGCAAACATATCAATATCTGGACAACCAAATTCCCTAACAATTGAATAGACCTTTTCACGGTCACACAGCGCATGCGTCAAATCGAATCTCGTTAAAGGCGATATTTACCCGAGACTTTGTCACGTGATCGATTGCGGGGAGTCGATAATTTATCACTATATAATCCTATATAAATTGTCTATTTTGAACGAGCAAAAATAAAGGCTAAAAATCAAATTTTTGGTGCAAAAAGGGTTTCAATATGTGAGCAGATATATGCAGACTAGTTGTAGCGAGTAATATTGATGATATTATCGTGTATTAGTAACAAAATTAAGTTTAAAACGACCTGGTGTCTAGGCCAAATGAAACATTACGTACCTCGAGTTTTGCGAAATTACCCTTTCATACAATAATATCTCCTACGAAATAAGATATTTTGGACATATTTTTAACTCCTCCCCTCACACACGTACAAGGAAGGAAAAGTAAATAGTTATAGTTTGACTGATTACGTTGATGATTGGAAAATCTCGCCTTGCAGTATACGGACAAGTGTCAAACATCTTGACAGATATGATATTGACTAAAATAACATTCCAATATTAATCCATTCCCAATGAATGAATTTTTTGACTGGTCCTAAAGAAGCTGCAGGCGACATTTTAGAGCTAATGGAATTTAATTGTTTATTCATTTTCTTTTTTTCCTTATGGGAAAGGAAAAATATTGTGGTTACCGAAGAAATTACTTTATCCAAGCAATTTCTTCATTTTCCACAATGTTTTCATATGCTTCTTCTCAAATTGACATTCGCAGCGTTCTGGTAATAGAAGTTTTGGAGGAAAGGAGAAAATATATTCTTTGATTCATATAATCTGCTTTTCGTCTAGATATGCCATATACCGATTAAAAAGTGTATATGGAAATTCAAAATTGAGAGCACTATATATTAACGAAAAAAGGATTATTAAAGAAATAGTATGATGACGATGTTAATAGTGCAAAGAAAAGAATGAAAAATAGAAATAATCAAATGTAATGATTATAATGGAGTGCTGTTCGGTAAACAGTCTTGATGTAAAGGGTTCCCTTTGGTATATCACATATCTATATGGTGTTATGTGTAGACGGCAACATGTCATAAAGCATCCAATAAACAACACCGCACAATCTTTATGTATATTCGTAAAATTTAGGAATTGATGAAACAAATTTGTCTTTTTATGTTTCAACCGATATGCCGCCAAGTACTGGGCCCTGATCGACGAATCAAAGAATCCGACCAGACGTCGTTTTCAATCGGCACGGGAATATTATTGCATGGTGTTTTTTTTTATTTATCATTATCATTTCAATCTTTTACCAAAATAAAAATAAATTGTATACGCTTAACAACTTTGAGTAGATACTTTTTGCTGTGGGATATACATTATCCTAAAAAGATGGGTGGAAATGACAATTGTTGCGTGGCAGATTGTAGATCGACAAGGCATAACTCTAATATATCCTTCCATAGAATTCCGAAGAAACCGGAGTCTAGAAGAAAATTATGGATAAAGGCAACGTGAAGAGTCCTCCGTGGAAGAAATAAATTTGCACCAAGGAATAATTCTTTATTTTGTGGTCGACATTTTGTGAATGGGAAGAGAAGTGATGACCCAACGTGGACTTTATACCGAGTATGAATCTTCCGGTGACTTTGCCAGTAACATTGTGGCAAAGGAGAGCTACTGTTTCCAGTATGAAATCGTCCAAATATGACGGAGCAGTAGAAACCCTTGTGAAAGAAAACTGTAGCGTGTGTTACACCAAGAAACGCGTTTTCTTGCCAGAAATTGATCTTAGAAATGTGCAGAACGAAGTTCAGATTTCACATGAGCGGTCAGATGAAATGACAGAATGCGAAATGCTGCATTGCCAAATCCCCTGCGAGGTACGATTTCAATTAAAATCTAACGTAAGTTTGGTAGGATTTTCCCTGGTATGAAGCAAGGACACGGGAACTGATTAAATACAAGCTGGTATTTTCCACAGTTTTTTTCAATGTGACTGAGTCTCTGGACAAAACCCTCTTCAAAGTATTTAAACGCCTTCAACGACTTGTAGGCCCGGACGCTTTCTTTGTCAAACGATTTGTCCCGCGATTCCACTAAATATTTTTTTAATTTTGATATGTCAAAGGCCGGAACATTTTTCAAACCATTTTCCCATCTATTGTTCGGATTTGTAAGCACTGACTTCACAAAAAGAAACTTGTTTTCTGACATTTTAACACAGTTAAAGTTCGAGGTCGTATCTAGCCTTCTTATTTTCTATTGAGTTTTTCAAACCGGAAGTAAAAACTCCCCGCAACGGGAAAATGTTGTTGTTGTTATTTTTTGAAAGCGTCTAATGGATGTAGACTTTTTAGTCATCTGGCGCTTTGCGTGAAAAGGTCTATTGAATATATAGAGATACCTCTGTGTGTGTGTGTGTGTGTGTGTGTTCATGGGTGTGTCCCATTCTTGACTGGAGCATTAGAAATGTTCAATATTAACCTTTTAGTGTTTTATAAACTTATAGAACTGTCCAAAGTCAAAGGTTTTGCAGACGAAATTTAAAGTGGACTCATTTGAAAAAATAACCATGCAGTGGGGTAGATAATATTGCAGAAAAAGAAGAAATTGCTTGTTACAATCAATTTCTTCTTTTTCTTCAATAATTTCTGAAGTACATAATCAAAGGGACATAAAAACCTTGGATTAAACAGGAAAGGGTTAATTGATAGATTTCAAATAACATGACACAGTTGTTTCCTTTGAAAGGTACTGGTGTCATGTGTTAAGTTTGGTTGGGTACTCCCAAGTTCAAGGTCACAACTGATGGTCATGTGACAAACAATTATGAAGGGGCATCTATGTGTGTGACACATTTCTTGTTTAACTATCAAGAGAGTCGGGCTTCCATATTTGGTGCTTTGCTTCAGAGATGCATCTTTTTCAGAATAATGAAGGAAGAAAAGAATACCTATTATAATTAAGTTATTGAATTTGTACAGGAACTGTTACACTTTTTGAACTCTATATCAGACAGCACTAGTTTGATCCAAATTTGGTATGAATGTGGCTGATTTAAAATAATAGGTTATTAAAATACTATTTCATCTTTGCAAGTTCAGTACATCTTTTTGGTAATTATTTACTACTTTAGTGTTTAAGCCAGCAGCAAAGGGCCACAATTACCCTCTTGTAGCTTGTCAAATTTCTTGTTTTATGTGTGAAATTATTAGGACTAAAGGGTGTTGAGACACCATGGGGAGAATCACATTTTTTTATGAGGTCATTGCTAATGAGTAACTAAATGGGATGAAAATTGCTAGTTATGCGATACCAATGATATTGGGTTTTACAACACAGCAGGAATTAATCCAAATTTTAATTCTTTTTCTCACATTTTTTAGATTTATCCATGCCTCAACTCATTACCAGACAGCAAGGTTTTAGACTGGTTCTAGTTAAAAGAAGTTGAAACTACAATTTATAGTTTTTGGAGTTTTAGATTTTTTCAACTTTCTGTCACAATAGAATTCACCACATTTTGTAAAATTGTTGTGTACCGTGGTGATTAGTAGTAGAACTTTGGTAAATCTTGATGAATCATGCTGATTTGGGAAACTCCAAGGTATCTTTGACAGTATCTTTGAATCTTTGACAGCACAAATTCTCACGATTCACAACAAATTGTGTACGATTGTCCTTTCGAATCATCCATAGTTTTGCTAGGGAGCTCAACCATTCGATCATGTCACTACCGCAGTGAAACGTGCAAGTACCGTATCAAACAATTTCTTCTTTTTCCACAATTTTTTCTCGAATAAAATCACAGGAACCTAAAATCCCGTATTTGAACGGGAAAGAGTTAACCTGTTACCAGATGACAAATTTTTAGACTGGTCTTAATTGAAAGGAGTTGTAGATGACAATTCAAAGTTGATGAAATTTTAGATTTTTTCAAATTTCTGGGAAGAAAGCATTGTTTAACATGAAGAAATTGCTTGTTACAAGCAATTTCTTCATTTTACACAATGTTATCCCAATCGTTTTTATTGATTGGCGTCAGAACTTATCATTGTGCGGTAATGGGTTAAAATGAGTCAATGTGTTACTACAGGCCAATATGCAGTGTAAAGTATTCAAATTTGCAAAAGCAACAGTTTGAAATAGACTATAATCTGTAAATATTAATTTTGTGTGGACTTGGCATTAAATTTGGCAAGTAAAAGGGTAATGACAAGTAAAATTCCAAATGGATTAGTACATGATAGGATAAACCACAGCTGATCCTAAGCCCCTCACCCTTTCTTAAATCTGGAGATTATTTGACATTTTCAGAGTGAAATACCCTACCAAGACTGTCATCATACTTTTGATTAGCATTGCACTGAAAAAACAAGAAGGCAAATGAAACAATTTAGGAGACAAAAAATTAAAACTTGAAGCATTTCAAGGAGTTGCAGACAAGATATATTAATTCTGTTTGTTTATTTGAATGGCCTTTATTGCTAGCAACTTTGAATAGTCAGTTCTATCATGACAAAGTTCACTTACTGATGTGCTTCCAGCGTAACTTCAGTTCTAGGTTTTGTATCTGAAGGACATACCTACATAACCACCGGGATTCGGACCTTGACTTTTTTCATATTTCAAGTCCACCTCCTCAACATCGAGCCATGCAGGACCCTGACATGAGTGTAAATTGAAAAGTTGTTACTTAATTAACCAATTAAAACTCAACAAATTTAGACTGGTCCAAATTGAAAGAAGTTGCGTTTTAGGGTAGAAAACATTGTGGACAATGAAAAAATTGCTTGTCACAAGCAATTTCTTCATTCTGCAACATGTTTTTCGAAGCCCATTTTCTTGAGGAGCATTAAAAGCATAACTGATCAGGAATGGATTAACAGAAAGCTTAGTATGGTTTATTGCGAAAAACATTGTGAGCAAATAAAAGTTTTTTCCTCACAATATTTTTTGTATGATGATTTCTTGGAATTGACAATCACTACTGACATTCAAAAAGTCAATTGACTTACCAAATAGAAAATTCTGTTTGTATAACTTTATGACAAACAAACATCCCTAAAATTAACCCATTCCAACACAGCAAAATTTAGACTGGTCCAAATTGAAAGAAGCTGCAGACGACAATTTCAAGTTGATGGAATTTTGAATTTTTCCGTCTTTTTGGATAGAAAACATTGTGGATAATGAAGAAATTGCTTGATACAAGCAATTTCTTCATTTTCCTCAGTGTTTTCCAAAGCTTTTTTCTCGAGGGGCGTAAAAAGGAGGGATTGAGTTGTAATGGGTTAAGCAGACCTACAGATAGAGGGCATAATTCATATTTAAGGCCAATACTGCCATAAACCCACAACATAGGATTCTGTTGAGAAATAAGGATTTTAGAATTCTTTTACCCCCTCTTATCTAGACCTCTGATTAAGGATTGGTCAAAAAGAGTTATCAATTAACTTATATGATTTCATTTCTTTTCAGGGTGGATTTAAGGGGCAGTATGTCCTGGACAAGGTGTACGAGCAACTTAACCTGTTTGAAAAAGATTATTTCGGTCTACGCTTCATCGACCAAAGTGGACAAACGGTATTTATGCTTGTTTAAACAAATATTGTACAGTGGTTTGAATAAATAGTACACTGCTTCTTTACAAAATTCTCTTTAGTTGATATTGATCTTAAACCTTGTCATGTTGAATTAGGAAGGCTGATGCAATTGAAAAAATCCTTTTTTTAAAATTGATTTTATAAACAAACCTGGTTTAAAAGGGGCGAGCAGGAGGTGTAGACTAAGATCAGACTGCTCATCATTCAGTTATATATCTTTGAAATTATTGAAAGAAGATGCAGATGGCAATTTTAAGTTGAAGATATATATATATATATATATATTTTTTGTTGTTGAAATCATTGAGGACAATGAAGAAATTGCTTCTTCATTTTCTGCAATATTTTCCAAACCTTTTTTCTGGGAGGGGGGATCAAAAAGTGTCATTGTGTTGGAATGGGTTAGTCTCAGTTGTTGAGTCCTTGGAACCCAAATTTGTTTAATGATGGTTGAAACCTTGTGTCAGTTTATTGAAATGACCTTGATATGAAGAGCTTGGTGATGTTTTCGCCCAAATTTAAGGATAATTTTATTGTTCTGAAACATTCTAATAAATGTTAGAAAGGAAATTATCCTCAAACTTGAGGAAAAAGAGATATGCCCTTCCTTTTGTCTAGAAAAGTTGATAAAGTTCACATAAACAATTCCCACAAAATTAGGCTTTTGTTTACGCCAGCTTAAGAAAAATGATTTGAAAAGAATGTGCTGTTTTTATTTTCTTATCACAAAAAACTAAATTTTGGGGGTATATATGAGCAGGCTTATTGGGTAATTGGTTGGTTAGTGGGTTTGTAGATAAGCCCATCTGAAACTTTTAATTGCAAGCTCGTTTTCTGCTAAACTGGAGATTGGCCACTAAAGCTATGGCTTTTTCCCGTCCGGCGTCCGTGCGTCCATCCGGCGTCTGTCCGTTAAACTTTTCCTTGTTTACGCGAAAGAAGGATTCCCTTCAAACTTTCACAGAATGATTGTACCATCATAAGGATCATTCCTTACGAAAATGGGTATGATCCGTCAAGAGACACCGGAAAAGGGGCCTTATGAAAATTTAATAAAAAAAATCCTCGTTAACACTCTTGAGTCCAGAGTTTACATCAGATTCAATTCAAACTTTCACAGAATGATTGTACCAACATAAGGATCGTTCCTTTCGAAATTGGGTCAGATCCATCAAGAAACATGGGAAAGGGGCCAAATTAAAACTTAATTAAAAAATCCTCGTTTACACGATAGAGTCCAGTTTTCATCGGATTCACTTCAAGCTTTCACAGAACAATTGTACCATCTTAAGTATCGTTCCTTTCGAAATTGGGTATGATCAGTCAAGGACCACAGAAAAATGGGGCTCGATAAAAACTGGATTGAAAAAGGGTCCTATGAAAACTTAATTAAAAAATCCTCGTTAACATTCTATAGTCCAGTTTTCATCAGAACCAATTCAAACTTTCACAGAATGATTGTACCATCATAAGGATTGTTCCTTCCCGAATCGGAAATGATTCCTCAAGAAACATAGGAAAAGGGGCTTTATTAAAATTTAATTCAAAGATCTTTGTTAACACTCTAGAGTCCACAATTTTCATCTGATTGACTTCAAACTTTCATAGAATGATTGTACCATCATAAGAATTGTTCCTTTCAAAATTTGGTATGATCAGTCAAGGACCACGGGGAAAAGGGGCCCCATAAAAACTGGATTGAAAAAGTCCTTGTAAATACAATAGAGTCCATAGTTTTTAACAAATTCTCTTCAAACATTAACAGAATGATTATTGCATTAAATGGATTGTTCCTTTCGGAAGTAGGTTTGATCCATCAAGTTTCATGGGAAAAGGGGCCCTATGAAATTTTAATAAAAAAATCTTAGTTAACACATCATGGCCCTAGATTTCACCTGATAAACTTCAAACTTTCACATAATGATTGTACCATCATAAGGATTGTTCCTTTCAAATAGGGTCTGATCCATTGAGAAACATAGGGAAAGGGGCTTTAGGAAAATTCAATTAAAAAATCTTAATTAATGCTTGTACACGCCTGGTAATCTCGGGCTCCATCTCTTTTTGGAGAACAGTACAAAAAGGAGACAATGATACTTCCGATATGGAGCCAAGGACCGGAACTGAACAGAAAAGGTAAGAAAAACAGTGCACCTCACGCACAATTTGATCTACCATTAACCTATTATACATTTTCCCAAAACGTCCAGAGTTTCATACCACATAGAAATGATTATTTTACCCGTTGGCGGTGATAGATTTCAAAAATAATTCCGTTTGTGAATAGAAACTTGAATCAAAGTTTTGACATCGGACCCGATCAAACACGAAAACGCGTGTTGAAATCGTTAAAATCCATGTTATCAATAATATTGAAAGATTTAAGTGGCGATGACTGTGAAATGAATGATTAGTGTTGATATAAAATAATGTTACCATAAAGAACTGCGTTTTTCCTACCCCTTTTACGGATTTTCTTAGATGAGATGGAGACAAGGATGCGGTGCGGGAGACAAGATTCAGAGGGAGAGGCGATGCATATAAAAATGTACTGTAAAACTTCTTTTAGAACCCCATACACTTATGTAACCCCAGTCCATCTTCGAACGTCAAAACCGACCTCTTTTCTATGATTTTCTGAAAACCTAAGCCTGTAATAAACCCCAAATCCCCAACAAATCAATGCCACAAAGAATTTGATAGAGGGCGAAAATAACTGTTCTCAACCAAATGTTCAATGCTTACATAATTGATTTGCTTTAAGTTTTTTCTTTATATTTAGAGGGCGCTGTATCCTAGATTATGTCGAAAGGTAAACAAATTCACTGCTACATTTAATAACACCTTGAAACTGACAATTTTTGGATGATTTGGAGATGATTACAGAATTAAATTGAATGAGTGGGAGGAGCGACTTTTGAATGAAATTAAAAGAATGTAATCCAAAATCGCCAATTTCGTCCAAATTCTCTTTCAGAAATCCCTTGAAACAGGCACTCTCCCCCAGGTATAGACAAATGCAAACGTGACTCCACTGTCCAAGAAAGGAAAAAAAGATTTGATCCTGCAAATTACATACCTATATCCTTAAAATGTGTACTGTGTAAAGCTCTTGAACATATTGTAGCATCAAATCTAACAAAACATTTTGACAAAAAAAAATATATATATATATATATATATATTCTTTAGGACTTACAGCATGGTTTCAGAGCAAGGTATTCATGTGAAACCAAGCGACTGCAACTGACCGACCATCTTGCCAGAAACCTTGCTGAAGGAAAACAAACTGATCTAGTTTTGTAAGACTTCAACAAGACGTTTGATAAAGTTAACCACTTAAATCTTTTGTATAAATTGCAGGAACATGAAGTAAACAGTACTACCCTTTTGTGGATTAAATCTTTTCTTATAGGTAGAACACAAAACGTAGTCTTACAAGGTGGATGCTCATCCGAAGTTCCAGTCACGTCTGGAGTACCTCAGGGATCGGTGCTTGGTCCTCTTCTGTTTTTCTTGTATATTAACGACCTTCCTAATACCATCACATCCCAAGTTCGTTTGTTTGCAGATGACACTGCCGTTTACTTAGTTATAAACAACAAGCAAGACTGTATAACCATGCAAGAAGATCTAGGCAAGTTAATGCAGTGGGAGAAAAAGTGGGAAATTGAGTTTAATTCCAGCAAATGCTAAATATTACTAAAAAGAAGAAAAAGATTTCTTTTGATTACAGGCTACATGGATAAGTGCTAGAGACTGGACAATGCTAAAAACCTAAGAGTTACAATATCTGGAGATCTTTCATGGAACACACACATTGACAATATAACATCAAAGGCAAATAAAACCTAAGGTTTTCTTCTCAGAAACATCCAGACCAAGAATAAGAAGATCAGAGAGACATCGTACAAAACATTAGTCAGACCCCAGGTAGGATACGCATCAACCGTTTGCAGCCCTTACACAAAAACCTATATCAACAAAAGGGAAAAGTACAACGTAGAGCAGCAAGATGGGTTCAAAATAATTTTCATGCAGAAGGAGCTTGGCTGGCAAACTCTTCAATATAGACGAGACGTTCCGAGAGTCACCATGTTTTATAAAATCGTTAATAGTTTTGTTGCAGTGCCCGTATCAGCTTATCTTGAAAGACCAGTTAGGACCACCCGACATATGCACACGGCATCTTTCAGACAGATCCACACGAATGCTTTCTTCTTTAAATATTCTTTCTTTCCCTACACAGTGATATTTTGGAACAGCCTACCAGAAACAGCAACCTGACATTGCAGCGTTCAAAAAGAGTCTCGATTCTTTTCAGATAGTGAGCCGTCCTGAATGACCAGAATGTTTGATCAGATCTCTTAATCTAACATTCACAATACTTTTAAATATGGCACCCTAACCAATGACTAACAGTTTATATTCCAGCACAGACGCGCACCTTCCAGTCATACTCGAAAGGGGAATTAGGCAGTATATATAGATAGATGGAGATTTATTAACTCTCTTTATTAAATTAAATATACATGTTTTTGTGTTTGTTTGTCCAATCAGAGGCTTTAAAACCCAGAGCAGCCAATAAAAATTGTGGAAAATTGCTATCGGTTTGAATGAAATGCTGCTCATTTTGGAAGGTTTTTAAATGTTTTTAAAATAATTTGGGCGTTTTAAATGGTTTGGGTGAGTGTATGGAATGAATGATTGGAGCGCTGTGTGAGTGATTTTGAATGGTCATTCCACTTCATGTGTGATCTCAAAGTTAAACACAAGTCAGCAGAAAAGAAACCAGTTTGTAGCAGAGTTGTGACTGAAAGTAATGAGCTCAAAGCGTGGGTTTTGTATTAATTCATTGGTGAGTTGTGTAACTCGATTCTTGCGACTTTGATATAAATATGGCTGTTATAGAGAGTCTGACAGACACATTTACTGTGTACAAGGGCAAGAAAAAGTGTCCTGTACTATTCATAAAGTGACAGTCCTAGAAAATTGTTCACTGTACTCTTTCATATGCATCGCCTCTCCCTCTAAATCTTGTCTCCCGCACCACATCCTGGTCTCCTTCTCATCTAAGAAAATCCGTAGAAGGGGTAGGGAAACGCAGTTCTTTGTGGTAACATTGTTTTATATCAACACGTTATCATTCATTTCACTGTCATAGCAACTTAAATCTTCCAGAACTGTTGATTACATGGATTTAACGATTTCAACACGCATTTTCGTGTTTGATCGGGTCCGATGTCAAAACTTTGATTCAAGTTTCTATTCACAAACGGAATTATTTTTGAAATCTATCACCGCCAACGGATAATATAATCATTTCTATGTGGTTTGAAACTCTGGACGTCTTTGGAAAAAGTATAATAGGTCAATAGCAGATCAAATTGTACGCGAGGTGAACTGTTTTACTTACCTTTTCTGTTCAGTTCCGGTCCTTGGCTCCATATCGGAAGTATCATTGTCTCCTTTTTGTACTGTTCTCTAAAAAGAGATGGGGCCCGAGATTACCGGGCGTGTTGTAAGTCCACAGATGAGATGGGGTTGTCTTTATACTCAAACAGATTAATTATATTTGTAAGTATAGTTCCCTTTGGAATTGCTTCAGATCCATCAAGTAACATGGGAAAAGGGGCTATATGAAAATTCAATTAATAAAACCCTGTTAACACAATGAAGCCCACAGTTTTGATCAGATTTTGTTGAAACTTTCACAGAATGATTGGAAGGTCATAACGATCATTCTTTTCATAACAGGGTTTGAACTGTCAAGAAACAGGAAAAGGGGCCTTATGAACATTTCATTTATAAATCCTTGTGATGAAGTCCAGAGCTTTCATCGGATTTTCTTCAAACATTCACAGAATAATTGTACAATAATGATTGTTGATGTTTGCATTAGACCTGAACTGTCACGTATCACAGGAAAAGGAGCATTATGAAATTTAATTTTAAAATCATTGTACCACAAAGTCAACAGTTTTCATCAGTTTCTGTTAAAACTTTCACAGAATGATTATTCCATCATGAGGATTCTTTCTTTGCAAATTAGGCGTGATCTGTCTAGTATCATGGGAAAAGGGGCCTTTTGAGAATTTTATCTATAATCCTTGTAACCAAGTCCAGAGCTTTCATTGGATTTTATTCAAACCTTCACAGAATCATTGTACAATAATCACATTTGATGCTGACATGAGACTTGATCCTTCAAGTATCACAGGAAAAGGAGCCTTATGAAAATTTTATTTTAAAAATTTGACACCAAGATAAAGTCTGCAGTTTTCATCAGATTCTGATCAAACTTTCACAGAATGTTTGTACCATCATAAGGATTGTTTCTTTCCAAATTGGGCCTGATCTGTCTAGTATCATAGGAGAAGGGGCTGTATGAAAAATTATTACCAAATCTTCATAAACACAACAATGCCCTAAGTCTTTATCAGAATCTCTTCAAACTTTAATAGAATGACTGTACCATCATTTGGATTGTTCCTTTGTAAACTAGGTCTGATTGGTTAAGTGACACAAGAAAAGGGACCTTATAAAAATTTTATTACAAAACACCATTATTACAATGAAGTCCTCAGTCTTTATCATTTTCTTCTAACTATCATTAGGATTGTTCCTTTGTACATTGGGTCTGATTTGTTAAGTTTCAAGGAAAAAGGGGCCTTATGAAAATTTTGTTACAAAAATTCTTGACACAATTCAGTCCACTGTTTTCATTGATTCTCTTTAACTTTTAAAGAATAATTGTACCTTCATTAGAATTGTTCCTTTTGAAATTTCGTTTGTTTTGTAAAGTATCATGAGAAAAGGGGCCCTCTGAAGATTTCACTATAAACTCATTAACACAATAATTCCACAGATTACACAGATTGATTGTACCATCATTCCAATTGTTGATTTTGACAGTGGATCTGATTATGGCAAGTGTCACATAAAAAGCTTATGAAAAACTTTCTTGAATATTCTGGTTAACACAATGTCCCTTGATTTCATCAGATTCACTTCAAAATTTCACAGAATGATTGTAAAATCACTTAAATGGTTCCTTTCAGAAATGGGTACAATCCATCAAGTATCATGTAAAAAGGGGCCATATGATTTTTTTTTTTTTAAATATTCTAGTAAACATAATGAATTCCCAATATTTCATCGGATTAACTTTTAACTTTCACAGAATGATAAAACCAACAGTAAAATATCACGGGAAAAGGGGCCTTATGAGAACTTGAATTTAATATCTTTGTTAATACAAGAAAGTCAACAGTTTTATTGGATTCTCTTCAAAGATGCATGGAATAATTGTGGCATTCGAAACACAGGAAAAAGGGGCCTTACAGATAATCATTCAAAACATTCTTGTGTATGTGATGAAGATCACAATCATTATCAAGTTGTCTTTTAAATTTCACAGGACAATTGTCGGGTTGTCAGAAAACACAGGTAAAGGGGCCTTATTGATTTTCATTCAAAACAATCCTGTTTATGTGATAAAAGTCCACAATTATTGTCAGATTCTGATGAAATATTCACAGAATGATTGTAGGGTCATAAGGTAACTTTCTTTTGGAAATGGAATGGATCCGTCATGAAACATGGGAAAAGGGGCCTTGAGGATTGTTGCTCAAAATGATAAAGGGGATCAAGCCCCTTTTTTCAGTAGAGCGTCTCAGGCCCTCATTGGCCTCTTGTTCTGCTAGGAATGAAGGTAGGTGTCCAATTTTACTAAATATATATATGATTAGAGTACATAAAGCAAATGTTTAGTGAGAAAATCCAAAGCAACATCTTAAGTGTACCAGTAGCCGATCATGAATTGAATTTGGATACGAAAGCAATAAATGGCCTCCAATTCAATTCAATGAAAAAGAGAACTCTGGGTAAAATTGAAATTATCATTATCATGATATTTACAATCTACATGTCTAGAAGCATTTAGATTAGTCAGATGAGCGATTTTAGGGCCATCATTCTGGCCCTCTTGGTTTATAATATAAAAGCATCAAGCAAAAAATAAGCAACAACTTAACAAACTTGATACTTTTTTGTATGGGACTATTTTGTGAAGAAACATACAAAATAGCTGTGTTTTCAAAATTTTGTACATGGAGGTATTAATGTTTCTTTTGATCAATCAGAATGCTCGTTTTTGATAGACAAAACTAAAAATTAAATTATTACAATCTATGTTCAAATTTTACAGAACCGAACTGTTCATAAGATTCCCAAGAATATTATTTGCCACAGAAGATGCATTCCAACATAAAAAGCATGAGCTTGCCACACAAATACAGGCAAAATATAGGGCATATCACCAGCAAGAGGTATACAAGCGCATGAAAGTATCTGGTAAGAGATTTCACAATAACCCATTATCAAACATCAAAAATTTACATGGGTAAAAATACAAAGAAGTTGCAGACAACAATTTTTAGTTGACGAAATTTGAAAGTCTGTCTTTTATGGAAAAAAACATTGTGGATAATGATACAAGCAAATTCTTTGTTTTTAACGATGTTTTCCAATTATTTTTTTTCTGTTGGGGCATAAAAGAGCAGGAGTGAGATGAATTTCTACTGTGATTTTTTTTTCCTCTTTCGAATGTATTGGATGATAAAAAGTGGAATCTTTTTCATGTAAAGTATAAAAACTTGAGCCATATTTTCATTAATTGAGTCTTAAGCTCAAACATAGCTTTTTTGTGCAGGAAACAAGATTTTAACCAATTCCAATACAATCAGATTTTTTACGACTGATTAAGAAAAATGCTTTTGGGGGGAAACATTGAGGAAAATGAAGGAATCCCTTAAAATAATTCATATCTTCATATCCCACAAGTTTTTCAACCCAGAAATAGTGAACTTTCAAAGTTGCATCACCTTGAAATTGTAGCCTAAAGCTTTTTAGCTCACTTGAGCACTTTGTGCTCAAGTGAGCTATTGATATCACCTTTCGTTCAGCATCCGTCCGTAGTGCGTCGTCCGTCAACAATTTCTTAAAACGACATCTCCTCCCAAACCACTGGGCCAATATGAACCAAATTTGGCAGAAATGTTCCTTACTTGGTCCCCTTCAAAAATAGCTAAAAGAATTGGAATCTGTAAAAAACACTGGTTGCCATGGCAACAAAAGTTTAATTTTAAAATCTTTAAAAATCTTCTCCTCCTGACCCAGAAGGTGTAGAGCCTTGAAATTTTGCATGAAGCATAAGTATATTGACCTCTTTCAAAATAGCTAAAATCATGATCCCCTGGTCCCCAGGGGCTCCGCCCCTGGGAGTAGGGGTGTATATAGAAATAAAGAACTCTTTTAGCTCACCTGAGCACAACGTGAGCTTTTGTGATAACCTTTTGCCCGTTGGAAGGCGTCAACAATTCTTTAAACATCTTCTCCTCATTAACCACTATACAAAGTTTATCTCAACAATCTTTTGTGCTAGGATGCCTAAATTTGGGATTATTGAGGCTGTAGTAGAGTCAAAGCTGCGGATTTCATTGATTTTTTGTCAAAATTTACCCTTTTTGGACATATGTTTTTTGTCCTTTTTCTTTGCGTTTAGGCGCAATGTTAAAAGTTAACTTGTCATATTAATCTAAACAAACTTCACCAGAAGCATCCTTGGGTTCATGTGTACAAAAATTGTTAAAAGAATTTTGATTGGTACAAAAACTTGGTCACTAGGTCAATAAATTGGAAAACCTTTAAATGACATCTCCACCTGTACTATTGACCAGAATGTTACCAACTTCACCAGAGGTATCCTCAGGACAATTTGTACCAACACTATTAGAAATATTTTGGTTGGTCCAGAAACTAGCTCTAATAAAGATAAAACCTTGTAACCACCTTAGGAGGCATTTGTGCTCTGATTTTCAACAGATTTGCTCAGGATGTTTCTCTTAAAGAGTTTTGCTTCTGTTGGAAAATGGATCATGAAGGATTAAAAAGTAGGTCACTAGGTCAAATCATGGAAAAACCTTTTAACCATTGCAGAGGCCACATTTTGCTTCAATTTACATTAGACTTGCTTAGACACTTTGTCTCTGTGAGTTTTCGGTTATTCTCAAGGGTGAGCTATTGTGGCCGGCTTTGTCCGGCGTCGTGCGTCCGTCTGTGTGTCAACAAATGCTTCAAACTGCATCTCCTAAACAACTTGATCAATTTTGATAAAACTTCACAGGAATGATCCTTGGATGACCCTCTACCAAAATAGCTAAAATCAATCTGCTCCGCTGCACAAGATGGCCGCCAGAGCCTGAAATAGACAAAACATTAAACGACATCTCCTATACTGCTAAGGCAATTTCATAAAACTTTACAGGAATGATCCTTGCATAAGCCTCTTCCAAAATAGCATAAATTGTTCTGCCCCACTGCACACGATTTGCACCAGACCAAATTATAGAAAAACCTAAAAGGACATCTCCTTCTATACCGCTTAGCCAATTCTGATAAAACTTCACATGAATAACCGTTGGGTGACCCTATACCAAATAGCTAAAATCGTTCCGCTCTGCTGCACAAGATGGTCGCCAGAGCTAAAAATAGAAAAACCTTTAAACATCTCCTCCTAAACCACTAGGCCAGTTTCGATAAAACTTCACAGGAATGATTCATGGGTGACCCTGTAGCTAAATAGCTAAAACCTTTCCGCTCCACTGCACAAGATGGCCACCAGAGCTAAAAAAAGAAAAACCTTTAAACGACATCTCCTCCCAAACCGCTACATTAATATTCACCAAACTTGCCCTTGTATGACCTTGACCATTACCTTTTGACCTAGTTTTAGGATTTTAAGCTACAGCCTTCAAATTTGGACGACTTGTAGAGTTTTACATGCAAAATTGAATTTTGAAATTTACCCTGACCTATTGACCTACTTTTACATTTTTGAAGGTAACAGCCTTCAAATTTCGACCATATGTATACTTTTGCATGTAGAATTGAACTTTGGCCATTAAGTTGACCTAGTGACCTACATTTACATAATAATATTTGAAGCTGCAGCCCTCAAATTTACAACACAGTTGCAGTTTTGCATGTAGAATTGGGTATCCCTTTTTACACAGGCCTGCAGTGTTACTCAGATGAGCGATACAGGGCCATCATGGTCCTCTTGTTGAGACTTTAGGAGACCTTGAAAATATTTTTAGCAAACATGAAATATTTTTTTCAATCAACTGATTTTGGGAAAAAGTTGATGTTGTAATACTTTGTTGTTTTAGCAAAATAAGATCATTGAAAAATTATTTCTTGTGGACAAAAAAGCTTCTGCATCCAACCCACGCAAAATTTCAAAAAATGACTTGGGCATTTATGATATGAGGCTAACTATATGTTTTGTAGCAACAAAACCCGTAATAATGTTCTGTGATCTAGGTCAACGGAAGTGTTAGTCAACCCGTGTACACATCATACTCAAAGTGTAACCGCCGTGATTGTGGCAGTGCAAGTATTTGGACTCCTCCCAAAACTGTATTAATTATCATCTTTTCTACTTTACAGTTGAAAGACTTCTATCAGAGGCGGAGAAAAACCCAACTAGGCCTGAGGACCTGTAGATACTTTTAAAGTCGCTGAGTTGAGACAGAATATGGAAAATCTCTGTAAGCAGAACAGAATAAGCCATCCTGGTGGGCACCTCAAGTGGACTTGAAAGTGACATCACCTCCTGTGACAGAGGTGGCTTGAGAAACACTGGGAATGAGACCGCGGTTTTGTATGGACCATCCTCTAGATGGTTGGCACATTTTCATCTTTTGGCGAGGTTTCTAGGTCTGATTCAAAAATGTTTGGCAGTAGGTCTGATTGATGATGCTACATACAAGACCTCAAAGCAGGAAGCCTTTCTTCTTGGAAAAAAGATTTCGAACTTTTCACTACATAAGCTAATATAAAACTTGTTAGCGACCCCCCCCCCATGAGGCTCCCAAATTTTTATGTTATTGGCATAGTTTGATCACTTTTTGTAGATTTGTAGAATTTTCCAGTTTTTAGTATCAAATGTTACAAAATAAGATGAAATGAAAAAAGAAAATAAGCCTCCACCAGGATTCAAACCAACAACCCTGTACTTACTTTTCACTATGTATTAAGATTACCATTCAAAATTTCAAATAGCTTCATTTTCTGTAATATTCAGCAGATTTTCTTCATTTTCAAAAGGGCTAATCCTTTTGATGATATAAAAATTCTGTGCGGACTTTGTATGTAAACAGGAAAAATAACTAAAAATTTCAAACAGCTACTTTTCCTGTAATAATTTACAAATTTTCCTCATTTTCAATAGTGTTGATCATCCTAATGGTGATAGAAACAGTCTCAACAATTTTCAAAAGAATCAGACAAAAATTGGGCACTTTATCACGTAAACGAGAATTTTTTACTAAAAATTTCAAACGGCTTCTTTTCCAACAATATTTGATGATTTTTCTTCATTTTCAATAGGGTAATTCTTATGATAATACAAACAACCTGTGCATGTTTCAAAAGAATCTGACCAAAATTGTTGAGTTTATTGTATAAACAATGAATTTTTATAGAAGATTTCAACTGTCTGCTTTTCCACTAATATTTGACATATTTTCTTCATATTATGGTAAATCCTCATGACGATCCAATCTGTGCAAGTTTCAAAAGAATCGGACCAAATGCATGACGTAACAGACAGAAACCACACCATCCCATAAGCTCCCCAGTAGAACTAATAACAAATCTTTCAATTTTTTTGATATCTTATGCTACAAATAACATAAAACATAAAATGGGAAACACAATCAAGCCTCCATCAGGGTTTCAAACTCTAGACCCCATAGTTACTATTCACTCTGCAGTTTGCAAGTATGAAACAAAATTTGAAACAGCTTCCATTTCTGTAATTTTTAATAGGTTATCTTCATCTTCGAAAGGGTTAACACTTATGATATAAACAACCTGTGCAAGTTTTAATTGAATCAGAGCAGATCATGTAAACAAGAAAACATCTAAAAATTTCAAACAGCTACGTTTCCATTTATATTTGGATTTACTTAGTATTTTCTAATGGCTACTTTGCCAATAAAATTCTGACGGATGTCCTTCATTTTTAATAGGGTTTATCCTAATGCTCATACAAACAATCTGTGCAAATTTCAAAAGAATATGAGTAAAACTGCAGACTTAATCGTGTAGACAAAAATTGACAGATATTGGACAGATATTAACCACGACATCCCATCAGCTCATCCAGCTCAAGATCAAACTAATCCTAAATTTTATAGTCATTTACATTTTTGTGCAATTTCTCATTTTGCCTCAATGTTTTCCTAAACCTTTCTCTGTAAAGTCATAAAAACAAGAGATTGAGTGGGAAAGGTTTAAAATCTCAGCTTTTTTTATAACTACAGAGCACCAGGACCAGAAGACCCCTTTTCCATGATTTTTGCTCCCTACATGTATGTTTTATTATATTGAAGTGAAAAATACTTAAGGGACCAAGTTTTCTTTATATTGCTTTAATGTGTTCATATGTTATATTTAAATTGTAACTGAGATATTGAGCTTGGCAGACAGTCTTGTTGTTCATTTGGTTAGGGGTTGAAACCATCTGACTAAGGATTGATTTGATGAAAATTTTCGCCCTATTTCAAGAGTTAATGCATACATTAAAAATTTTCTTTAAAAAAAAAAAGAAATAAAACATTTTTTCTTAACCTAGGCTTGTATTCACCATCTGTTCTAAATATGTTTCTAATGATGTGATAAAATTCCCTAATTTTCATAAATAAATTTCCTTATTGGCTCGCAGATGAAAAAGTTTCAGGAGCTTTGGAGATGAGAGACTATTGAAACATCTTAACTCTTCAATGCCTGAAGAGGCACTTATGTGTATTGCAGCAGACGACTTTTAGAAACATTGAGATCAATTTTGACTCAATTCTTTCATACATTAATCAGCCTTTGAAATGGCATTTCTGAAAGATTTTCTGTATTTTTACTTATCATTTAAAGTCGTCTGCTGCAGGATGACTAAGTGTGTCTTCAGGCATTGAAGAGTTAAGATGTAGTTGTATAAGTGTATGACATTGGAAACATTGTTATGTTGCAATTTCTTCTTTTGTCAGAATGTTTTCAAGCAATAAATTATAATTTACTTGATGTAGTTCATCGTCTGATAGTCAAGTTTGACCCATTCCGTTACTGTCCATTCTGAATGGAGAGTAACAGAATTGGTCGAACATGGGTATTCGATGATGGACTAAATTGTAAATTGTTGTCTTCAGAAGAAATAAAATTTCTGTATGTAAACCAGTCAAAAGTTGTCAATACAATGACAGTCAAATCTGCACAAAAGACCACCTGTATAAGGTGCTTTTAAGGATCCTCATTTTAAATTACCTTCCGTTTTTACCTAAACTAAATTGAATTTCCATTAAAAGACCACCTGCTGTAAGAGACCACTTTTGTGACTTCCTTGGAGTAGTCTGTGAAAACATGTTTGACTGTATTTAGAACTGTTGGTGAATTACGCCCCTGTTGCTCAAGCAATGATCAGTAGAATATGACAAGGTTCATTTTAATTGTAGTGTGTTTCTTTACAGAGTTTTTCAAAATATTATAGTCCTCGTTTTGGTTTCTTGGTAAATCTTTTTTCTTGCATTATCTATTCAGTGATTCTGTGTGCTGGTACTTGAATTTGTTTGAAGTAAAATTGCCTGATTGTAGAAACAAAAGTAATATACAATGCAACTGATGTGCAATGCATGAAAGATATAACTTTAACTCCTGATGCCTGAAGATACATTTTGTCGTCCTAAAGCAGACAATTTTAAAACAATTAGCAAGAAAGCACGATACCTTTTTGAATTTCTTTTTTTCAAAGCAGATGGTGTGTGAAAACATTGAGGCAAAAGCTTTTGCCTCAACGTTTTGCAAAGTTGTTTGCTGCAGGATCCAAAAATTTGTCTTCAGAGGTTACCCATTCTCCAGCTGTAATAAATCTATAGCAGACCACTGAAAAACATACAAAAATCTTAAATCCTATATAAATTAAAATATTACTATTAAAGTTGAATAAGATAATGAGCATTTTCTCTGTAATAAATCTATAGCAGACCACTGAAAAACATACAAAAATCTTAAATCCTATATAAATTAAAATATTACTATTAAAGTTGAATAAGATAATGAGCATTTTCTCTGCTTTTGCCTCAATGTTAACATGCACTTTTCAGCTTTTAAAAAGGCATTCCTGAAAGATTGTCTGTATTTTACTACATTGTTTCTTAAAATCGTCTGCAGCAGGGTGACTAAATATGTCTCCAGGCAATGAAGATTAAACAAAATTTGGACTGTCCAAAACTGAAAACGTCTGCAGATGACAGTTTTTTTTAGACTGGTGCAAATGACTGTTTTAAGTTCTCTGATAAGTTAGAAAACAATGTGGGGAAAGGAGAATTGCTCATTATGATCAATTTCTTGTTTTCCCACATGTTGTCATAAGTTCTCCTCGAGGTAATGAAAATAAGGGAATTTCTGGTAAAGAATTAACTCTTCAATGCCTGGAGGTTCATTTAGTTATCCTGCAGCAGACGACTTTAAAATGACGTACATGTAGTAAAAATGAAGAAAATGTTTCAGAATTGCCATTTTAAAGGCAGATTAGTGTATGAAAACTTTGAAACAAAATCAGAAAATGCTCATAATGAGCATTTTCTGCTTTTGCCTCAATGTTTTCCAAAGTCGTCTACTGCAGAACACACAAACGCGTCTTCAGGCATTGAATAGATATGGTAACATTGACACCTTTTCGACACACTTTTGGAAAACATTGTCCAAAAAATATTTGTAGCTGAACCCTATACCACACAATCCCAAATTTAAATGACCCTGAAATGTGGCACTATGAAAACAATGTGGGAAAAAGGATAAAATGCTGGTGACCAGACATTGAATCCTTGCTACCATAAAATAAGTAAATTGCAGTTGATTTTACAAACCTCTGAAAAGTCTCCAAAATTGTTGAAAACATTGTTGCAAAAGAAAATATTGTCTATTTTGAGCAATATCTGCTTTTGCCACACTGTTTTCAATATTAATATGCAGCAAAAAATGCACAGTTGTTGTTTGGCATTGAAGAATTAAGAAATATTAAATTTGTTAATTTCCGTTGTGAATTATTTTATAATTATTTTAGCCACATATTCTGTTTGGTGAATATTTTTATTCACCATTCTTGTTTTTTTATTCGGTAATTGGAATTATGTAATTTGGATGAGTATATATTGTAACTCTCTCTTGTGATCATATTTCTTTGCAATACATGGAATAAAAATTCTCTGGTTTATTGATTGTACAAGTGTCTTCTTGTTTATTTATTTAGGACCAAAGACCCTTTCATCCCATTAATTGTGCAAATTGTGTCTGCTACAGACCCGTCAAAAGTCTCTGACGACTTTTGGCGGGTCAGTAGCAGACACAATTTGCCCAGCGTCTGCATTAAATTTCACAGTGGTCATTACGCTTATGTGGCGATTGTGGGTGAACATTATATTGGACCTGAAAAAGTTGCGACAATGTCAAATTACATCTCTTCGTGCGAGATTGGACTTTTTCATAATTAGACTGGATTTATTAAATTTACCTACGATAAAAACCTAAATTTGACATCCTCAAATAGGGTGTGTGTAGGAAAAGGATGTGTAATTTGAGCAGTCACATTCATTAAGCTGTAGAACCGGCCCTGTCATAACGAGGTCAAGTAGATTGGTTTGGGGCCAACTGACCAGTAACATTTGAATGTCAAATGACTATACAGACATGTGTATTATTGTGTAGCAAGGAACTATTTTCCAATGCACGCACTGCAGACATATTATTAGGAAGCGAGGAACTATTTCTGATGCGTAAGGTTACACAGTTTGCAGTTGTTCGCGACACCAGTCTTTGAAGGCCGGTTTGTGAAATTTGTGTTACACTGGCATACTGGCGACAATCCCCACAAAAATCTCTAACGCTAAGACACATGCCAGAAATTATTCGTTTAAAGCGATTTCCTTTTCATAATGCTTTCAAAAGAAAGATGTATGCTGCAGAAGCAGTATGTCGTCTGTATCCAGAAAAGGATTGATGGAAATTATTGCTAGGTTACATAAAAATGAAATGTGCAATATGGAACGCCTCTGGCCCTTTCCTACATGACAAATTTAAGACTGTTCGAAATTGAAAACGCCGCTGTCATAGCGCAGTTGGTAGCGCGTCGGACTGTCAGTTGGAAGGTCCCGGGTTCGATCCCCGACGGCGGCACTCATCCTTTCCGACTATTTGTCTCTCACCAATGGGTCGATAACCGTAGACCTATGTGGGATAGCAGCTGGAGGCTAGGAAAGGATGTAGTGGTAGTACTGGTGTGAGAAATACCAGGATTCCATTGTTAGGTGCTCCAGCCGCCGCGATATAACTGAAAGATTGTTAAAAGCGGCGTAAAACCCCATTCAAACAAACAAAGACCCTCATGTCTATGATGATACATGTATCTCTTCATTTGGTTGCAGATTTTGAACAAACAAATAAATTATGTATAATCTTTGTCTAGATTGCCAATTAAACATACATTGTACATACATGCATAAATAGACAAGATAAATGAAATTTGTTCTTTCCATTCTGTTTCCACCTTGTGTCTATACTCTTTACTGTACTTCTATTTCTTGATTCATCCATCTGAAGTATTTTGATTCATCCATCTGAAGTATTTTGATGTCATCTGGAAAAATAAGGAAAATAATTTCAACAAACAGGTACATGTTTTTAAGAAGGATAAAAATTATAATTATTACTATTATTATATGTACATACGGAAGTCTTCGGAAATCCATTACTTGATGAACTGGGTCAAATTAGTCCTTAAATGAGTATTCAAAAAGCTTATTGATGCTTGAAATAGGTTGGCAAACCGCATGATCCTGATTACACGACATGCCATGTGTGCAGGCGGATCTGGATCAAGGCTGGTCACAGATGTCCGAATGTTTATTTTCGCAGGACGTGGCTCAATTTAAGTTTATTAGCTCGACTATTCTAACAAAAAGAGGGATATACTACTCGCCCCTGCGATGGGATTTGTTTTGGCTAAAGTCTACATGCAATCACAATATCTTTAATATCTCTAGAGGCCAGTGAATTTGTTCAATCTTCATGAAACTTGGCCAAAATCAATGTCTCAATGGCCTTTACAGCCCTTTTGAATCTGCATTATCATCAAAAACTAGGCCACAAGTGTTATTTATAGAACATGCTTGTTTTGCCACAGTTTTGGTCCGATATTCACAAAACTTGGTCAGAATGATAGGCTCAATGGTTTTATGATGCCTATTTAATATGGTTGGTGTTCATGAAAACCCATAGACTCTAAGTAACCCCCTAGCAACTGCATAGCAACCTAGGTACCACATTGCAACCACCTAGCAACCGCATACCATCCAACTAGTAATAACTGCATAGCAACCCCCTGGCAAGATAGAACCAACTCCCTAGCAACCACATTTAAACAAATCCCCTAGCAACCACATAACAACCCCAAATAACCCTCCAGAATCTGCATACGGCATAGCATCCCCTAGCAACTGTAAAGTAACCACATAACAAAACCATAGCAACCACATTGCAACCCACAAACAACCACATAACACCCTCAAGCAACGTACTCCATAGTAAATGCATAGCAGTGCAGCACCCCCCTAGCAACCACTAAGTTACCCCAAGCAACCATATAGCAACCCCAGCAACCACATAGCAACGCCCTACAGACCATATAGCCAGCTCCTAGCAACCGCATTACAATCCCCAAGCAACCACATAGCAATCTCCCAGCAACTGCATAGCAACCATATTATAGTTACTCCAGCAACCACATTGCACCAAACGCATTATAACCCCTAGCAATCAACCCCACTCCATTGTAAACTATGGGTTTCGATTGTATAATAAAGTTATAGTATCCACTAAGTTCTATTCTAATCTATAGTACTCCGTTGAATACTATACCATTGCACACTAAAGTATGGATTTCATACTAAACTATTCCATTGTGCCATGCTTGTTAGTGCAGTCGATAGCGCATCTGGCTGTCAAAGCTACATTTAAAATTAAGTTTGATACCTCTGTGTCCAATATTCAGTGATTTATAGCACTTGTAAAACCAAAACAGTTTCAATATGTATAATATCAATTTGGTGCGAATAGTTTAGCACAATGTCTTGGGACAGCTCTTTTTATGGCCAGAGAAATATATTTTTAGATTCTCATTCCCGCCCGCCCTCTTAGGAGGAAAAAACCTCATCCGATCTTATAATGGGATGGTCAGGCAATTTTTTCATTTGTCTAGATGACAATAGTTTGGCTTAATTTAGGCTAAAACCTGGTCTAAAACCAAGGTAATCGCTAAAAATTGTGCATCATTATGAGTTAGTCGCCAGTGCAACATATTTGCAGCAATCCATGCAATATTTTACTGATTTTGGTACATTTTGTTGTCAAAGTTGACTTAAAATTGTTTAAATAAAAAAGTGGAACCACAAAGAAAATGTTCCCAGCGTTTCAGAATCGTATACTGTGAATTTGTATCGTAAAATATTTTGCTGAAGGAGGTCATGGGTCTAGATTTGCAACTATATATATATGTTACTTAGCCTGTCAGGGAGAAATGGCTCATGTAAAATTTGTAAGGGTAACAGTAATTGTGAAGGAGTTGTATGTGTGTTCATACTGGCCAGTTGATAGTGTATTTGTGTTGTGTATATAAATATTTTTTTCTGTGAGAGTTACCTCTTATTTATTTCTATGATAACAACAAGATGCATGATATGCAAAAAGGGGCTGTAAGTGTCATTATATATGTATATATACATTATGTAACTAAACATTTCTCTGATATGCAATTTGGAGGGTTTGAAGTTTCAAATACAGAAGAAACGTGGTAGGAAAAGGAGAAATTGCTTGTAAGAAGCAATTCCTCCTTCTCAACACTTGTAAATTTCAGACTCATCAAAACTGGCTTCAATGAGGGAAACACTTAAAAAGGGGAAAAAACCCAACAGTATGCCTATATATTGTAATGCTGTACTTAAATTGGTTGTCATTTATGAAATTGTGAGAGGGACAGTTTCTTCTTTTTGTTACGATGTTTCCTACCCCTCGGAAAATTTTACCAGAATTTGTCTCGGTTTTGTCTGGGTGCTTTCAATCTGTGTCTGCAAAGCGTGGTCAAAATTTGTTTGACGGAAAGGGTTCAAGAAATGAACGTAACATTGTTATTTTTCTGAAGTCCCTTTTTACATATCATGAATCATTTAGATTTACGGCTTGTTGTATTATGGGGAAAGTAAACCTCAGAAAATGAGCAGTACATTAGCCTACAATGTTGTCAACTTAATTTTGATATTGCTATTGAAATTTGTGTAGCTTTTTGGCTCACCTGAGCACAAAGTTCGAGGTGAGCTATTGTGATCGGTCCTTGTCCGTCTTCCGATCGTCTGCCCAACTGTCCATCTGTCCGTCCGTCCATAATTTCTTTAAAAATCTTCTCCTCCTAAACCAGTAGGCCAATCAAGCTGAAACTTTGTAGGGATGTTCCTTGGGTGAAGTTCTACAAAAGTTGTTAAAAGAATTTAATTCCGTTAAAAACTCTGGTTGCCGCAGCATTTGAAAATGGGAATCTTTAGTTAATCTTTAAAAATCTTCTCCTCCCAAACCAGTAGGGCAGTCAAGCTGAAACTTTGCAGGGGTGTTCCTTTGGTGAAGTTATACAAAGGTTGTTAAAAGAATTTAATTCCGTCAAAAACTCTGGTTGCCGCGGCATTTGAAAATGGGAATCTTTAGTAAATATTTAAAGATCTTTAAAAATCTTCTCCTCCAAAACCGGTAGGCCAATCAAGCTGAAACTTTGCAGGGATGCTTCTTGGGTGAAGCTCTTCAAAAGTTGTTAAAAGAATTTCATTCCGTGAAAACTCTTGTATAAAAATGGGAAATTTTAGTAAATCTTTGTTGTTGTTTTTTCATAAACTACAAAGCCAGAGGCATTTATGTTTTATATAGAGCTTAATCATGTGGTTCTTTACCAAGTTTTTAACTATTTAATCTCTGGGGTAAAAAATGGCCCCGCCCCTGAGGTCCAAAGTTCAGAAGGATGCTTAAGTAGAGCAATTTCAAAAGACCTCTTAAACTATAAGGTTTAGGACATTCATATTTATAATGTAGCATAACTAGATGGTTTTGTACTATATCACTTAAAGTTGTCCTTCTAGGGTCAAAAACAGCCCTGCACTAGTGGTCCAAAATTGAGAAAAACGCAAAATTTGAGTATGTTAAAAAAATCTTCATTTTAGGGCGGAGGGCATTTTTATTTTGGGTGTAGCATAGTCTGGCTGTTATCTATCAATTTTGATTAAATTATGCCTCTAAGTTAAAAAAAACCACCCCTTCCCTGGGTGTCCAAAGTTCTAAAAAATGTTCTCAATAATACCATGTTCAACAGTCTTTTCCTACAAATCTACAAAGTCTAAGGCATTCATATTTGGTATATAGCATAAAACGTGGCACTGCCCCAGAGGTCCAAAATTTTGGAAAACACCTAATTAGAGCAACTGCGAAAGTCTTCTCCTTCTGAAAAATAAGGTGAAGGGCATTCATATTTGGTATGTAGCATGACTAAATAATTTTGTACTATGTTACAGGAAAATATGCTCTTAGGATATAAAATGTCCCTGCTCCTGGGGTCAAAAATTGTGTAAATCGCATTGAAAGAAATCTTCTTCTTAAATATAGGTCCTAGGAAATTTACGTTAAAAACATATGATAACATTATTGTTATCTACTATGTTTATATCCTTTGGACAAAGCTGGCCCTTCCCAATGCTTCCAAAGTTATGAAAAACGCTCAATAAGAGCATGTTCAAATTACACCCATTGAAGTTGCAGACAGTAATTAGAGTTTGTTTTAAATCTAAATACAAAGAACTTCCCTTTCTCACAATGCTTTTTTAAACCTATTTGCCCTGAGGGTGACAAATTCTGGGATAGTTTGGTAATAGATTAAACTATAAAGCCAAAGGCATTCATTTTAATTGTAAATCATTTGTACCGTTGAAAGCCCAAAATCTTTGTTTTATTCCGTTTGCTCAAGTTGTGTCTTTTTATACCAAAAAGTACTGTAATTTGCAGATGCCTCAGGTGAGCGATTTAGGGCCATCATGGTCCTCTTGTTCAAGAAATTCCATTGTACATTTTCAAAATTGTCATTTGTGGACTAAATCTGATAATCAATATCGAAAAAGCAAGAAATACACTCGGTGCGTGAAAAGTTGAGGATGAACTGGATTTACAAGTTGTCTAGGTTTGTACAATGGATGTCTTGTTGTTTTATGACTTGAAGTTGTTTTTTGAAGTTCAAGAAATCTCTTCTCCCAAACTATTAGGCCCAGAGCTTTGATATTTGGTGCAAATAATTATCTATTGAACCTCTTCCAAAATACTGCAAAGAAATACTGTATTCTGAAAATTAATCCTTTTCTAGGCGATCTCCGATTTTACATAGAATAAAAGAAAGAAATCTTTAAAAAATCTTCTCCCAAATCATAAGGCCCAGAGCTTGATATTTGATACAAATCAATATCTTTTTACCCTCTACTAAAACTTCAAAGAATAACCATATTCTGAAATTTAGCCCTTTTATGTGCGATCCCTGATTTAAATAGTATAAAAGAAAGAAAACTTTAAAAATCTCCTTCTCCCAAACCATAAGGCCTATAGCTTTGATATTTTGTATAATACATCATCTATTGACCATCTACCAAAATAATCCATAGAATTACGGCACTCTGAAAATTAGCCCTTTTCTTTGTGATATCTGATTTTACATAGAAATAAAGAAGGAAATCATAGAAAGTCTTTTTCTTCCAACCCGTTAGGTCAAGGGCTTTAATATTTAGTGGGTAATAATACCTATCGACCCTCTACCAAAATACATCATAGAATTTCTGTATCCTGAAAATAAGCCCTTTTCTGTGAAATCCCAGAAAGGAGTTATGAAGGATATCATAGAAAATGTTCTCCTTCTAAAGCATTAGGCCTAGAGCTTTGATATTTGGAATGTATTAATGCCTATTGACCCTCTACTTAAGTACTTCAAAGAATGACCACAATCTTGGAAATGGCTCAATATGGTTGGATCTTTACTATACCTAGGATTAAAGGAGAAAATCTTTAAAAAATCTTCTTCTCCAAAATGATTAGGTGTAGGGCTTTGATATTTTGTATATTATATCATTACGCCTTGAGCCATCATACTCAGGGGAGCGATATAGGACCATCATGGTCCTCTTGTTTGTTTTGTCTTTAGTCTTTACATCATCATACTTTAGTTTGTCTTGATGCTGTTTTTTGTTTTATCAAATGGTTTCATGCGGGAGGAATCTAAAAATGACCAAACAGGGAAGGCGTTAGACAAATAAAAAATGTGTTATATTGTTGCATATTATCATGTTGTATATAGAGAAGATATGGGATCTTATTTTTCAGCAATTAATGGTAAAATTCCATTAAAAACATGAAAAGACTATTTCTTTGTTTTAAATTATCTTGGTCACATCAACTCCCAATCAGTTGTCCTTTCAATTAGTTTGTTTTATTTAGATTTTGTGCTGCTTTCAACAGTACATTTAATTACATGTACATTGTGTATCACAGAGTTACTTACTGCTGGTCCATTTATATGACTACAGCAATTCAGCTATCCCCATAACTTTTGGCCAATCAGCCTCATGACCTAATTGAAGGTAGCAGGTTCAATACCCAGTTGCAGCCAACTTTCTTTTTGGGGATTTTTTCCTCTCCCCTTTGACACTTGAGAAAGTTGGTGGCTTGGAAAGGAAGTTGTTTATGCAATTTTGAGGGTCTTTCCATTTGGCAAACAAATAAATCCAAGTCAAACAAGAGCTGTCGGAGGAAAGCGCGCTCGACTATTTCGATGCTTGATACTAACATCAATGTCAATGTCGATCTTGGGCAGAATTCTATTAAATGAATATTAGAGTAATGAATATATGACGTTTGTGTGAAAAACTAAGACCAAGAATTTCTAAGTCCGAAAAGGGTCAAATTCCACTAAAATGAATGTCAGAGTAATGAATCTTTGCTGAGGGGATGATATTGTTGTCTCACATGCACATGTAAAATTTCAGACATATAGCACCAGTATGAACAAAGTTTTTAAAGATACATGACAGTTGCACGTAAAACTTTAACCAAGAATGTTTAAGTCGAAACGGGTTAAAATTCCAATAAAATAAATGTCGGAGTAATAATTACTTTTCAGGAAGATGATATTAGGGTCACAAAAGCAGGTGCAAAGTTTCAAAGCAATTGATTTAGTAGAAACAGTTATAGATACATGACAGTTGCACGTAAAAACTTAACCAAGAATTTCTAAGTCGAAAAAGGGTTAAAATTCCATTAAAATAAAGGTCAGAGAAGAGAAGATGATATTAGAGTCACAAAAGCAGGTGCAAAGTTTCAGAGCAATAGCATTAGTAGAAACAGAAATTTTTGACAGTTGCACGTAAAAACTTAACCAAAGCTTTACGCTGACGCCAACGACTGGGTGACTGGAATAGCCCCCTATTCTACAAATAGTCGAGCTAAAAATGCTTCAAGTTTCTAATAAACTGGAGAACATTGCAGGTAGAGAAGAAAATGCTAATGGTCAATTTCTGTTTAACTGACAATGTTTTTCAAAATTAGTAATCTAGACCCCCAAAACTCTCTGCCTGGAAGAAGAGGGTATAAAATAGTGTAACTTCGGAACATTATCCAATATTATGTAATAGTGTCTTCTAAATCAATATTGTATATACAGTCTGCAGGGACTGTGTCTGCTTTTTATACCCCTTTGGTCTGCAGTCTGCTGGTCTGCAGAGTTTGGTCTGCTGTTTATACCTACCCGTAAAATATTACTGTCAATCCGGTTGAGGCTCCTTAAGAAGGATACTCCAAACTTCACTGAATTTGTTTATCCCACCACCCATCCCATATCCATGAACAGCATCAAATACCTCTGTCAACAGGATATATAGCTTTCAAAGAAGTCAATTATCTCCCTTAAGAAGAACCCCTCCCCTTACCACATAATCATTCTAATTGTAATCTATCTATGATTTCAACAAATGTGCAATGGTAGTAACAAAAAATAACCTGAGTTTCTTTGTACCTTCCGTAATTTAAATGTAAGCCCCCATCTCTAACGACAAACAAATTTCGCAAGGGTTGACCACATCTAAAGAAAGGACGGTAGGAATGTTTAGATTGCACTCTTGTGGTCTTACATAACTGATTCAATCCTTCTTTAACTCTCAATCCAAACTTATCATGGTCCAGAGGTCTTCGCAAAATGCTAAAAATTACTATTTTACAACTTGACAGACGTTTAATTATACTTATTAAATTTGTAAAAGAAGCTAAAATTTCTTGTGAGGTGAGACTTGTGATATCATTAATGCCCACATGTAATAAAACAAATTCAATGTCAATTAATCTAGGATTCCTTTCAATTTTACTGACAAGCCGTGAGGTATTAATTGCCGGGAAAGCAATAACTGAGACCTAAGTTTATTCTGAAACATTTTATAAGTAATGCATTTCCCGTTTACTAGAGTGAATAATACATTTTGCTCTGAAAGATTTTTTGAAGTAATTATTTGCCTATATGCTTCAACGGGACAAATAGATTTATCTTTCAATTTAAACAAGGGACTTTCCAAAATTCTCTCACCAAATTGTATAGTTTTCGACCAACCAAAACTGACAATTAAGCAATTACCGTGATCCTCAATGTCTTTTTAGCTCCCCTGAGCACGAAGTGCTCTGGAGGAGCTATTGTGATCGGTCATCGTCCGTCGTCCGTCCGTCCGTCCGTCTGTCCGTCAGTCCGTCCGTCCGTTCATAATTACAAAAAAACCTTCTTCTCCTAAACTAACCATGGAATTTCAACAAAACTTCACAGAAATGATCCTTAGGTCATGCTCTTTCAAAATACTTCACAGAATTAAAATCCATGAAGAATTCTGGTTGCCATGGCAACGGAGTGAAAAAAACTTAAAAAATCCTCTCCACCCAAACGGTAAGGCCTAGAGCTTTGATATTTGGTATATATCATCATCTATTGACCCTCTACCAAAATACTTCAAAGAATTACCCTATACTAAAAATTAGCCCTTTTCTTTGTGATCCCTGATTTTACATAGAAATAAAGAAGGTAATCTTTAAAAATCTTCTTCTCCCAAACCATAAGGTCTAGAGCTTTGATATTTGGTACAAATCATCATCTATTGACCCTCTTCTAAAATACTTCAAAAAATTACCCTATTCTGAAAATAAGCCCTTTTCTTAATGATCCCTGATTTTAAATAGAAATAAAGGAGGAAATCTTTAAAAATCTTCTTCTCCCAAACCATAAGGCCTAGAGGTTTGATATTTGGTATATATCATCATCTATTGACCCTCTTCTTAAGTACTTCAAAGAATAACCGTATTCTGAAAATTAGCCCTTTTCTTAATGATCCCTGATTTTACATGGAAATAAAGAAGGTAATCTTTTAAAATCTTCTTCTCCCAAACCATAAGGCCTAGAGCTTTGATATTTGGTATATATCATCATCTATTGACCCTCTTCTAAAATACTTCAAAGAATTACCCTATTCTGAAAATAAGCCCTTTTCTTAATGATCCCTGATTTTACATAGAAATAAAGGAGGAAATCTATAAAAATCTTCTTCTCCCAAACCATAAGGCCTAGAGCTTTGATATTTGGTACAAATCATCATCTATTGACCCTCTACCAAAATACTTCAAAGAATTACCCTATTCTGAAAATTAGCCCTTTTCTTTGTGATCCCTCCTTTTACATAGAAATAAAGAAGGAAATCTTTTAAAATCTTCTTCTCCCAAACCATAAGGCCTAGAGCTTTGATATTTGGTACAAATCATCATCTATTGACCCTCTTCCAAAATACTTCAAAAAATTACCATATTCTGAAAATTAGCCCGCTTCTTGGCAATCCCTGATTTAACATAGAAATAAAGAAGAAATCTTTTAAAATCTTCTCCTCCCAAACCATAAGGTCTAGAGCTTTGATATTTGGTACAAATCATCATCTATTGACCCTCTACCAAAATACTTCAAAGAATTACCCTATTCTGAAAATTAGCCCTTTTCTGGGCGATCCCTGATTTTACATAGAATTAAAGAAGGAAAACTTAAAAAATCTTCTTCTCCCAAACCATAAGGCCTAGAGCTTCTATATATTGCACATATCATAATATATTGACCGTCTACCAAAATACTTCAAAGAAATATCATACTCTGAAAATTAGCCCTTTTCTGTGCGATTCCTGATTTTACAAAGGAATAAAGAAGGAAATCTTTGAAAATCTTCTTCTCCCAAACCATAAAGAATAGAGCTTTGATATTTGGTACATATCATCAGCCATTGACCCTCTACCAAATTACTTAAGAAATTAGCCCTTTTCTGTGCAATCACTAATTTTAGTTAGGAATAAATAATGATATCTTTGAAAACCTTCTGCTCCTAAACCATTAGGCTTACAGCTTTTATACTTGGTATGTATTGATGTCTACACTTCAAAGCATTACCATATTCAGGAAATTAGTGCTATATGGTGGGATCATCAATATACCTAGGATTAAAAGAGAAATCTGTAAACATCTTCTCCAAAATAATTAGACAGAGGGCTTTGCCATTTTATTTATACCATAAAGCCATGAACCATCATACTCAGGGGAGCGATTTAGGACCATCATGGTCCTCTTCTTTTTTTTAATAAATCTTCCTGAACTAATTTCAATTTGAGAAATTGGAACTAGATTTGATATCCATGATATCGTGAAAATTATGCAAAATATCGAGTGTAATAGACTCTGCTCTATGAACCATGTGCGGTTTATCCCTTGATAAGACCTTGAGAGTGAGTAAAAGAGAATAATCCGAAAACATTGAAATTTCAGCTCCTACCAGTGCATGCACATTTTTGACCCCTGCGATATAATTCCTTATACTATCTACCGACTTGAAAGATCTCGACAGAAATTGTGCAAATATTGCTAAAGAATGTGACGAAGCAGGAAGGTTAGGAACTCCGAAATAAAAACAAAATAACAAAAACGATCCCCACTGCATAATTAAGTTAACATGTGTGCTTTCAGCAAAGGCTGGCCTAGTTGACTTCCTCATATGCCTCCTCAAAAGCCTTTAATCATCGTCTGAAAATAATAAGTAATATGCTACCAAATATGAGTGAATTTAAAAATCTCTTCATTAACTAGGCATTCCTTTAACATCTGATCTCTTCAAAATTTGAGAAAAACTTTTATGTGTATTTATCATCTAAATGCCATCTTGATAGACTGTCTACTAATCTATTCTGGTTTGCTTCCAAATGCTTAGCTCGAACTTGGAAATTGAAGACCGAAGCAAAAAAACATATCTCCCTCAGACATTTTTGTAAGAAAGGGCACTTAGCTTTCCCTGAATTTATGACTATACCTGCTGCCTGGTTATCACAGAAGACCTGAATCTTTTCCCCCCTAAATGAAGATGCCCACAGGTGGAGACAAACTACTACTGACAATAATTCTAGTGCACTGATGTGCAAATTTTGTTCATTGATAAAGGGAGGAAACTTGGCATGAAAATACTGATCGCCACAAAATCCCCAACAACCAGAAAGACAGCTGTCCGAACTGAAAACATGATCAGGTTCTAGCCATTCCCCGTGATCTATAAGTGAAATTCCATTGAAATAAGGCATGCTTAAATCCCACCAATCAATATCCTTTCTTACCTCAACAGGAATCAGAAATTGATCATAAGATGAACTTTTAGAATAACACTCTCTCAACCAGTTTAAAATTCTATTTATAAAAAATCTGCTTGACATGACGCATGTACCAACGAAATTCAATTTGCCGGGCAGTCTTTGATTTTCCTTCAATGAAGCATATATTTTTCTGTTTCCAGATGATCACAAGCTCTTCTATTTCTCTCAATCGTTTTGGAGTGATGGACATGGTCATGTTTATACTGTCAAAGAGCACACCGAGAAAAAGCATTATTGTTGAAGGCTCACATGCCTTCTCACAAGTTTCTTCCAGACCACTCAATTTGAAAACTTCTCTGATCAAATTAAAAAACAAAATGAGCTATGGAGGGATTTTCCACGCTACCAAAATCGTCCAAAATGTTTAATACTGAAATTCCCAGATTAAAAAGCATGAGAGAAAGCGTTTGTGACGCGCTGGCAAATGTGGGCCGAAGAACGTAACCTCATGGGCAACACTGTATCAGTAAAGATATGACCATTCCATGTAAAGGCAACTGAATTGTAATCTGAAGGACAAATACTTATTTGCCTGTAAGCTCTTTTCAAGTCTAACTTAAACAATAAACAACCAGGACCTTTCTTTCTTATTAATGCAGCGTAATCTTCTATTTTGGGAAAGCATAAATTTACTTCCTCGTTTAAATATGAATCTTTGGGTACATGATCATTAGTGCTATTGCCATTCTTAGGATAACTCAAATCTAATATGACTCTTCTTTCCGATGATCAGGATTAGCTTTAGGAACAGAACTAAGCCGGGATAATTTCATGTCATGTGGAAAAGGATCATCACGGTGTGTAGAATTTGAAAAAAAAAAATGGCTCAATATGAAAGAAAACATTGTGGGGAAAAGACAAATGACCTAGCATTTTATCCTTTTCCTACAATATTTCCCCTTATTTCATATGGGCGTCAAAAGGGGTTGTTGAGTGGTAATTGGTTAAGAGAAATACATGAAGCCAGAATATGACTTTAGACGATCCCTTTGGACATATTTGCTTTCAGAGTTTTACTGATATGTAAATAAGTGTACCGACTGTATAGTTCTTGTAAAGCAACAAGTGGTGCAGTCGGAATGCTTCCTTGGCAGTTTCGCGCTTTGAAATGTTATTGTAATATTATTTATCTAATTATGCCTTTCTATCTTTTATTAGTAGTTGCTTAGTTTTCTACTGGTTAACCCAATCCCATACAATAACGTTTCTTTGCGACCCAAAGAAAGAAGGGGAATAGGAAAACATCATAATTGTGAACAATGAAAAAATTGATTGTTGAATTCGAAATATTTCCTGTCTCAACCCCCCCCCCAAAAAAAAAAGAAACCCAACAAAAACACGAAATAATTAAAAAAAATATCAACTGAAAATTATCGTCTGCAACAATTTTGAATTTGAACTAGTGTTGGGTTTTTTTTTTGTTTTGTTTTTTTTTATTTTATTTTATTTTTTTTTTCTGGTTGTGGGTTAACCCTGCTTTACAAAATTTTAAACCTTTCAAAATTCAAAGGATTTGTAGACGGAAAATTAAAGTGGGTTTAAAGTGAAAAATAACCTCCCAGCAGCGTAGAAAATATTGTGCAATTAATTCTTTTTCAAAAACATTTTAAAATCACAGGGATGTCTAATCTACCGGTATCTATTTATACCGCCTAACCCCCCTTTCGGGTATTACTGGCAGGTGATACACTCACGATCCAGATGTTTTCCACGTCCCTGAAAGAGAGGCAGTGGCTGAATCCCACTGCTACCCACTTTTACAGCTGGGTAGACTGGGTCTGGCTTTTAAGTGTCTTGCCCGTGAACACACACCCGACGACGCTGGGGCTCGAACCCGTGACCTTCAGATCACGAGTCAAGCACCCATATCACTCGGTCATCGAGGCAGTCTTGGCATATTACGAGGTTAAATGGATCGGAATTTCTTCGGTGGGCCAAAATGACGTGAAGTCCTACATATAGATAAATAAAGATAAATCGTTCTTTAGAACTTTGAATAGAATCACTAGTCTAAATGTACCAGTCTATTTTACAGTAAACCGGAAACTAGGAGTTGCTGTTTGAGAGTTCTTGAAAAAAAATTGAATGAAGGCACAAGTGTTACAGATATGGGTAAAAACGACCGGAGATCGACTAAACTTGTATCTTCCAGAAATTCGGAACAATGGATCTACCTCGGAAGTGAATACGATCGTTGGCATATGCTAAAGATGAAAAGTGGGGCGACTAGCGATATCGAACTGTTGACTATGCTTGTGGACAGGTTAAATACCTTTTCTTCTAACGTTTTAGTATTTCCGATTATTTATTGTCGCTAGAGGCCTTAGAACATGCCCATATGACGGTTTGTTGTTGTGGAACAGTGCAGGGATACAGGGGGAGATTACAGAGAGCTCTACCTGGTACTTTACCTTGCTAGATGGATACAGTGAAGTCGATATTAGCGGATATTTCCCAATAGCGGATCGATTTTATTTCGAGGCCTCACAAAACAAAAGTTCAAAAAGTTTTTATAGGATTAATACTTGCCTATCATCACATGGGCGTCGAACACAAGAAGAAAGTTGATTCAAAACCAAAAGTTGGTTACACCAATGTTATCGAAAACTTGACAGTCTCAAAGAAAACTCTGAAATTGCATTTTTTTTAATTTCGTGTGAGCATTTTTAGTTCAAGTGCAGAAAGTTTGCAATAAAAATAATATCTGTACATTAATTTGAAGATAATTAATTGGAAGAAATAGCAGGTTTAATAGCCGGACATGTCTAAAGTTTCTCTTGTTGGCCAACTCCTGGTCATGTGGGTAGTGTAGTGGTTATTCCTTACAACTATGTCATTACTTTATTAAGTACATGATTTTCTTTGAAACATCTCTATGATCTTTTTTCAAGTCTGATCAGATCCGAGGGATCAGTGCTTCGTTATTAATTGTTGACTCATATAATTGTTAAGGGTTGTACTTGGTATTCAGGGGAAAGTACTAAGTTTTGTCTCAAAGGAACCAACTGGGCCCCTAACTTTGAAAATCTAGGTGCCCAGCTCAAAATGTAGGGGACCAGCATTTCGGCAAAAAAATAATCATTTACAATTTGAAGGATAGAAACCCCTCCCTGTAAAGCCTTCAGCAAGTCTACTTTTCCTACCACATATGATTTTTTCTTTTAGAATTACACCCACTTTTCATTGTTGTCTGCCAACACTTTCAATTTTGACCAGTAAAAGTTTAAAAGAAGCAGGAAATGGTTAAGTACTAGGGATTGCATGGTGAACATAGCAACACAAGCTCAAACTACCATGATACTCTTTAATCAACATCTAACTTGTTTATTTTTATGCCCCAGCATGGATAAGATCGGGGGCATATTGTTTTACCGATGTCCGTCTGTTTGTCCGTCTGTCTGCAGGGTTTTCGTTTGACCCGAGACCTCGGGTCTTGACGCACAGAAATTGAAAAAGAAGCAATTTTGACGCTCGAAAATTTATCACTGTGCGTCATTTTGACTCTCGGAAATTAGCAGCCATGCGTCAAGGGTTATCATAAGTGTGCCAAATTATTGGAAAATGGTTAATTGATTATGAAAATATACACCCCTATCAAGGATAACACCAAGCTTGATTGGTAATTAACATTCTCGAGTGATGGACATGCATCGGCGATCGTAATTGACAGGTACTTTAAACATGTGAAATTGATGCTGAAACCCCTTTTCAGAGTTCTAAGGCTACTGAAATTTACTTATTGGTTAATACTTTTATCACAAACCTCACAAAATATAACCAAGAAATGAAATGGAAATCAAAGAAAATGTTGCTCAAGAAATGTAATGGGTTTTCGCGGAAAATGTCGGCACTTTATTTTATGAAAATAGGAATAATTTGATCCTTTTAGACAATTAATGAGATTTACTAAAACTGATTCAAACTTATAAAATATGCATTAATATTTAATTTTCCCTTAAATTTGTCTTGTATTGAAATATAATACTGTCAGATTGGAAAAAATTCAAATATAACCATTGAAAAAAAAAAAAATACAACAAATTTAAAATATATTTTCTATCCATTATTATATTTTTTCTGAATCACAATGGGGGGGGGGGGGGGAATTATGCATTTTGACTCTTTGGATTTCAATTTTGACTCTTGAAAATTTTGACCCAAGGGTCAATGACTCTTGACTTTTGGGTACTAATGAAAACCCTGGTCTGTCTGCAAAACTTAACCTGCCAACTAAACATTTTCCTATAACTTCAACCCTGACTAAGTTACAATGCTAATATTTGGTATGGAGATAGGTCTCAACAAGGCACAACTGAGGAAGGTCATTTCATCAAGGTCAAGGTCAAAATTTTAACCCTTTACCCGTTTCTAAAGAATCCCCGCTTCGGGGGCATAGTGTTTCACAAACACATCTTGTTTGACTGTGCGCTACTTACACCTTCGACAAATCGCCATATTATTGACTGATTGAATGCATTGGGTTTCATGCCACCTAACAATGCCATGACGGATTTCCAGATTCTCTCTGACCAGTACTACCACTACATCCTTTGTGTTCCCCCCCTTCCCAGCTGCTTGGTTTTTGATTATCTACCCATTGGTGGGAGGGTAATCATATTATTGAGCTAAATATCAAAGACAGCTTACATTATGGGCGCATTCATGTTGAAAGCGCGGACCAACAGAGCATTTCAGGTGCTTTCGTTTCTACCCAGCCTCTACAGGGCTCTGCAGAGTGGGCGACTCAGGCGAAAAAGTCGCCTGGTTTCATAAAACTTCGCCTGATTTGCTGATCAAAGCGAAGTCGAAGTTGCCTGGAATTTTCGGGAAGTCGCCTGTATACATTAGGTGATAACCAAATCTGGCCTAGTGGCTTTAAAAGTAGGGGACAGTGTGCAATTATACAACTGCCGGTCAGAAGCCCTTTGATCATCATTCAAGCGTGTATGGATAGTCGCGAGGCCAGCAGATTATCAGAAAGAGGGGTACGTTCTGGCAGCTAATAGTCGACATGCTCGCTTCATTCACACCTACGCTGATTGGTTTTGGCAATTCTTTGTATACTATCGGCACCAGAAATCTTTATTTAAAATCCTTTCCCTTCTTAAGTTTTAATCATTTCTGTAAATTAAGTTATCATAAGTCTACGAGATTTGTTGCTTACTTTCACATAATGAGAATAATGGCCGAGATTTACTGACGCCGTGTCATTTACCAGAAGTCAAAATTTTGTTAAAAATTTGAAATCTTGATGAAAAATAATTCTGCCGAAAATCTACGTAGAGTAAATTCATTTTTCATTAGAATCCTTTAATTTGAATTATCTGCTTTAATTGTAACAAGTGAAGAAATTTATGGCAAACAATTTAAAGGCTGCTACGATCTTTTCCTGGGTTTCTTCTTATAATACATTCTTTCCAAAAACTTAATTTCACTTACTTGTATTGATAATAATTCCTTTAAATAACATGTAATCCTATAAAATTGAGCAAATTATCCTGTGTTAACTTTAAACCTCTGCATGTACATAGTCTGGTTTTGTTTACTCAGCAGTAACCCTTACCCTTTACACACTATAACTGACTTAATTAGAGAGGACCTTTTATGACCAATTAATGACAATTCTTATCCATTTATATGTAATCAGGTAAAGTGGACAGACTTTAACTCATTACCACACAATCCCCCATTTTGACATCTTGAAATGTTTTAATGGGAAACTGTGGAAAAAGGAGGAAATGGTTGCAGCAAGCAATTTATCCTTCCCCACATGTTTCTACCCTCTTTGGCACCTTCTTCTTATTTAAGCTCACTTTGAAATGTCTTGTTGAGCTTACTTCAATTTGTAGCAGTCTGATTTTTTCTCTTCTGGTAATGGTTTGATTAAATACATGTTGTTACTATAAAATCTTTTCTCATTTTCTGGTTCAAATAGTAACACTACTCATTTCATTCAGACCGCCTTTGCACTATTTGCATTTGTCTTATTAGTTGACCTTTTTATCATATATGAATCTATTATGAAATATTAAAGAAAAAAAAATTCAGAATCAAACTCTTGAACTCTCAAACCTAAATAAAGAAAAATACAAAATATTTGTTCACAGGAATAAGATCTTTATTGAGGACTGAAAGGATAAGCAGTATTTGCTATGTTTATTGCATAATACATAATATAAAATGCAACTACTTGGTTGTAAAGCTATTTTATTTTCTGATAGAAATGAGGAATATGCGCAAAAACTCAATTTTTAACGCAATCCACTTCTCCTGAAAGTCTCACCACTTCTCCCCATTTTGAAAAACTTCTCCCAATTCTCAGACTAGTGAGAAGTGACTTCTCCCCAAATTCTGGGAGTCTGCAGAGCCCTGCTCTACAACTGGATAGTTTCATTGCTTGATTTTACGACTGAATTCTCTACATGTACAAGGCTTTGGAGGATTTTTTTAAAGGATGAGCATATGGGATTACAAAACATAAATGGAAGCAGGGAAAATAGTCTGCCCAAGTTGAAAAGAAGAATATGACATGCCTTTTTTGTTATTCGATTCTGAGGTATTCAGATAATCGGAAAGAAGCTCATTAATTCTTGAAAAGTGTGCGCTTAGCTAGACTGTAGACACCTGGTGAAAAAATAGGTCAGTCTGTCATTTTAGTGCGGGATTTCATTCCTTACTGTTGTCAAAAAATAGATGACAACTAGTGCAACATTCACTTGGAGCATACTTATTTTTTTCTTATATATCAATTTATGAAACTATCTAGTTTTTAGTTCACCACTTGGGCCCCTATCTGGCAACTTTTACTCGCCCAATGCATTTTCTAGTTGCCCTGGGCGAGTGGGTGAGCGCTAATATTTTCCCCTGGTATTATGGATAATCTTAGTCACTGATAATTACTGTTATGACAGGTATTGTACACAATAGCCCTCCTCTACTCTGTTTTGTTACATTGACTATCATGAAATGATGCTACTACTTTGTTTAACTCAAGTAATCTTTTTCTGTACTTTAATACATTTCCATGCATTTTTACCCTTATACAGACAACTAATCTAAGACTGGTTCATATTTTACTGTAACATGTAGCATAAAACATTCATAAAAGGGTATAAATTAAAAAGTTTTATGTTAAGCATCTATTTAGATAAAAGGTGTGGATAAAAAGATTGTTTGTCAAATCTATTTCAACTGTTCACAAGATATTTTCCCTTGCTTAGAATTGTTAAGTGATTGTAAACAGGTATCATCAATTTATGTCTTAAGCAGGTACTATATACAAGTGCACAAAGAGTATATCAATGTACCATTGCATGTCATAAACAAGTCTTAGTTCTGTAGCTTTTCGGTCCCTTTAAATCTTCATTACAACCCATACACAATAATGTAGCTCATTTTTTACCACAATACAACATTTAAGACTAGTTAAAAATGAGAACAGTTGCAGACTACAATTCAAATTTGGCGAAAATTGAGAAAAATAGCTTTGGCATGCTGGGTATAGAAAATGTGAGAAATGAGGATACTGCTATTAACAAGCAATTTCTTCATTTCTTACAATGTTTCCGCATTTTTTCTTTTTTATTGTCATAAAATAGTGGGGTTATCCAGTTCAATTTAATATTGTTTCGGGCCTGCAATCTTTGAAGTGTAAGTTTACAGCAATTTCTAATTTTCAGACTGGTCTATTATTCATCTTATTATTGAGGGATTGTTGAGCATTTTTGTTTCAAATTATGATATTTTGAAGTGTGTATGTGACAATTTGCAGCAAATAAAAGTGAAAATTCAGCTATAGATTGCTTTGATACTACCCCTTATCACGTAACCCTATATTGGAGAAAGGAGTAAACAGTAACCATGTAAACAAAGCCTTACACCAGCTCATGAGAAAGTGAAACAAAAAAAGAAGGGATTGGCTTGAAAGAGCAGTAAATAGTCTTTTTTGGAAAGAACAACTTAGCTTGCTAAGGAGCTTCAAACCGAGTAAATTTTCGGGCATAGTGCTTATCAATTCCCTACTGGCGACTTCACTGTATCACCATCACTGGGTCTCATTTAAACGTTATATCCAAAATACAATTAGTCTGTTAGTTGATATGGTCAGCTTGTAGGGGTCCGTAATTCAAATCCCTTCCGCCCCATAAACCTATATTATGATATGGGGTGGAAGGGACTCAAATTACTCGTACCCGTAAATTTTCGGGCATAGCGCTTATTAATTCGCTATTGGCGACTTCACTGTATCACCATCACTGGGTCTCATTTGAACGTCTTATCTAAAATACAGTTAGTCTATTAGTTGATATGGTCAGCTCGTAGGGGTCCGTTATTCAAATCCCTTCCGCCCCATAAACCTATATTATGATATTGGGTGGAAGGGACTCGAATTACTCATACCCGTGATCTTGGGGTTTGAAGTCAAGCGCTCTACCAACTGAGCTTATTACTTAAGCACTAATACATGTTTACAAAAATTTGTGTAATAATATTGAATTTCCATTATCATCAAATACACACACACAAATGAATTTCTAACATTTCATTTTTATACGCCCGTCAAAGACGGGACGTCTTATGGGATCACCCTTGGCATCCGGGCGTCCGGCCATCCAGGCGTCTGGATGACCTGGCAGTGTCCACACTTCTTTGTCCGTAGCATAACTCTATCACCGTAAGTCCGATTGACTTCAAACTTGGCAGTTATATTCTTTTCATCAATACGGAGTGCAGCACTCAATAACCATAACTTTACCTGGCCTATTTTTTGAGTTATTGCCCTTTGTTGTTTTTCATACTTGAATCTTGTCCTGAGTATAACTCTAAAAGTATTATAGCTAGGATCATGAAACTTCATGGTGTATAGATCTCACCAAGGGGGAGTGCAGTGCTCAAGAACCATAACTCTACCTGGCCTATTTTTTGAGTTATTGCCCTTTGTTGTTTTTCATACTTGAATCTTGTCAGGAGTATATCTCTATAAGTATTATTGCTAGAATCATGAAAAATTCATGGATGGATAGAGCTCACCAAGTAGGAGTGCAGTGTACAAGAACCATAACTCTACCTAGCCTATTTTTTGAGTTATTGCCCTTTGTTGTTTTTCATACTTGAATCTTGTCCGGAGTATATCTCTAACAGTATCATAGCTAGAATCATGAAATTTCATGGATGAATAGAGCTCACCAAGTAGGAGTGCAGTGTACAAGAACTATAACTCTACCTAGCCTATTTTTTGAGTTATTGCCCTTTGTTGTTTTTCATACTTGAATCTTGTCCGGAGTATATCTCTAAAAGTATAATAGCTAGAATCATGAAACTTCATGGATGGAAAGAGCTCACCAAGTGGGAGTGCAGTGTACAAGAACCATAACTCTACCAAGCGTATATTTAGAGTTATTGTCCTTTGTTGTTTTTCATACTTGAATCTTGTCCGGTGTATATTTCTAAAAGTATTATTGCTAGGATCATGAAATTTCATGTGTGTATAGATCTCACCAAGGGGGGGGGGGGGTTGCAGTGCACAAGAACCATAACTCTACCTGGCCTATTTTTTGAGTTATTGCCCTTTGTTGTTTTTTTCATACTTGAATCTTGTCCAGAGTTTCACTAAAAGTATAATAGCTAGAATCATGAAACTTCCTGGATGGATAGAGCTCACCAAGTGGGAGTGCAGAGCACAAGAACCATAACTCTACCTGGTCTATTTTTTGAGTTATTGCCCTTTGTTGTTTTTCATACTTGAATCTTGTCCGGAGTATATCTCTAAAAGTATCATAGCTAGGATCATGAAATTTCATGGATGGATAGAGCTCACAAAGTGGGAGTGCAGTGTACAAGAACCATAACTCTACCTAACCTTTTTTTGAGTTATTGCCCTTTGTAGTTTTTCATACTTGAATCTTGTCCGGAGTATATCTCTAAAAGTATAATAGCTAGAATCATGAAACTTCATGGATTGAAAGAGCTCACCAAGTGGGAGTGCAGTGTACAAGAACCATAACTCTACCTAGCGTATATTTAGAGTTATTGTCCTTTGTAGTTTTTCATACTTTGTTTGACAAAAAATATTCATTTAAAATAACCTCAGTTCTATTCAAACCCCCAGTTAATTTTAAGCAGTGTGACGGGCGTATCTTGTGACAATTTGGCACCTTGTTCTACTGGTACTTTTTCTCTTCAAAATTAAATGTCAGTAGCTTGAATTGAAATCTAAAACTGAACAAAACAACAAAATTATTGCTACAAAATTGTGACAGTATTTAGCTTGAATTAATTATGGCTAAATTCATGTTATTTTAGAGCAAGTATCCTAAGGTTTTGAAATTAAAAAATAAGGTGCTTTGCTGTATAATGATGTAACATAAGATGCGCAGGTTTGGACAACATGCGGAATTACCCATGTCTTTATTTGGTATACACTCAGTTATCTTCTTAAAACAATTACTTTGCAAAAAAAGGACATAAATTTGGAGGACCTTACATCACAGAGGGGACCCTGTAAGAATTAGTGTAATAATTGGAGCCAACCAGTCCAGCAGGCTGACAGGATAAATTAGTTTGTGTCTATCAATCCTTTTTTGATCGATTTATTTTCAAAACAAATGAACTTGATACATGTATAAATATACATAGCTTATTCTTTTCTTTTTTTTCATTTTACAATTTTTCCTTTCAGTTACATCAAGTTTCACATGAAGGACTCTGAACTACTTCAGGGAGCAATCTGCCCACCAGTAACCAGTGACCATGTACAAACATCAACAGGGAGTACAGAGGAGAAAGCTAAATTGGCTGATGCAAAGTATTACATTTTCTTTACCCATTTTTTGAGGTGACAAAAAATAAGTCTGGACAAAATTAAAATCATTAGATTGTAATGTCGGCCAATCTCAGAGTTCAAAGTTCACTTGCTGTCAAAATGAATGGTTTGATTGGTTGATTGATTCTTTTATTTGACAACCTTGATCCGTTAGTTGCAGAAACAGTGCTTACATTTAGATCTACCAGCAAGAGGTCTTACAATGGTGTGGTTCCCATCCATCAGTCTGTCTCTCAGTCAGTCAATTAACAACTCTATTTTAGGCAAATATAATAGAATTATTTTGATACTTTGTCAGTTTGCTTGTATAGTAGTTTGGAACATTCCTTTAGGAATTTGGGGGGAATCCATCAGAAATCATGGGAAAAGTAGGCTTGAAAATTCTACTTGTTCGTTCATCTTGAATAATTTTTTCCTTTCTATGTCTATGTATGCAGGATGAGTGGAATTTGAAAGATTTGAAAACAGAAATTAATGTTACACAAATATTATCCCATTCTCTTGAAATTTTCACAGAATTTCAGAGTTTTTCGTCTGATCTTTGGTTTTATCCTCAGGAAATCCAAAAGAAGCATTTTGACTCTCGGAACAATGATTTAACAAGTGTGTTATACTGACTCTGGGAAATTATAAATCCAGAAATATTGGATTAGTAGAATGTTGTTCTTAGCATTTGCCAATAATAAAACTAAATTTGTAACACAAATCGTACATAATAAATAGTGCTGGCTGAACAAAAGTTGGTGTAGATAACCATTGTATGATTGCAAACAAACACCTCTACATTTGTTCCAGCACTATCCCTCATTTACAACTCAAGAAAATCAAAGTGCGTACGCACTGTAATTGGTCGTCACTGAGAAATTGGACATATCGTTGCATTCTGACTTTAGAATTAGGGTAAAACAACTTTAATTTCTATTACTTTCACAACACGTAGGTTCTATCCTAGTGTATGATATTTCCGTGAATGTTAATTAGAACTAATATTATTTTACACGAACGTAAGACCTTGATGCAACATCGGTACTGACAAAAAAGCAACTTTTTGTGAAAACTAAATTTTTAGAAATTTTCGATTGTTAAATAGTCAATGTTAGATCATCCCTGCAAGCGTTTTTTATAAAGCCAAAACAGAAAAATTATGGAATTATGATAACTTAAGTTTAAGAGCAAATGCTGACAGCAGGTTCATGAAATTTCAAAACCCTCTCTTTTTCTGGGCAGAAATTAACAAGTTCCTAAACAGCGCTGATTATAAACCAGGGCTCTGCAGACTCCAAGAATTTGGGGAGAAGTCACTTCTCACTAGTCTGAGAATTGGGAGAAGTTTTTCAAAATGAGGAGAAGTGGTGAGACTTTCAGGAGAAGTGGATCGCGTTAAAAAATAAGTTTTTGCGCGTATTCCTCATTTCTATCAGAAAATAAAATAGCTTTACAACCAAGTAGTTGCATTTTATATTATGTATCATGCAATAGAAAATACTGCTTATCCTTTCAGTCCTCAATAAAGATCTTATTCCTGTGAACAAATACTTTTGTATTTTTCTTTTTTTAGGTTTGAGAATTCCAGAGTTTGATTCTGAATTTATTTTTTTTAATATTTGATAATAGATTCATATATGATAAAAAAAATCAACTAATAAAAAAATGCAAATAGTGTATAGGTGGTCTGATAGAAATGAGTGGTGTTCCTAATTGAAGCAGAAAATGGGAAAAGACTTTATTGTAACAACATTATATTGTATTTAATCAAACTATTACCAGAAGAAAAAATTCAGACTGGTACAAATTGAAAGAAGCTAAATAAGACATTTCAAAGTGAGCTTAAATAAGAAAGAATGTGCCAAAGAGGGTATAAACATGTGGGGAAAGTATAAATTGCTTGCTGCAATCATTTCCTCCTTTTCCACAGTTTCCCATAAAAACAGTTCAAGATGTTAAAATGGGGGATTGTGTTGTAATGAGTTAAAGTCTGTCCACTTTACCTGATAACATATAAATGGATGAAAATTGTCATTAATTGATCAAAAAAGGTCCTCTGTAATTAAGTCAATTATAGTGTGTAAGGGTAAGGGTTACTGCTGAGTACACAAAACCAGACTATGTACATGCAGAGGTTTAAAGTTAACACAGGATAATTTGCTCCAATTTATAGGATTACATATTATTTAAAGGAATTATTACCAACACAAGTAAGTGAAATTTAGTTTTTGGAAAGAATGTATCATAACAAGAAACTCAGGAAAAGATCGTAGCAGCCTTTAAATTGTTTGCCATTATTTTCTTCACTTGTTACAATTAAGGCAGATCATTCAAATTAAAGGATTCTATTGAAAAATTAATTTACTCTACGTATATTTTCGGCAGAATTATTTTTCATCAAGATTTCAAGTTTTTAACAAAATTTTGACTTCTGGTAAATGACACGGCGTCGGTAAATGTCGGCCATTATTCTCATTATGTGAAAGAAAGCAACAAATCTCGTAGACTAATGATAACTTAATTTACAGAAATAATTAAAACTTAAGAAGGGAAAGGATTTTAAATAAAGATTTCTGGTGCCGATAGTATACAAAGCATTGCCGAAACAAATCAGCGTAGGTGTGAATGAAGCAAGCGTGTTGACTATTAGCTTCCAGAACATAGGATAATCTACTGGTCACGCGACTATCGATACACGCTTGAATTACGATCAAAGGGCTTCGGACAGGCAGTTGTATAATTGAACACTGTCCCCTACTTTTATAGCCACTGGGCCAGATTTGGCTATCACCTATCGTATCCAGGCGACTTCCCGAAAATTCCAGGCGACTTCGACTTCGCTTTGATCAGCAAATCAGGCGAAGTTTTATGAAACCAGGCGACTTTTTCGCCTGAGTCGCCCACTCTGCAGAGCCCTGATAAACAAAGGAAAAACAATTGATACTATTCTTTGGGCGAATCCTTTAGACAGCTTGAAAGCATAATAATCAAATTTGCTCTCAAAAAGAACTTTCAGTACTTTGATTAACTTATGGCTGGAAAATAATTGAGTGGCAGTATCATCTTTGTTTACACCTCGATATGATTGAAAGAAAGGGTTGGTTAGACGCGTTCATCACTAGCGGAAAATCCTTGAAGCATTCATCTTTAAAGCGTGTGACCGTCCAGTTTTCCTTTACTCCTTTTGATAATTCTTAACTTGTAAAATGAAATGATTTATTTCTGTTTTCCCGTCAGAATATACGTCCAGTTGGGCTAAAGGCAGTTTTGGTAAATTGCAGCGACCCAATCTCGAGGTTATGATTATATATATTGGTCTACGACCAATTAAAAATTGATGAAACTGCTGTTAGATGAAATTTTTCATTATTCACAATGTTTTCTACACCAAACAATAAAGATTTATAAAATTTCATTAGCATCAGCAACTTCTTTTAATTTTAACCGATATAAGATGTTGTCGTTTGGAAAAATTTGTCGGCTGGTTATGGGTTAAATGGGTTCCAACTTTGAGGAATTCTTGTATATTATAAAAGTTTATGAATCTTTTTTTCAAATTTTACAGTCAACAGACAGAAATCAAAATGGAACGTGACTCTGATACAGAATCACCTACAGACATAAGAACTGATGTAAATTTTGACACTAGTGCACGAGTTGTTGAATCAGAGAAAGATAGTCATAAAGATAATACTGTGAATACAAACAATCAGAGAGCAACAAATACTTCTGTGTGTGTGAATACAATCTATCAGAAAGGAAAAAATATTGGGAGCTGTGTGAATATCAACAATTGGACAGGGATAGATAATGGGAGTGGTGTGAATACAGACAATTATACTAGAACAAAATTTGGTAGTGGTGAGAATACAGGCAGTTATACTGGAACAAAATGTGGGAGTCAAGCCTGCACATTTGTTTCACACACTGAGGCTTCCGTTGTTGTGAATCATAGAAAAATGAACACACAGACTTTTACATCTGACAGTCCGTTAGACTCAAATGAGGTATCAAATCATGGCAGGGTAAATGTAAATAATGAAAAACCAGACTTTTGGACTGGGGCATTTGTTGATTTCCATCAGATATCAAGAAAGACAAGTATGGAAGCTGAGATAGTAAACAATAATCACAATGTGGGTGCTAGTGCAATAGAAAGTTGGAAAAAATATCAAGATGGAAGGTAAATTTTTAGCCACTTGAGCAAAGGCTTATTTTCAAGTCCAGTCAGCAAAACTCATTTGAAAACTAAGCTTTCAAACTTCCTATTTGAAATATCTAAAAAAAATTTAAGCCTGCATGTGGTGAGTGAGACAGAGATTGATTTATTGCTGGCCACGCCTATTGAGTTCCATCAATGCTCTTTGATTGACGAAACATTATTTTGTAAAATAGGTGGTCAGAGACTTTTAAACAAAATGCAAATCAATGGCAGGTAACCTTAACCCATGTCATGCTGAACCCAGATTATTTCGGTTTTGGCAGGAGATGTAGACAAAGATCAGCCTGCACATAAGTGCAGTCTGATCTTCATCTACACCTCCTGCTTGTACTTTTTCTGGTAGAGTGGATTTCTAAAAGAAGTATTAATTTTAGAACAACAAGTTCTATCAGTGCACTCAGCCCTTTGATTTCGGCGAAGGGGATATAGTAATGGTCTCCATCTGTCCTTCCGCCATTCCGTCCTTCCGTCACTAAACTTGTCCAGAGCATATCTCTGAAAGCATAATAGCTATTAACTTGAAACTACATAGGTGATTAGAACTTGTTGAGGAGAAGTGCAGTGCATAAGAACCACAACTCTTGCTTGCATAATTTTGGAGTTAATGCCCTTTGTTGTTTTAGAGACTAAGATTTTGTCCGGGACATATCTCTGAAAGTATAATAGCTATTAACTTGAAACTTCATAGGTGGATAGATCTCTTTGTGGAGAAGTGCAGTGCACAAGAACCACAACTCTTGCTTGCATAATTTTGGAGTTATTGCCCTTTGTTGTCTTAGATTTGTCCTGAGCATATCTCTAAAAGTATAATAGCTATTATAGAACTAATTGAGAAGAATGCAGTGCCTAAATCTAACTGCCTTCAGTTTACTATCAAGCTTTTTGGGCGGGGGATGGCCATGTTCGACATGGCTCTTCTTAAGATTTAATTTCATGAATAAATTTTGCTTAAAAGAGACAAGTAGTAGGTTAAGACTAAATTCGGGTGTACTCATGTGCAGGCTGATCTTTATCTATACCTCCTGCCAAAAAAGAAGTATTCTAGCTAAGTAACTGTGACAAGGGCAGGGCTCTCGGAAACAACAGTACTGTCGTCTGAGATGACAACTTTCCCCAAGGGACGAAAAAAAATCCTATCAAAGGATTCCGACACACGACAATTTTTTCAATGACATGCGTTCGACGGTAGCAGTCTTCATGTCAAAGTGACTCTGTAAAATCATCTGTCATGGTTCAAGGGTCATTAAAATAGTAAGTAGATCAGTGGAAAAAGTTAATTGATTATCCTATCAAACACCACAATCATATATAAAACCCAGCTTAATTTACAATTACCACTCCGCGGTGACCGGTCATGCATCGACAATCGTAAGTGACAGGTGTTAGAAACCTGTGAAACTTGGGTAAAATTATTTTTCTAGCACTCTTATCTCATTGAAATCAAATTATTATTGAACAGTTTAGTGAAAAAGTAACCTAGACATAATAAAGAAGTAAACTTATATTTCAAAATTAAATTGTCATGAGTTTTCGTGGGTACAACAGGCAATTCAATTGAAAATTATTAGATGAACTTTTTTGGCTCTTAGACCTTTAAAGCTTGGCATGAATCATAAATTTGCTGTCATTTTTTAGTTTAAAAAATTGTCAATTTGACTGTCAATATATGCCATTATTTGTCCAAATTTCAACAAAAAAATTAACCTTTATCAAGCTGAATAAAGATCATTGTAAAATTTCATCAAAATCAAAGTGGTCAAAGAAGGGATTGACTGATTTTGAGTCAGTATTTATTTTGAAAATACAATTTTTAAAATGGTTCAATTTAAGAAGGAAAATTAGGTGGTATAGACTAAGATCAGACTGCACATCTTTGTCTTCACTTCTTGCTAAAGGTTAAAAGGAGTATTGTTCCATTTTTAGTGTGACAAGGGTTAATTTAATTACAATGTGTCCTTAGAAAAAGAAAGAAAGAAAGAAAAGAAAAATTACACATGTTGGATATTTCTATCATTTGCTCTATTTTGACATTCTTTACTTCTTAATTAGATTTACAAATAATCCTAATTAAGAGAATTTGCTGATGATCAAATGAACATGATCAGACATGTAAACAACATATATGGGCTAGAAAATATAATATTTCTTAAAACCCAAATGCATCTCCCTTTTCCACACTATTTTCAACAAAGAAAGTGCTGTAAAAAGGATTTTGTGGAAATTGCATTTTGCGAGCAGGCTGGAATCCAACTTTTCTGCTTGGAATCCAAATTTTTCCTAAAATGGATTCCTGGAATCCTATTTTCTAAATCCTAGTGAGAGCCCTGAAGGGATAAATGCCTTATAGTCTGTGTAATCATTTAATCTGGATGTTGGGCAGGGCTCCCCCTGGGAAATTTTATTCTTGCGCCAATTAATTTGCCAATGGCAAAAAAATGGAGCCACTTGGTGCCAATTGGAGACAAAAGGGGAGCTAGTATGAATAAGTGAATGATAAAAATCCACTATAATGAAAAAAACAAGAGCCATGTCGGACATGGCCATCCCCTGCCATAAAAGCTTGAAAGTAAACTGAAGCCAGTTAGATTTAGGCTTCTTGTGCAATGCATTTCTTCTGAAAGAGTCCGATAAAAGCTATTATACTTTGCTATTATATTATACTTTGCACTGCACTTCTCCTCAACAAGATCTATCCACCTATGAAGTTTCAAGTTAATAGCTATTATACTTTCAGAGATATGCCCCGGACAAAATCTTAGTCTATAAAACAACAAAGGGCAATAACTCCCAAATTATGAAAGCAAGAGTTGTGGTTCTTGTGCACTGCACTTCTCCTCAATGAGATCTATCTGCCTATGAAGTTTCAAGTTGATAGCAATTATACTTTCAGAGATATGCTCCGGACAAGTTTAGTGATGGAAGGACGGAACGACAGACGGAGACCATTACTATATCCCCTTTGCCGTGACGGCGGGGGATAATTACCTGTTAGGTATATTTATTATGTTGAATAAATTATTTATTATCTGACTATTTTGAATTAATGTTTAGAGAGTGACAATACTGAATAAAACCAGAAAGAAACTGTCTACAATTTCTCTTTTGTTTGTTCTACTTACATAACAAAAAGATGCTCTGTTGAACCTTTTTTACTGTAAACCCTATGATTTATGATTTTGATCAACGAAGCTTTCCAAGTCAATGTGTGAGAAAAACGTTTTTTTCACAATGATATCTTCATTAAATACCGTTAAATTAACACTTTGAAGTGTTATCAGCAACACCTTTCAATTTAAACCTATCTTGAATTATGTAGGGGTGGATCAATCTCGAGAGTGATATTTTCCTTCAACTTCAATTTATTAAAAGGTACAAAACAAGAGAATTGTCATTTGAAAATGAAATGCCAAGAACACCTATATGCTGGACGACAGGTCAAATTTTTGGTAACCAATAGTACTTTGATTACTAATGTCCCTAGTACTTTGATTGCTAATGTCAGATATTTCTCATTTCTCGGAAATTCACTTGACTTTGTAATTTAAATCATCCATAGATATGCAAAATGTTGTCTTTGCTTTTTATTCGGCACTTTAATGAATAGCAAAAAAATTCTCGAGGAATAAAGATTGTCATTTTTAGCCCAAGTGTTGTGACTCTCCAACATCTTGCTTTACCTAATGGTACCCGGCGATGTGCTGGGAAAACACCACTAACTCGTGATGTTAGAATCAATTAGGTCAACAATAACAAATCTGTCTTGATTGACTTGGATATGCAATGGATATTAGTGGTTGCATCTCTCCCAAACAAATCATAGATGTGTGAATAATGAAGTCACGCGTCGGTTTCAATGGACTAAACATTCCTTTGCCTTATTATGAAGGTTGTCACAATAAAAATTGCCACTTAACAGATTTTAGGACCAAAACTATTAATTTGTCGCATTTGGGCGCTATTGGCAATTGGCAGCAGGAGCCCTGTGTTTGGACGATACAGGTTCAAGAAAATCTGTTCATTAGCCCCTTTAAATTTTGTCAACTAAAAATTGTTGTAACATGTTTCAATTTGGACCAGTCTAATTTTGTGTTGTCTAGTAATGGCAGGGCTATCACTCGGATTTTAAAAGTAGGATTCCAGGAGTCCAATTCTAAAAAGATTGGATTCCACGCAGAAAAAATTGATTCTAGTTTGATAAAATTGGATTTCATAGTTGTTTCAGTAAATGCAGAAACAAATGAGGTTGTCTCACCTTACAGCTTATTAACCCTTATCATGCTGAACCCGGAATATTCCGGCTTTGGCAGGAGGTGTAGACCAAGATTAGCCTGCACATAAGTGCAGTCTGATCATAGTTTACACCTTCTGCTTGTACTTTTCCTGTCAGAGTTGTTTATGAAATTGATTTCTAAAAGAAATATTGATTTTTGATCAACAAGTTCTAACAGTGCCTTCAGCCCTTTGATTTGACAGTGTTTCACTGAGAAAATTTATACAGCATGACAAGGGTTAATAATTATATTGAAAAAGTGTATGTATTTTAACACGAGGGTCCATACCACTATGCCTCTAGCACAAAGTGATCTTATAACACTTCAAAAATACTCTCATTTTTAAATGACTTCAGTGACATTTGGCCATGATCAATCTAAATTTTGTTGTGGGTTAACTTTTCAGCAAATAAGAGAAAAAGACCAAGAAGTGTTGGTAGGGAATAAAGAGAGAGAGAGAGAATCAGATGCTAGTCTTCTTTCTTTCTCTCTTTTTCAATTTCCAAAACAGTACATCTAAGTATTTTTCAGTACACTATGGATAGAATAGCTTATGAGGTAAAAGTCCATATGAATGAAATTTAACTTTATTCAGAGACATATATATTCTGTGTCTCTGCTTTATTCAAGAGGGGAAAATAGTTTTTTGTGGTGGAATGTTGAGAGATAGATACCCCGCTCTAAAGATACATTCAAATTTAGGACTGTATACTTGCTTATTTTTAAAATCTGTACCCACAGCTGTAGATTCAAGGATTTCATGGCTAGCAGGTGACATGACGGCCTGGGTATTGCCAGAGATTTGTTGTCATAACTCTATATTTCTTTTGTTAAAGATGGTCAACATTTGTTCATGACATTTGTCAAACATTATTTCTTCAACTATATAAATGATTTTACTTGGGAAGGAAAAAAATGGCATTAGAAAAAAGTTGTTTGCAACCCATACAAACTCTGTACATATATTTTCCTTTGCCTTGAACAGTAAATTATTGTGTTATAAGACGATCAATCCCATCCCTTATGAAAGACAGAGTATCAGATTCACTGGACTAATGACAAATGATGCCATCTGATTGGTTGCTGGTGTCATATGCGCCTGGTGCCTGGTGTCATATACGACCTGCGGCTGCCTACTACTTTTTAAAGTGTTTGAAAAATGTTATGCCCGTTATAGGATTTTCATGTGCGAGTAAACTGCAAATAAACATAGTGTATATTTATCCAGGTTTAGCTTTTGGAAGTGTGTAATTGAAAACCTTGATGGCCAATGGAATCCTTTGATATTATTTTTGTAGTCTGGTGGAATCCTTAGATATGATCTATTGTCATCCACTGACAAAAGTTGTCGCCTCAGACGACAGCAGTGTTGTTTCCGAGACCCCTGAATGGGATATGTTAATAATGTTTTATTCAAAAGAAGTACAAAAACAAAAATGGCTGGTTCTAAAATATAAGAAATGGTTTGTGATCATTTCTAGTTCAAGAGAAGAATTTCCAACAGTCATGATGTGTGGAGAGGAACTGATTACTATCAAAGTGGAAAAGGACAACGAAACAGAGAACCAGTCTGAACAAAGGGATGAAGCAAAATTAAATACGCCACAATCTGGTGACATAACACCAAGACAGTAAGTTATTCTGTCTTTTTAGCTCACCTGAGCACAACGTGCTCATGGTGAGCTTTTGTGATCATTGAATGTCTGTCGTCCGTCGTACGTCGTGCAGCGTCAACAATTGAAGTATTTACACTGAAGAGGCCACAGTTTTACCCAATCTTCATGAAACTTGGTCAGAATAATTGTTAGGTCATGAGGATGAACCCTGTTGATTATAGGAGGGTTCTATTTGAAAACACAGGAAAAGGGGCCTTAATGACAATTTTTTTGTTTACACTCTAGAAGCCACAAATATGGCTCTATCTTCATGAAACTTTGCCAGAATAATTATTAGATCATAGAGATGAACCTTATTGATTATTAGAAGGATCTTTCAAAAAACACAGGAAAAGGGGCCTTAATGACAATTTCTTTGTTTACACTCCTAAGTCCACAATTTAGGCCCAATCTTCATGAAACTTGGTCAGAATAATTGTTTGATCATGAGGATGAACCCTTTAGATTATTGGAGGATTCTATTGGAAGACACAGGAAAAGGGGCCTTAATGACAAAATCTTTGTTTACACTCTAGAGGCCACAATTTTGGCTCAATCTTCATGAAACTTGGTCAGGGCTCTGCAGACTCTCAGAATTTGGGGAGAAGTGACTTCTCCCTAATCTGAGAATTGGGAGAAGTTTTTCAAAATAGGGAGAAGTGGTGAGAATTTCAGGAGAAGTGGATCACGTTAAAAAGTAATTATTTGCCTGTATTACTTATTTCTATAGGAAAATAAAAAAAGCTTTACAAGTAGCTGCATATTTCGTTTTATATAGTATGCTGTTAATATTAAAGTATTCCTCATCCTTTCTTTCAGTCCTTATTACAGAGATCTTATTCCTGCAAACAAATTTTTTGTCTTCTTTCTTCGGTTCGAGGATATAGGAATCTGATTCTGAAATTATTTTCTTGAAAATCTTGTATATAGATGGTGTTATAATCTCAATTATCAAAAGTTATAATAATCAATAATTTTTAAAGAAAGAATATGTGGTCTGAACTTACTAGAATGATCAGAGTTAAATTTGAGGCAGAAAATAAGAAAATATTACTCATTACTAGAAGACAAAATTTCCAGACTGGACCAAATTGAAAAAAAGTTGCATACCACATTTTAAATCAGAATATGCTCAAAACAGAAAATAAGTACCAGATAAGGTAAAAATACTGTGGGAAAAGGAGAAATTGCTGGCTACAAACACTTCCTCTTTTTCTCACAAGTTTTCCATTTAAATTCTTCAAAAATCAAAAAGCGGGATTGTGTGGTGATTGATTAAAGTCTGACAACTTCACCTGTATGTAACAATAAATGGATAAAAAGCTTTTAAATAATAGATTTAAAAAGAGTTCATTTTGACTGAGTTGCAGTTATTGTAAGTAAAGGGTATTAAAGATAACAGCTGAGTAATTTTACATAAATCACAAACTGTGTAGAAAGGTTTAAATTTGAAACTATGTTAACACGGAACCATTTGTTCTAGTGTTTTGGATTATATGTCATTGAATGGATTAATTACCAAAATAAGATAAGTAAAGCTTAATTTCTGGATAAAATCCTAACAATGTTACTTATGAAAAGAACGTAGAAACCGTAGATTGTTTGTCTTAGTTTTTCTATATTTGTTAAATCAAAGTAGATACAGTAAAAACCCTCTAATACGACCACTTGTGGTACTTTCTGAAAGTGGTCGTAATAGCGGGGTGGTCATATTACTGAGGTTTGGTTGTTTGTTGTCAAGTAATTAATGTTTATTTTATTTTCGTTATATATTAATACTATACATACAAAAATGAAACTATAAGAACATGTATTACAGCGGAATCTTATGTCTTTTCCAAATTTACGATCTTCGATAAGTTCTACTTTCTCTATTCTCCATTTGGATCTGATTCAGAACTCTGACCTCAGATTATTTATTCGCAAGTACAGGTTCAAAGTGTCAAACTGTCGATATAAAATCTTCTATAATGCGAATACCAAGCACCAGTTACGTTGAAGACAAAATTTAATTGCTAATTAACTGTTTGGAACGCCGTAAACAAACTAATCGTAACTTCTCGGATACATTTTAACGTTGGATTTAATTACTTGAGTCAAAACCTGTGACACATTCAAATAACAATTAAAAATAATACAAACTATAATTTCTAAAAGTGATTGGTCACTTTAATCATAACACCTATTATAATAAGGATTCGATATCACATAAATCCGATAATGTATTTACAATATATTCGTACCCAATTAGTGTGGCTCTTATCAAGTGTGAAATTCAGGTGGTCGGTCTCAATGAGTGAAAATACTGATTGTTTTAGTGGGGTTCAAAATAGTTTATCAGCTATAGTTGGTACTGAATTTAGTGGTCGTAATTCGGAAAAGCGGGGTGCCCGTTTTAGAGGGGTTCGCGACCATTGAAATAAAGAACAAAAAAATCTGTTCTGTAAAAATTCAGTCGTAATAGCGGGGTGCCCGTATTTCCGGGGTGGTCGTAAGGAGGGGTTTTACTGTAATTAGAGTCCAAGGATTTAAATGAAAAATATTTTTTCTATTTGGTTTCTACGGACAAATCAGTTTTTATCACCAAGATTTTATTCCTTTTATCAATGAATTTTAAAATACCACAAATGACATGACGTTCGTAATAAAATCCGCCATTATTCTCGCTGCTTGAAAGTAGGAAACAAATCTCGTATATTGGTACAGTGAAAATTTAGATTTTTTTCAAATACCTTTTCATCTGACTTAGTTAATGAATTTTACATAACTTGACTAGACTTTTTTAAAACAATGAAAAGTTTGAAATGCTTCTCTAGAATTTCGGTGACTAGATTTATTTGCCGAATATGGCTAAGATGATACAGTTTATATTGAATTCCTGAAACATCATTTGCTTAATCAGTACATTCAGGCCTGTGGAGCGATACAGATGCTCAAGGGCCTCTAGTTGTGTATTTGTGTTTTTGATAAATTCACTAAATTTATGGGAAATCTCATAGATTTTTGTTTGTAGCCATGAGAAAGTGGAGTGATGGATTTTATGTTTTGATTAGAAACTACAAATATTTGTAACATTTCTGTTTTTGAACTAGGGATTTATAGATTTTGACTTGAAGTTAGGGAATTTTCTTAGAAATTTATGTGGCTTAAAAATAGACCATTTAAATGAAATGCAGTGCATGGTCTTAACCCTTGTCATGCTGAACCCGGAATATTCCGGTTTAGGCAGGAGGTGTAGACTAAGATCAGACTGCACTTATGTCGGATGAAAAACATGGCTTAAATGGGTGGGGCTTATTTCCATATAGGGTGAAAGCTTTAAAAATCTTCTTCTCAGAAACGAATCGATGGATTTCAACCAAATTTTACAGGAATGATCCTTGGGTGACCCTTTATCAGATTCCTTCAAAGAATTTTGATTGGATGAAAAACGTGGCTTTAATGGGCATGGCTAATTTCCATATATGGTGAAAGCTTTAAAAAACTTCTTCTCAGAGACCAGTGGATGGATTTCAACCAAATTTTATAGGAATGCCCATTAGGTAACACTTTATCAGATTCCTTCAAAGAATTAAGATTGGATGAAAAATATGGCTTTAATGGGCAGGGCTATTTCATTAAATGGTGAAAACTTTGAAAATCTTCTTTTCAGATACCAATGGATGTATTTCAACCAAATTTCTTTGGAATCATCCTTGGTCGACTTTTTATCAAATTCCTTCAAAGAATTTTGGTAGGACAAAAAACATGGCTTTAATGGGCGGAGAATTATTTCCGTATATGGCGAAAGCTTTGAAAATCTCCGTCTAAGAAACCATTTTATGGATTTCAATCAAATTTCACCGGAATGATCCTTTGATGACCCCTTATTAGATTGCTAAAAAGGAATTGATTGGATGTTAACATTGCTTTAATGGATTGGGCTTATTTTCATATATGGTAAACAGTGAAAAGCTACAGGACATAAAACACAAAAACTAAGCATTGTGATGTTATTCAAAAAACTTTCAAGATACATAACTCATATTTGGGTCATAACTCATAGTTAGGTCAAAGGTTCCTTTCATTGATAGGCAGTAGTTTGTTCTAAGGTCAAGGCCATCCAATAAGGTCAAGGTAACTTTTTAAGGTCCACTTAATAACCTTTAACATTTTGCTGTTATTGAAACTTTCAAAATACATGGCTCGTATTTGGGATGTTGGTTCCTTGCATTGATAAGTATCAGTTGGTTGCAAGGTTTGGCTATACATTGAGGTCAGTGTCACTTATCAAGGTCACATTTGGTAGAAAAAACTGTTACAAGAGCATGATGTTTCACAAACACATCTTATTTAATACTTGACTCACCATGACTTTTGCAAATAACTCCTTTTAATATGGAAGTGGAACTTCCTGTCAAAGCTCAGTAAGTGTGGCCAGCATTCAGACAATCATCAAGTTTGTAGCTTATAGCTACTATTTTAATTTTAACGTAGGAAGAATCTTTAATCAATGGTAGGGGTATGGAATGGTCCATATCCACTTAGTCAGACATGGGATTTTCTACTTGCATACAAGTACATATTTCAAGCCACTTGTTAAATACCATTGCAAAGCTTTAAATGGTTCAAAATAGATCTCAAAGGTACTCTTTATATTTTGAAAAATTAGCATAATGGTTATAATGAAGCTAAGTAATGAAGAAATTCCATGTTCCCTCATGAACTAAATTTTTTTTTTTTCAAAATTCATGTCATCACTTTAATGCTGACAAGTTTGTTATAATTCCTGATAAGTAGAAAACCATGTCTTCTTGTCTGTGTACAAGTGGCATAAATATGTATTTCCAGACCACTGCTTTTGATGGTGATTCAGAATAACTTAAATTAGTTTTTTAGAAGTTGCTAAAGACTATTATAGCTGAAAATAATAAGCCTTTGGTGAAAGCTATACCAATCTGTTTTCAACTGTTTTAGAAGACTTTGATATATTAATTGTGGATAAACTGTACAGTGTATTAAACTTTTTTATTCTCCAGCCATGTAATGGCAACAAGGGTATAGAGTTACCTTGTTCTCTGTGTGAGTGCATACATGGGATGGTAGGTGTGTTAGTGTGTGTGTATCCGATTCTTGTCCAAAGCTTTTGATGGTCATCTTAAATTTCTTTAGACATTTTCTAGTAAACTTAAGCTAAATACCAGGGGTCTGTAAAGACACCACCTCTCAACTCATAAACCTTCTAGGAGCCAAAGTCCAAATTTGAAATAAATTCATAAGATTACATGAGTTTTTATAAGGCGGAGCAAAAAATGACGTTATAACATACGTGTAATTGACCAGGACATTGAAACATGACTGCTATTTCTATGAGCATTCATTCTTTCATTTCCTCATTTTCTAAAATGTTTTCTTCTCGTAAAATTGAAAAATTGCAAAATTTCATAATTTCGAAATTGTCGTTTGCAACTCCTTTCAATTTGCAGTGTGGTAATGGGTTAAAAGGTCATAACAAATTCATAACAGACCTGTATTCCAAGCAAAATTAGAGCATGAGTATGCCAACTTTACACCATCATTCAAATGTACAGGTTTTTTTTTGTTTATTTCTTTGTTTTAAACTCTTGCAATAAGCACACAACGGTTTCTATTAATTTTTAGCTCACCTGGTGAGCTTTTGTGAACATTGTCGTGCGTCATGCGTCGGAGGGCGTCAACAATTCTTTAAACATTTTCTCCTCAGTAACCAATGGGCAGATTTCAAACAAACTTGGCAGGAATGTTCCTTGGGGGACCCTTCTCAAAAGTTGGTCGCAGAATTTTGATTGACCCCCAATTATGGGCTTGGCAGGGTGGGGCAGTTTTTGACTTTGAAATCTTTAAACATCTTCTCCTCAGTAACCATTGGGCCGATTTCAACCAAACTTGGCATGAATGTTCCTTGGGGGACCCTTTTTAAAAGTTGTTTGCGGAAATCCGTAAAAAACTCTGGTTGCTATGGCAACAAAAGTAAAATTTTAAAATAATCTTTAAAAATCTTCTCCTCCTGACCCAGAAGGTGTAGAGTCTTCATATTTTGCATGAAGCATCAGTATATTGACCTCTTTCAAAAAAGCTAAAATCATGATCCTCAGAACCCAAGGGGCGGAGCCCCAAGGGGTCAGGGTTTATATAGAAATAAAGAATGATTTTTTAAATGACATCTCCCAAACCACTAGGCCTATTTGAACCAAATTTGGCAGAAATGTTGCTTAGGTGGTCCCCTTCAAAAATAGCGAAAAGAATTGAAAATCCGTTAAAAACTCTGGTTGCCATGGCAACAAAAGTAAAATTTTAAAATAATCTTTAAAAATCTTCTCCTCCAGACCCAGAAGGGGTAGAGCCTTGATATTTTGCATGAAGCATCAGTATATTGACCTCTTTCCAAATAGCCAAGATCATGATCCTCGGGTATCCAGGGGCGGACCCAGGGTGGGGGGGGTGTAGAAATAAAGAACGATTTTTTAAATGACATCTACCAAACCACTGGACCAATTTGAACCAAATTTGGCAGAAATGTCCTTAGGAGGTTCACTTCAAAAAAAGCTGAAAGAATTGAAATCCGTTTAAAACTATGGTTGCCATGGCAACAAAAGTGAAATTCCAAAATAATCTTAAAGAATCTTCTCCTCCTGACCCAGAAGGCGTAGAGCCTTGATGTTTTTCATGAAGCATCAGTATATTGATCTCTTACAAAATAGCTAAAATCATGATCCTCGGGTCTCCAGGGGAGGATCCGGGGGGGGGGGGGGTATAGGCATGAAGCATCAGTTCACAGACTTCTTTCTTATTTCTGAAATCATAACCCATGGAAAAAGTTTTTTCCTTCTTTCAAATCAGCACTAAAGCCTTAGAATTTGTAATTTAGACTTTTGGATCCCCAGGTTCGTAGTCTTTATATGTAATTGTGGCCCACTTGTTTCATAATCCTATCCTTAACATGAAATCAGACCGTTGAAAAAAAAGAGCCTTTATCTCAGGTGAGCGCCCCAGGGCCAACGGCCCTCTTGTTAAAAGTTGTTCGCCGAATTTTGATTTATGCCCAAATATGGGCATGGCAGGGTGGTGCAGTTTTTTTAATTTGAAATCTGCAAACATCTTTATTTCTGTAACCATTAGGCCAATTTCAACCAAACTTGGCATGAATATTCCTTGAGTGACCCTTTTCACAAGTTGTTAGCAAAGTTTAGATTTATGCCCAAACATGGGCATGGCAGGTTTGGGCAGCTTTTGTCTTTGAATCCTTTAACATCTTCTCCTCAGTAACCATTGGGCCAATTTCAACTAAACTTGGCATGAATGATCCTTTGGGGACCCTTTTTAAAAGTTGTTTGCCTAAACTTGATTGAGGCCCAAATATGGGCGTGGCAGGGTGGGGCAGTTTTTGACTTTGAAATGTTTAAACATCTTCTCAGTAACCATTTGGCCAATTTCAACAAAACTTGGCATGAATGTTCCTTGGGTGACCCTATTCAAAAGGAGTTTGGGGATTTTTGATTGACGCCCAAATATGGGCGTGTCAGGGCGGAGCAGTTTTCTTACTTTGAAATTTTTAAACATCTTCTCCTCAGTAACCATTGGGCCAATTTCAAGCAAACTTGAAATGAATATTCCTTGGGTGACCCTTTTCAAAAGATGTTGGCAAATTTTTAATGACACTCAAAAATGGGCGCGGTAGTGTGGGATAGTTTTTTACTTAAAAATATTTAAACATCTTCTCCTCAGTAACCATCGGGCCAATTTCAACTAAACTTGGCATGAATGTTCCCTGGGTGACCCTTTTCAATATTAGTTTTTTCTTAACCCTCAGAGATATTGAGCTGATTTTTGGTATGTAAGTCTGCATTAATGAGTTACAGAACAAGTTTGAGTTTGGTTCTGGTCCATTGATTTTTGAGGAAGATATGGATGCTGGACTTAAAAAATTACAAGTAAATTTCAGTTTTCCTCACTTTTTTTCTTAACCCTCAGAAAAATGAGCTGATTTTTTGTATGTGAGTCTGTATCAATTAGTTACAGAACAAGTTTGAGTTTTGTTTAGGTCCATTGATTTTTGTGGAAGATACGGATGCTAGACTAAGAAATTACCAAGAAATTTCAGTTTTCCGGACTTTTTTCCTAAATCCTCAGTGATATTGAGCTGATTTTCTGAATGTGAGCCCATATCAATTAGTTACAGAACAAGTTTGAGTTTGGTTCTGGTCCATTGATTTTTGAGGAAGATACGGATGATGGACTTAGAAAATTACCAGGAAATTAAGTTTTCTGGACTTTTTTTTCTTAACCCTCGAAGATATTGAGCTGATTTTTGGTATGTGAGTCTACATTAATTAGTTACAGAACAATTTTAAGTTTCGTTTAGGTCCATTGATTTTTGAGGAACATACGGATGCTGGACTTAAAAAATTACCTGGAAATTTCAGTTTTTCGGATTTTTTTCTAAACCCTTTGTGATATGAAGGTGGTTTTTGTTATGTGAGTCAATATTGATAACCGAAAAGCATTCACAATCCTAGACAGATTTTTTAAAGCTTTTGTTCAAAGTTTACTTGGGCTTAGGGTCTTAATTCTTAATTCTCTTGGAACAGATGACTTTATGAAGTATAATTTAGCTAACAATAAATAGAGACCCCTATTTTTTATGTTTGTGTGTATGTGTGTGTGTTTAAGAATTGCACATAAAATCTGATACAACTGTAATATTTTAGGGTGGTAGTAATCCCTTTACCACCCAAAAAATATACCACTCTAGGGAAATATGTAAAACTGGTAGGGGACTTGGTATTGCCATGCAATACTTCAGAATGCTTGTTGACTTTAAAATCTTCTCCTTCCTAACCATTGGGCCAATTTCAATCAAACTGGGCATGAATCTCACTGACAATGGCCAATGGGGCTATTTCCATGCTGTTATGTCTGTGAGTACTTCAGGGCTGCCACCATAACCAGTTAGAAATGCATCAGACACCCAATCTATAATCATGGTGTGTCCAGGGTTCCAAGGCTTTCAGTAAAATGGGAAAAAGTCTTGGTTTTGTGATATCTTAAAAAAAAAAACAGGAAAAACTAGAAAAAAGACAAATCAATTTGATGAAAGATGCAAGACCCAATTAAAGTAAATGTTCCAAACAGTTGACAAGTATCCCCCCGCCAGTAGGTTCTATCACAGTGTAAATTACATGGGGATGCATTATCACGTCACAATGTCTGCCGAGAAAGAGAAATTGGTATTTGTTTCACAAAATATACAAGCATGGTACTTAGTTTTATGCTAGGAATGGAGGTAGGTGTCCAATTTTGCTAAATATATATATGATTAGAGTACATAAAGCAAATATTTAGGAGAAAATCCAAAGCAACATCTTAAGTGTACCAGTAACCGGACATGAATTGAATTTGGATACGAAAGCAATAAATGGCCTCCAATTCAATTCAATGAAAAAGAGAACTCAGGATGAATAAACATTGAAATTAATTATCATTATCATGATATTGACAATCTACACGTCTAGAAGCATTTAAATTAGTCAGGTGAGCAATTTAGGGCCATTCTGGCCCTCTTGTTTTAACTAAACAGTATAATTGATTATACATGATTGTGAAATTTGAATCCGCTTACCAAACAGCGTTATCGATAAAGACGTTCCCTACTTACTTCCAACATTTGATTACAGTTAGCCTGTTATACACACCTTCATTCGCAAGCAAGAATTTCAAATTGATAGACCTCTCCCTACATTTATAAGGAAAGTTATGTGGATTACTTTGTATTCTATATGATCAATGGACTAATCCTTAGTGTTTTCCTGTTGCAAACAAATAATTTGGAAATATTTGTTGCTCATCCTAAACGTTTGACGTCATTCTTTATTGATATTCTTACACTGTTTACTGATGTAAGCAATCTTCAAAAATTTATATTTCAGGAAGTCATGTTTATATAATATTTACAGACAAATGGTTATGAATCGAAGTGTGAAAAATAACATTGAAGTGGTCATAAGTTGTTGGTTGAAGGAGGAAATTTCAAAGTGCTCTCGGCATCACTACTGGGGCTTGCTAAGGGAACGGTCATTTGCCTGCCAGCACTGATTTCTCAAGTTCTCGAGCTTTAACGATCAATCTGTGTCTATTTTCTGCCATGTGTTATTTGTCATTTGTGAAGATCTTATTTGTACAAATGTCTTCAAAATGATTGTCTCCATTGGGTCTCTTGAAAGTTCAAATTTGGTTCTCATGGGGGTCAAAACTAGATCACTAGGTTAAAAAGGCTAAAATATCTTCAAACTTGTGAAAATGATTGTCCCCATGGTCTCAGGGCAAGGTTTGAATTTTTGTTACATGGGGTAAAAAACTAGGTCAAATACAAGTAAAACCTTGTTTGCATTGTAAAGGCCACATTTTGGCTCAAATGAGCTTTATTTTGGTAAGACTGTTTTTCTCAATCATTTTTTAGCCAAGTTCAATATTTGGTTACATGGGTTAAGTAGGTCTCTAGGTCAAATCTTACAAATACCTTGTTTTCAATCTGGAGGCCACATTTTGATTTTTTGTAAGAAATGTTTGTTTCAATTTAAACTTGGTCAAGTTTGATATTGGATAACGTAAGAAAAAAAGGTCACTGAGGTCTAATCTTAATAAATCTCCTGTGCAATGTGCATGCTACTTTTCTTGCACAAATATCTGGAAACTTTGTTGGAATGTTTGTTCTTGATTTCTTATACAAGATTTGATAGTAGGTCACCTTTTTCTCAAAATAGCCTTTTTAGATTTTTTACATTTGTAGGTGAGCTCTTTAGGGTCAATTGCCCTCTTGTTTTATTTTAAGCTCCACTAGCCGAAGGCCAGGGAGCTATTGTCATGGTGTTGTCCGGCATGGGTGCCTGCGTCCGCCCGTCTGTGTGTATACTTTTCTTTAAACATCTCCTCCTCCTAAACCAATGGGAGGATTTTAATGAAACTTGGCAGAAATGTTCCTTGGGCCACCCTCTTCTTAAACTGTTCAAGAAATTTTGATTCACCCCCAAATAGGGGTGTGGCAGGGCATGGCATATTTTCATTTTAAAATCTTTAAAAATCTTCTCCTCTCAAACCATTTGGCCTTTTTAAATGAAACTTGGCTTAGGTTGTTCCTTGAGTGACCCTCTACTTAAATTGTTCAAGAATAATTGATTGACCCCCAAATAGGGGCATGGCAGGGCGGGGCTTATTTTCACTTTGAAATCTTTAAAAATCTTCTCCTCCCAAACCATTTGGCCGATTTAAATGAAACTTGGCACAGATGTGCCTTGACTCAGACCTTCTACTTAAATTGTTCAAGAAATATTGATGGACCCCCAAATATGGGCAAGGCAGGGTGGGGCTTATTTTCACTCTTTAAAAACTTCTCCTCTCAAACCGTTTGGCCAATTTCATTGAATTTTGGCATGAATGTTCCTTGAATGACCCTCTACTTAAATTGTTCAAGAAATTTTGTTTGACCCCCAAATATGGGCGTGACAGGGTGGGGCTTATTTTCACTTTAAAATCTTTAAAAATATTGTCTCCCAAACCATTTGACCACTCTTAACAATACTTTGCATGAATGTTCCTTGGATGACCCTTTACTTGAATTGTTCACGGAATTTTGATTGCATCCTAAATTTGGGCATTGCAGGGTGGGGCTTTTTTTTACTCTAAAATCTAAAAAATTCTACTTCCAACTCATTTTACCAAATTTAAATGAAACTTGTATCAATATTTTTTAGGTGACCCTGTACTCAAATTGTTCATGGGATTTTGATGGGCCCATAAATATGGGCGTGGCAAGGTGTGGCCAATTTTCACTTTGAAAACTTAAAAAATCTTCTCTTCCCTATAGTTTGGACAAATTTCAATGAATCTTGGTATGAATGTTCCATGGATGACCCTTTACTTAAATTGTTCCTGAAAATATGTTTAGAATAGTTTAGTTGTTGCAATCACTGAAATGTTGGTATTGCTGGTAAAGGGTATGTGGGTTAGGGGTAATTAAATATTTGGTAGAATTTGGGTCAGAACCAGTAAATCATCACAAAATAGTTGTAAAGAGACCTCAAAATGCTGTTTTCAGTCAGAGTGAGCTGTATTTAGTAGAAATATTCATTTATCACTTTTAAACATGTAAATGCGAAGAGATGTAAATTTGTGTAAGTTTACATGTGTAGGAATATCTGAATAGGTACATTTTCTAGCACATTGATCAAAAGGAGATAAATGCATCTTATGAAGCTATAGAATTATTTCTTATTACTTCCCCTATAGATTTGTATATGCCAAATACAAATGTACCTAACAAAATCATTTTGTTATGACATTAAGTTATGGAAAACATTGTAGCTAAAATTAATCTGCTATAATTTGTTGGAATTCAGATTAAACAAAACCAAAATTTTCAGGTTATGGGAGAAATATACTTATTTAATAATTTTTAGTTGTGAGGATGCTATTATCATGGCTTTGTCTGTCTCACGTGTTTCGTCAGTGCGTGCATCTGTCTGTCCTTGCGTAAACTTTTCCTTTTAATATCTTCTTCTGCCAAACCAATGTACGGATTTGAACCATTCTTCTTGCATTGTAAAAGAAATTGAATTTAGACCAAAGAATACTGCAAGACCAAGTATTATATGGGTTTTCTTTAATGAAAATAAAATTTGAGCATCATGGCGTTGAAAGTACAGACATTTGTATCATAATGCTATTGATATATCATGGACACCCATCTTTGATTGCGAAAGAAACTTTGTATATTTGAGAGAAACTTTTGTTAGAATACAAATCCCTCTGAGCTTATATTTGGCATGATCTCATGTTTACGCATGCGCAAATATCAAAGTAATGTGACAAAGATCAAAGTCATCTGTCAAGGTCAAAACTTTGCATTTGTGATTTAAAAATACATCTTGTTTTATGATATACACCCTTTCTTAGCTCATCTGAACACTTCATCATATGATCTATTGTGATTAACCTTTGTCGGGCATCTACAAGCATTGTTCTGAAATTACAGACTTCAAATCTGGAGATGTTAAAGCCAGTGGAGCAATACAGGCCCTCTTGGGCCTCTTGTTTGTATAGTTTTCAATTTTCATGTAGTCAATCATAATTAAGGTAAGGTGCCAATTGAACAATGAAATAAATGTGGGAGTATTAACTGTAAAATAAAGGCTGTCTACAATCTTTACTGACAACTCTCATATCTTTTACAATAATTGGTGGATTTAAAAATAAGTTGTTCCCCTTTAATAGTACATGTACTAGTGTCATTCATAAAGTTTTGTTGGATACTCCCGAGTTTAAGGTCACCACTGCAGGTCATGACAAGCACTTAAATGGGGGCAGACCTGTCTGTGAAATATTTTTAGTTTGTGTTCAGTTAAATGTGTTGAAAAGAAATATAAAAAAAAGTTTTAGAAATTATTGAATGTGTTCTTCTCAATTATCCTTAAGAAAGTTGATGTTTGTACTTTAACCCGGTCCCACACAACAAAATTTGGTCTTGTCCAATTTGACAATGCCTGCAGAGGACAATTTCAGGTTGATTGAATTTTAAATCTTTTCCCCTTTTTTGAATAGAAAACAATGTAAATGATGAAGAAAATTGCTTGAAGAAATTGCTTGATACAAGCAATTTCTTCATTTCCACATTGTTTCTCAAAGTTTTTTTCTTGAGGGGTGTAAAAGGGAGGGGTTGTGTTGGAATGGGTTAACTCATTATCCTCAATGTTTTCTACCCCAAAAGATAATTTTTTTTTTAAAATTTCATGATCCTTTAATTATCGTCTGCAACTCCATTCAATTTGGACCAGTATGGTAATGGGTTAAGCCTTGTCATGCAAATGTTTATCTTAGGCAGGGGGAATCGGGGGATTCTAAGGGGTTAACTAGTGCTAGGGGGCTCATATCTCACATGTGTCCTCATCAAGACATGAGCTATCATTTGAGATCATGTCCTTGACCCTGTAGCCTTGACCTTTAACCCGTTATAATAAACTTAGAGCGAAAACTAAGTAAAACCTTAACTTTTTCTATCTATATTTGTTTTTGTGATGCCCCTTTGGTCATATTTAAATCCTGCCTGTGGATCCTTCCTTTTTACTTAGAAATTAAGAGGAAATTGTTAAAAGAATTAATTTTTAAACTCATCCAGAGCACACCTTAATCTATATTAGAACAGAAAAGAAAATGTTCTCTCCTCACAACAAGTCACCAAGCTTAAAGGTTCCAAATAATCTATTCCGTATGGGGTTACCAACTGGTGACTCTCTTCAAAATTACCCTGTGTATGATTTTCCTAAGCTTCGTCTCAGGGGGGTGCTTTAGGCCATAATAAATAAATTTGATTAATGAAATTTTCAAAGTATATTCTTGTAAATTTATGAACTCTGAGCATAATTAAGCCTAAAGAGACTTTTCTTTATCTTTCTAGAGAGACATTGAGCCCTTTTGAAGAGTCTTTGAATAAGCCCGCAGACAGCTTGTGTCCAAAATGTGGAAAATCGTTTGCTTCTCGCAGAGCATTGGAGTTACATTTCAGATTACATGAAGATAATCAACCCTTCTCTTGCAAGGATTGTGGAAAAAAATATAATAAAAGAAATGATCTTGAAGACCATATGAGAGCCAAACATGGGGCCCAAAAGTTAACTTGTGAAAAATGTGGATACATGTCTTCAAAGAAATATGCCTTTTTCCAACATGTTAAATATTGTGGTGATCCTGAAAAGATGCCCGTGAAAAAGGAAAATTCATCAATTTGTGTTGTATGTGAAATTATGTTCAGTCGAAAATATGACATGGTTTGCCATATCAGAGCAAAGCATGGGCAGGAGGCTATTTTTAAGTGTAAAAAGTGCAAAAAGAACTTCAGGTGGAGGTCATCTTTATCTAAACACACAAAATCATGTAATTTGAAAATGACAGATCATACATTGTTTGGGCTTGAATTAAAAACTGAAAAGTGATTACTGTTCAAACTCATTAATCTGTTCCTAAATGACAAAATTTTAGACTTGTCGGAATTGAAAAAGGTTGCAGTTGCACAACAAATTTAGTTTGTTTTGAAAAATAAAAGTCATATGAGGTAGAAATATAGTGGAAAAAGAAGAAATTGCTAGTTAAAGTAATTCATTTTCTCATAGTAATTTCCATAGCTATACTTTTAGGCGTGTAAAAATGGGAGAGTGTGTGGTAATGGATTAATCCTTTACTGTTCTGGCTTTACATCGCAATACTACATTCACTTTTTATCTATTTTACAAACATTTATATCTTGATGAGAGCAAGCGTGCTGGGTTGATTAAGTCTTCTACTCTAAAGGTCGCAGTAGGAAGTCAAGTTTCAATTTTGACTTTGCCGTAATGTCTCGATCCTAGGGTCTGATTTCCATAATACTTACACATGCACTTGTAAATCTTGATGAGAGCAAGCAGCTTTGCCACTCAAACGTTTAACGTTACATCAGAAGGTCAAGGTCAAATTTTGACCTTGCCTATGTCTTTAGATGCATCGGTCCAATTCTCATACTATTTTGCTTTCTTGAACATCTTGATTAGAGCATGTGTACTTTGCTTGATTCAGGCTGCTACTCTCAGGGTCAAAGCCAATCGACAGTTTTTCACTCTTCCTTTATCTCTGACCCTACATTCTTATACTATTTCAAACACCAGTACGTCTTGTTGAGTTCAAGAGTGCAGGCCTTGAATTAGATTTATACTTTCATGCTCAAGGTCACACCTTAGGTCAAATATTGACTTTGCCCACATCTCTTTATCCTATTGTCAGATTCTCATTAGAATTTAGGCTCTTGCATGTCATGATTTGAGCAAGAGTACTGGGCTGGTTTAAAGATCCTATTCTCAAGGTCATGGTCACATAGGAAGATTAAAGGTCAACATTTAAAATTGAAATTAAATTTTGACATTGCCTAAATCTTGATCCTCTATGATTAATGAATTCAGGCCACTAGAGGGATTCAAGCACCTCTAGATTCAATTGACCTGACGTACAGTGACCTTTATTTGCATAATCACATGCTTGACTTATTGTCTTTTGTATTTCTTATTTTATTCCCCTAGTCAAACATACGCTTCAGGCCTTTGCGTACTATACCACTCGACCACTTAAGGCATTAAATTGATGTACAAATATTACATTTTTAACTCTGCTGTTTTCGGAGACAACCAGAGGTATTGCTATAGCCTTTGTGTCATTGTTGTTGTTGTTGTCGCCATCATGCAAAAACTTTGACATTTTGTGATATCTCTGGTTCTACCAAAAGCATTCACTTGAAACTTGGTACCCTTGTTCACTATCAAAAGAGCACCATATAATATCAAGGGGATAACTCTAGATGCATTTTGTCCACTATCCAGCACCCAATAGCATAGTGTAGGCATCCGTAGGCAGTGCTTTTGTTAAAATGTACATGGAATTTCTCTGGGTTCGGACGAAATAACTCATAAACACATGACTTAAGTCGGGATCAAATTTATTCATAGCTAATTTATTCATTGCATAAAGATCAAGTCATGTCAATAATTTCAAGCTATACATTATGTCAAAGAAGGAAGTTTTCCAGAGCTTTTGAATTTTGCATTTAGAATTTAATTACTATATTCAAATTACCATTAAGTATGACCTGATTCAAAATTTTACAAAGAGTTTAAATGAA